>JAJPUD010001898.1:32573-78113 GCA_023553655.1 Myrmecobius fasciatus
GTTTTTTTTTTTTTAATAATAAGCCCAATTCGTTGATCTTTTCTTTCTCTATTTTATGCAAGTAAGCATCTAGAGATATAAAATTGCCCCTTATAACCGCTTTGGCCGTATCCCACAAATTTTGGTATGTTGTCTCTTTATTGTCATTCTCCTGGATGAAATTATTGATTGTGTCTGTGATTTGCTCTTTCACCCATTCATTCTTTAGGATTAGATTATTTAATTTCCAAATAACTTTTGGTCTATTTTCTCCTGGCCTTATATTGCTTGTGATTTTTATTACATCATGATCTGAAAAGGATGCATTTACTATTTCTGCCTTTCTGCATTTGATTTTGAGGTTTTTATGCCCTAATACATGGTCAATTTTTGTATAAGTTTTATGGACCACTGAGAAAAAAGTAAACTCCCTACTGTCTCCATTCAATTTTCTCCATAGATCTATCATATCTAACTTTTCTAACAATTGATTTACCTCCCTAGTTTCTTTTTATTTATTTTGTGGTTTGATTTATCTAATTCTGAGCTCTCCCACTAGTATTGTTTGGCTGTCTATTTCTTCTTGTATCTCTCTTAATTTCTCCCCTAGGAATTTGGATGCTATTGCACTTGGTGCATGTATATTTAGTATTGATATTGCTACATTATCTATGGTACCCTTTAATAAAATAGTTTCCTTCCTTATCTCTTTTGGTTAGATCTATCTTGGCTTTTACTTCATCTGAGATAAGGATTGCTACCCCTGCTTTTTTTTTGTTCACCTGAAGCATAATAGGTTCTGCTCCAGCCTTTTACCTTCATCCTATATGTGTCACTGTGTTTTAGATGTGTTTCTTGTAGACAACATATTGTGGGATTATGGTTTTTAGTCCAGTCTGCTATCTGCTTCCACTTTATGGAAGAATTCATCCCATTCACATTCACAGTTAGAATAACTAATTTTTTATTTCCTGCCATCTTATTTACCCAAGTTATGTTTTTCCCTTTCCTTTCCCCTTTCTCCCTTCCCCCCTCCTCAGTATTTTGATTTTGTTGACCCCCTCCCCCAAACAATCCTCCACCCTTTAGATCCCCTCCCCCCTTTTTTACTTTTTTCCCCTGATTCTTCTATTTTCCCTTCTATTAGTTTATCCCTTTCTTTTCCTCCTTTCCCTCCCACGTCCCTCTAGCAATAGACAAGTTTCTCTGTGAAATCAAATGTCTGATAAACACTTTTAGAGCCCAAACTGATGAGAGTAAGATTTACATAATGCTCATCTCCCTCCCTTCTTTCTCTCAATTATATTAGATTTTCTTTGCCTCTTCATGAGATGTCTTGTTTTTACCTCCTTTTTAAAAAAATCTTATTTTATCACCTTTTCCCTCTTTTCCCCAGCATGACAACCTTTCCCCCTCTAGTTCTCTTTTTCATATTATCAAAGTAATATCTAGTTAATTATACCCCCAAACTTTAAGTATCCCCATAGTAGAAATAAAGTTCTTAAGAGTCCTTTCTTTTTTACCTTTTTATGCTTCTCTTGAGTTCTGTGTTTGGAGGTCAAATTTTTTGTTCAGATCTGGTCTTTTCATTAGAAATAGGTGAAATTCACCTATATTATTGAATGACCATCTTCTTCCCTGGAGGATAATGCTCATTCTAGCTGTATAGGTTATTCTTGGCTGTAATCCAAGTTCCTTTGCCTTTCGGAATATCTGGTTCCAGGCCCTGCGATCCTTCAATGTGGAGGCTGGCAGATCATGTGTGATTCTAATTATTGATCCTTGGTATTTGAATTGTTTCTTTCTAGCTGCTAGCAAAATCTTTTCCTTGGTGTGATAGTCCTTAAATTAAGCCAAGATATTCCTTGGGGTTTTAATTTTGGGGGTCTCTTTCAGGAGGTGATCAGTGAATTCTTTCAATGGTGATTTTGCCTTCTGATTCTACAACCTCAGGGCAGTTTTCTTTCAGGATTTCCTGGAAGATAGTATTTAGATTCTTTTTTTCATCATGGCTTTCAGGAAGTCCAATAATCCTTAGATTGTCTCTCCTAGATCTATTTTCCAAGTCAGTTGTTTTTCCTAGGCAATATTTCGTATTTTCTTCTATTTTTTTCATTTTTTTTTGTTTTTGTTTGATTCTTGAAGTCTTATTGAGTCATTCACTTGCATTTGTTCAATTCTTATTTTTAAAGTGTTGTTTTTTTCAGTTACCTTTTTTAGCTCCTTTTGTAACTGGCCAATTGAATTTTTTTGTTCATTGCACTCTTTTTCCACTTCACTAATTTTATTTTTCAATAAATTGGTGTCTTTTTCATATCTCTTTTGCAGGGCATTATATCCTTCTTGCAAGAAATTGTATCCTTCTTGCACTGATTTCACTTTATTTTCCCATTTATCCTCTAGCTCTCTTTTGAGGTTCTTTATGCAATCTTCCAGAAAGGCCTTTTGAAAAGGGGACCAGTGATGGCCTTTGCTGACTTCCTCTTGAGTTTTGTCTAAATGAACCTCAGGATCTGGGGTCTGCCCTTCTTCCTCTCGATAGAAGCTGTCTATGGTGAGAGCTCTCTTTTGCTTCTTCATTTTTTTAGACAGTGTGGAGGTCTCTTTAAGGTTAGAAAATCGGAGGCTGTGGTAGTTTGCCCTGGGGCAATTCCGAGAATTAACTTAACCTGCCGGGTTGGTGGGGGCTAGGACTAAGTCCGAATTACTCCTTAAAGAAGGCAAGTCTGCCAGAACACCTGCCCCCAATCAGGGCAGAGTGTCCGGAGTGCCTCAGATAAACTCCAGGTGTTTGGAGTTTGGAGTTTGGAGTTTGGAGTTTGGAGTTTCTGCCTTGCTGAGCTGAGTCCCACCCTCACTTCCGGGTTGCACTGAGTAAACTGTTTATCCCTCTGTCCGAGTTAAACAGACCTGATATGAAGTTTTCCAGAGATATCTGCAAGCAGTCTCCTAATATTTCTGGAGTCGTTGACTTGAAGATCAGTTCAGAGGCTTATTTTATTGTTGATTTGAGAGAAGATCGGAGGAGGACACAGAGAGTCATGTTTTCACTCTGCCATCTTGGCTCTGCTCCCTTGTGCCTTCTTTCAAATACTACTTTCTTCTATATATTTTAAGTAAAAAGGTTTTGTTAATGCTCTTTTTATCTTGTTTCATTCTTTTTCACTTCTGCTTTTGTTCATAACTTCCTTGCTTTAATATCTCATTTGATTCTTATAACTCTGAGACAAAGGTACTACTATTACCTTCATTTTATAGTTGAGGAAACAGGCAAAAAGAGGTTGTGTCTTGCCTAAGGTCACATAAAAAGTAAGTGTCTGAGACCAGATTTAACCTCTTCTTGTCCTAACTCAAGGCCCAACCCTCCATTCACTAAATCACCTAGCTGCCTCTCTTATTTATTATTAATGATTTAGGAAGAAGCTGGCTAAATACAAATTTAATTTTTTATAGCTTATATTTTGGTTTTAGTGTCACAGATTAGAGAATATTTGTAAAGCATTTAGCACAGTGCCTTGCACATAGTAAGTGGTATATAAATACTTATTACCTTCCCTCTTCTCTTTATTCCTTTTTAACTACATTTTAGTGAGGATCCCAAAAGCTGTGTAGTCTACATGGCAATGTGGTATAGATATAGTAGAATAAATGTTCAACTTGGAGTAAGAAGATCTGGCTTGAAATCATGCCAATCATTCACTAGTTATGGAAAGAGATCATAGTGAAGAAGTCCTATTTTTTGCCTTTCTCATAAATGTAGCATCTGGAAAATGTCCGTTTTTTTATTCCCAATTTGTAAGTTGGGGATAATGACAATTTATACTGCTCACCTCATTGCTGTTATGGAAAGTGTTGTCTAAAGGTGGAAGATTCAAAGTTTGTTGCAAATACACATATATAAATAATAAAGATAAGAATTTAAAATAACAGTGATTAAGGAGGAAGATGAGTTTGAATTGTCCCAAATATAGTTTTTGTTCCTTTATATCTCTTTTGAAATTCATCTGCATAGGATATCTAAAAGAATCTAAGTGGTTTCAAAAATCTGAGGATCGCAGGTTCAGATGGCCCTTAGTTTGCTGAAAAAAAAAAGTATATAAAATGTTTCTTATGGGCAACTTTATATATTCTGTGTGTTGGAACTAGAGAGAAATGCTCTTTAAAAAACAAAATACAAGAGATATTGATTTCCGTTTTTTGATAGTTTTTTCATTGGTCTGTTGATATGTGATGATTTAGATAAAAAAAAAATTGCACTAAACAAGTGTCTTGGTCTTATGTATAAAAAAGAAGTAATATTGCACATCATAGTTTTTTCTTCCAAAGGAGAAACTAGGAGTTATCAAAATATATTTAATTTTTCTATTACATAGTAAATAACCTTGGCCACCACCACAGAAGTACTTGAATAACATTTCAGTAAGGGCTTCTAGAGCATATAGACAAATGCACATTTGTCTATATAAGCAATGCCAAAGAAAATGTTTGGGATTTCTTAAAATGGCATGATCTTCTGAAATAAAAGCCAAAAAGAAATTTACCTGCATGAGGAAAGGAAAAGTATCTTCAGAGACATTCTAATTAACCTGAGGATAAATTTCAACTAGCTTTTTAGGGATCAGAGTCCCCAAAATTAAACCAAATACCATTAACCTTTTTTTTTGACATTGAAACATTGTTTTATTTATTAATTTATTTTTGAAGCTTTTTATTCTCTTTTGAGATTCTTTATGCAATCTTCCAGGTAAGCCTTCTGAAAGGGAGACCAGCTCACATCCGCCTTTGTGGCTTTATCTGGGATTGTTTTCAGAATCTCAGGATCTGCAGACTGCTCTAATTTCTCTCCGTAAAAGCTGTCTCTGGTGAGACCTCTCTTCTGCTTCTTACTTATGCTTTTGAGCTGAGGTATTAGTCACCATCAGGGGATTCTGCCACAGTTTCAATTTGCCCTGGGGCAGCTTGCTGAGTTGACTTCTGGTCTGAGGCTGGTGGGGCTAGATCCGCACTAGGACCACGCTTTCAGCTGCTCTCAATCCACCCTTTACCAAAGGCAGATCTGCCAAAGCACCTGCCTGCAAGCAGAGCAAAGTGGTCCAGGCGTCTCCCAGGGGCTTCCTGGGTGCTCAGAATCTGCCAACCTCCGTCCCAGTCCCGCTCAGCCCCGGCTGGCGTCTGAGCGTGGCAAGAGGCTCGACCCCCTGCCCGTCTGAAACAGACCTGCTCTGGAGTTCTTCCAAAGTAATTTTTGATGGAAATGTGTTGTACTTCAAGTGTTTGAGGGAGCTTTCACTCCAGAACCAGTTCAGAGGCTTAATCTGTTCTGAGTCTGAGGGAAGATCAGAGGAGCTCACAGAGTCGTGTCTGTTCTCCACCATCTTGGCTCCGCCCCCAAAACTTTTTATTTTTGAAACATCTGCAGGGATGATTTTTCAACATTGACCCTTGCATAGCCTTGTGTTTCAAATTTTCCCCTCCTTTCCCCCACCCCCTCCTCAGATGGCAACCAATCCAATATATGTTGAACATGCTAAAATATATTCATTATATGTAAATATATTTATAGAATTCTCTTGCTGCACAAGAAAAATCATATCAAAAAGGAAAGTAAATGAGGAAGAAAACAAAATGCAAGTGAACAACAGCAAAAAGAGTGAAAATGTGATAATGTGATCCACATTCAGTTCCCTCAGGCCTCTCTCTGGGTGTATATGGCTTTCTTCATCACAAGATCATTGGAACTGGTGTCAATCATCTCATTTTTGCAGAGAGCCATGTCCATCAGAATTGATCATTGTATAATCTTGTTGCCATGTACAATGATCACCTGGTTCTTCTCGTTTCACTCAGCATCAGTTCATGTAGATCTCTCCAGGCCTCTCTGAAATCGTCCTGCTGGTCGTTTCTTACAGAACAATAATATTCCATGACATTCATATACCATAATTTATTCAGCCATTCTCCAGTTGATGGGCATCCATTCAGTTTTCAGTTTCTAGCCACTACAAAAAGGGCTGCCACAAACATTCTTGCACATGTGGGGCCCTTTCCTTCCTTTTTAGATCTCTTTGGCATATAAGCCCAATAGAAACCCTGCTGGGTCAAAGGGCATGCACAGTTTGATAACTTTTTGAGCATAGTTCCAGAATCCTCTCCAGAATGGTTGGATCCGTTCATAGTTCCACCAACAATGTATAAGTGTCCCCGTTTTTCCACAACGCCTCCAACATTTGTCATTAACTTTTACTGCCAATCTGACAGGTGTGTAGTGGTATCTCAGAGTTGTCTTAATTTGCATTTCTCTGATCAATAGTGCAAATACCATTAATCTAAAGAAGAGATCCACACTTCAGAAAAAAACTGTGGAAAGTCAGAGGAGGCTTAAATAGAATTGGAAGGCCTAAAGGAAAGTGAAAATGGGGAAACAATGACTTCCTGAAATGCTTGTACAAAACATAAGAACCTTGAGTCCTTCATTCACGACCATATTTTTGATTTGATTGTAATTACAAAATGCTACATTCCAAGAGAAAGTGCAGAGATACAAGAATATTCAGAAAGGAAAGGAACAGGAACAGGGGGAATAAAAAGATGGCACTGTCTCTCTTTTCCCTTTCTTCTTCTCTCTCTGTATATGTGTGTGTGTGTGTGTGTGTGTGTGTGTGTGTGGCTGTGATGGCTAAATAATTGTACTTCCCTAGGACTAAAAAAAATCAATTTCTGAAAACAGCACATTTTGGTTCAGTTGCATTAGAAACTGAATCTAAGTCAATCAGAGCTCACAGAAAAGATTGAATAACAATGGAGTCAGCATTTTTTATCTATTGATTATGATTTATAACAATTAATTAAATGCTTAGCTGTAACAGAAGAACTGAATGAAACTATCTTGTTCTACAACATGATTATAGAATTGATTTTTTTTCAGCATTTTAAAGTGATCTGTATTTACACAGCATATAACCTATATTAGATTGCTTGCTTGCCTGGGGAGGGAGAAGGTAGAGAAGGGAGGGAGAAAAATTTGAAACACAAGGTTTTGCAAAGGCAAATGTTGAAACCTATCTTTGCATATATTTGGAAAAATAAAGTACTATTGAGAAAGAGAAAGAGAGAGAGAGAGAGAGAGAGAGAGAGAGAGAGAGAGAGAGAGAGAACAGCCTTAGAATTTCAGACCAGAATGCCTCATGTTCAATAAAGGAAATTGATAGTTATTATTAAAACTGAAAATTGGCCTGGGAAAGTGAAATCGATATTACCAAAGTACTTCCTTACTTGCCCGTTGATAAGTGTGTTCAAGTTACTTAAACAGTAAGTTGTATCTAAATCCACAGAGAGGAAAGGACTTGCCCAAGCTCAGATAGCAAGTAGCAGATTTTGGATTCATAATAAAAGCAAGAATGCCTTGAGTCAGCCAATAAATTTATTTTTTTATTTTATTGTCAATATGTTTATATTGTCTCCTATGTGTCAGGAACCATACTAAGTTGTGGGGGCACAAAATAGATTCACAAAAGGCAGTACTTGCCCTTAAGTAGATCACAATCTAATGGGGGAAAAACAAGCTAACAGAGATATAAGCAAATATGCTATGTACAGAATAAATAGGAAAAAATTAACAGAGGAAAGGCACCAGAATCTAAAGAGGTTGGGAAAAGCTTTATGTAGAAGATGGGATTTTAATTGGAACTTAAATTAAGTCAGGAAAGACAGTAAATGACATGAGGAAGGATAATAATCCAAATATGGGGAACAGCCAGAGAAAATGACCAGAATCAAGAGGTGAGTGTGTTGCTAAAGGAATTGCCAGGAGTCTAGATCAAAGAGTACTTGTTGGGGAACAAAGTGAAGAAGTCTGGAAAGGTAGGAGGGGCTTTGAATAGAGGATTTTGTATTTGATCCTGAAGGCTATAGGGAGCCATTGGAATTTATTGAGTAAAGGAGTGGCATGGTTGTACCTGTGCTTTAGGAAAATCCCTTTTCTTGACTGGAGGATGGAGTGGAGTAGGAAGTTCTGAAGCAAGGACCCACCAACAGGCTATTGAAATAATCTAGTTGTGAGTTGTTGAGGGCTTACACCAGAGTAGTGCGGTAGTAGGGGAAAGGGGTATTTTTAAACATTGTTGTAAAGGTGAAATAGATAATTTTGGCAACAGCTTGGATATGGGAATGGGGAAGAGGGACGAGAGATAGTGAAGCATCAAGGGTGACATTTAGAATGAGAGATTAGATTTAAGTTTATTTGTGTAGAAGTTTTTTAACTTCACATAATCAAAATGATCCCTTTTATCTTTTGTAATTGCCTATATCCCTTACTTGTTTAAGAATATATCTCCTACCCAGTGTCGAAAAAAAGTTGTGTTACTTTTCTTCCAAATTTTTTTATAATGACTTTAATTATCAGGTCACATATCCATTTTGAATATATTGTGAAATATAGTATAAGGCATTAGTCGAAGCCTACTTTATGGTAGATTGCTCTCCAATTTCTCCAGCAATTTATATATAAAAAGGAATTCTTTCTCAATATTTATTTTCAAGTTTATCAAATACTGAGTTATCAAATTCCATTATTTCTGATTCTTCCCTGCCTAGTCTGTTTCATTGATTTTTCCGCCCTCTATTTTTTTAAACCAATACCAAGTGGTTTTGATGATTGTTATTTAACAATATAGTTTAAGATCTGAAAATGTTATTCCACCTAATTCCTACCTTTTTTACTAATTATCTTGTTATTATAAGACTTTTTCCAAATGAATTTTGTCATTATTTTATTGAATTCTGTTTATTTTGATTGGTATAACTTTACAACTGTAAATTGCCTTGTATTGTATTGTCATTTTTGTCATAGTAACATTTACAATTTTGTCATAGTAACAGTCTTGAATATTCTTCCAGCCATGTAAGTTGTTTTTTTGTTTCTTTTATGATTTCTTGAAATAAGGCAACCAGCCTTTTTGTTTGATCATGGCTTTCAAACAGTCTGATTATTTTTAAATGATCTTTTTTTACCTGTTTTGTACTTCACATATTTAGTGATCTTTAATTATTCAGTCTTTTGATTTTGTTCTAAATTTCTTATTAACTCATTAAATCAGTGAAGTCTGTTTGCTTCATTCTATTTTTTTAGGAATCCACTACTTTGGTAATGTTATCTACCACCAACTATCACCCATACTATATTACCTTCAAGATCTTGAACCTTGAAATTCTTTTCTTTAAACAGTATCAATGGTGTTTTCACCCCTTCAACTTTTTTCACTCTTCCTAAAACTGATTTTCTTTCTAATTGTTATCTTCATTGAATACTTTCTTTCTTTTCCCTTTGAGCTCTTTACTTTACTACAGGATCCTATTCAAGTCCTTTCTTTGTTCCCTTGTCTTAATAAATAAAACTCTACTAGATTTATTGCTTTTGTTAGCCTAAGTTTTTTCAAGAGTTCTGGGGCATTATCCATAGGATTTTTATTAGAAAAAGTCACCTTCAGTGACAGTGACAATGACAGTCAGAAATTGGGGAATAATATACAAATTATATTATCAAACCTCATCTAGACCCTCATCATTACATGACAATCCTTTTAATTATCTCATAGTGACAGTTATAAAACTTCTTCAATCTCCAGCTCAGGTCTAATTTCTTGTCTTTCAACAGTTGACCTTGTCTTCTACTTTACTTAAAAGATTGAATCATCACTTGTCTACCCCACCCTCTAAATGCTTTCTTCACTTCTACTCTCCTCATTGTTCCAATCTTGGGTAATACTTGAGAAAGCAAGTATAACAAAATTCTATTACAAACATTGATAGTTAAGTAAAACAAATCTGTTGGCTATCCTTCCCCACCTCCTGTAAAATGTGTTTCAGTCTATACTCTGAGACCATGATCTCTCTATCTGGAAGTAGGTAGCATGTTTCATTATGAGTTCTCTGTAATTGTGATTGATCATTGTGCTGATTAGCATTTCTATAAATTTTAAGATTTGTTTAATATTTAAGAATGGTCTTCATAATATCTTTGTTTTTATGTAAATTAATCTGATGACTATTTGTACATTTGCTTAAACTTCTGTTCTATAAGATTTAAGATTTTAGGTCAAGTGATGTGATATCAGTATTTTTTTGTGAAATTTTCTCTTGTCATGTTGTGAAGGATGGATTACTGTAAGCTAAGACTGGAGGTGGAGAGACCAGTTAGAAAACTGTTTTAATAATTTGGGAATGATGAAGGCCTGCTTAGAGATATAACAAAGAAAATGAAAAAGAAATTCAAGGAAATGTGAAGGAAGATAAGAGGGGACATCCTAGACCCTCAAAAGTATTTTTAATATTTTGACCTGGGAGACAAAACAGAAGTGTTCTTAGATGACTAAAATAAGAGATAGAGACAGTATCTGTCAAAAACAAGATAATGAGTGAGGTTTTAAAGGAAAAAGACTAAAACTGAGGGAATTAGTGGTGACTGGGGCATAGCAGATAAACTAGTCTTTATATAGGAGGTTTAAGCAGTAATCCTTTCCAATGAAAAGAGGCTTCAAGAACAAACAAGTGAGAAAGCCCAATTAATGCACAATGGAGATCCAGTCCCTAGAATTAATAGACTTCATTCAACTTCAACTATGAGAATCACTAGGAGCTTTATAGTACTCCTCAATCACAATATAGACAACCAGTCAAAGTAAACCATGTTCTACTCGTAGCTGACTATGAGATGAGAAGTCAGTTTCCAAATTGGCTCTCTTTGTGCTCCATTCATCTGGGAGTCTAAAGAGAGTAAGTGGATTTCAGCCTGAGAAAAGGGGACCATTTAATTTAGAAAGCTGAACCAAAGAATAGGATGTGATACCTTATGGTGTGTGTATGTGTGGTGTGTGTGTGTGTGTGGGTGTGTGTGTGTGTGGGGTGTGTGTGTGTGTGTGTGTGTGTTTGTGATTACTCTGGCCCCACTGCTGGTATATTATATTTCATCTTTCTTCCAGTGTACTCTAGTATCTTTAAGAGAGTTGAGGAGTATCTAGCCTCTGCCATTGGCTCAGGCCCCCAGTGACTGTGTTTCTCTAATTTATGAGTCCTTAGGACCACAAGTCCATTTTACCACTTAACAGTCAGATTATCTTTTTACAAAGAAATATCTACTTTAAAGATATAGGAAGAATGAACATGCAAACATTCTATTCTTTCAGTACCTGAGGGAATAATCTTTCCTACCTCCCTCTGGGCAAGGAAGGGGTATTAGGATCACAGCTTAATTCAGATCCTATATAACATAAGTCCCACCAGGTTCCAAGCCTGGAGGTCCCCTAGCTTCTCAGGACTACCCTGTTTAGCTGCTAGCAATATCTGACCAGAAATCTTGACTTCTAGGTCATTGTAACTCAAACTTCCAAGTCTGGGTACATTACCTGTACCTAGAACTGAAAAGCACACATAAAAGACCAAGTCCTAAGTTCAATTTTTACTGTTCTGTTATCCAATCAAATTACAAAGGTGAATGACTGAGAGATATGGTCAGTAGGTTGAGAAAAATTCGCGAGTTACATAATATGTTTTTATTCATGAATAGTTTAGAACTAGAAGTGGAGTTATGACTGATGATCACTTGCTTCATAAACCTAACCATTGATGGGACCCAAATATATCACTGTTACTTGAAAAGTCAATGGCACTTGCTAAGAGGCAGTGTTAAGCTTAAGATCCAAATGAAACCTCTTTTTAAAATTATAGTTAGTGCTGTTTACCCAAAGACCTAAATTCTCTTTTAATTTTTATCACAGACATGATGTGACATTAGAGCAAAACAGCTTTTTAAGCCTTTGACTTCATAGCACAATGTGAAATGTAAGTTTGGTCTTCATCCAACCAATCTGACAAATTTAGATTGCCAAATTGAATAGTATAATCCTCCTACAAAAATTCACTTAGTGGTCTAAATTATGTAGGCTAGCCATCTATATTAATCAAATAAACTGGATAATTGTAGCTCCAGCACCAGTCTATGGTGTGGAGGGATAAAGAGATACTAAGACCTAGTGAGTCATCATATCCTTTCTATTTTCACCTTTTTCCCCTCAAAATCAACTTCATAAAATCATTGAGACACTTATTAAAATTGTATAAAATTGTTGTATGAACTAAGACTAAATATGTTGCCTGATAACTCAAAATCCCATAAGTCTCATAAAAATTACTCTATGTGGAACAGGGATTAGCATAATAATAGCACAAAGGTACAGTAAAAGTCACTCAGTTTTAGAAAACACAATCATCCAATTCCATCAAAGAAGTATTAAATGCACAGTTCACCACCACAACCACTATGATAGGACAGTATAGTCAGGATGAGCCAAAATTTGCTCATTCTTTGTCCAGGGGAATCTAGACATGAATACTCCAGCTTCATTTCAAATCTCTGCCTTTAGGGAGTTGAATAGCAAATTTTCTATACAAATTACTCTGGTTTATTTGAGCCCTCAGATAGACATCTTGGTAAAGTGGAAAGATAATTCAATTCCCTTCTCTTGTTGTCTCTCTATGCTGCCAACCAAAACCTTTCCTTTAGTTGCCTTTAGGCAACTGTAACACATATATATCAGAAATGCTTTTGGGTTAACCACAGTTTTAGCGCAACAACAGCTTTTAGGTGAATAGTAATGGAAAAGAAAATATAATTTTAAAAAATAGAAATAAGCTTTGTAATTAATACATATGCTTCCTGGGAGTGAGAAGCAAATAAGAATGGGGGAGCAGAGAAAGATCTTCACTTTCAGTTACTGTGTTGGTACTTAGGGCCAGCTACAGGCATTTGAAGTTGTTGAGTGCAGAGACTGGCATAGCAACAACCGTTTCCCTAATTTAGTCATTCATTGCTATGGTTTCTCTGTTTTGAAGCACAGAGAGGGTAGAGCACTCAAGCTTCTCCCCACCTCTTTAGAGACTTTCCCTTTGTCTCTGTGATGTCATCTTCCCTCTCTTTGTGGGAAGAGGGGCTGAGGATCTATTCTCATTATCTTGGATCTCTAAGCTGTCCAACATTGGTGACCACCTGTTATTGTTATGGTGATGCTATTTAATAAATCCTGTCTTATCACCTAATTAGGGGTGATATATATCTTATACCTTATAAGGAGCATAGTTGAGATTACTCTCACCGAAATGAGATAAATTAATTGTGTTTCACAAGTCATGAAACCAAGAAAAGCCTTGCAAGTAGAAGATGCAGGCTATAGGCTTGGTTCGACCATAAGCTAGTTCTGTTACCTTGGGCTAAATATCAGCATAGTTTGAGTCTCAATTTCTACATCTGTAAAATAATGGGATGGGATTAAATCTGAGATTCCTCCAAGCTCTGAAGTTCTATGAACCAAAGGAGCTTGGTAACAGCTGTGTGTATACATACACATATACAAACATGTATTTATATATCCATACAGATATATATATATATACACACACATATGTACATAGATATGTGGAATTTTCCTGACCCTAGGCCCAGTGTGCTCTCATCCACTGTACCACTTAGCTGCTGTATGTGTGTATACATATATATGTATAGTCTATAAAGTGTTTTTATTTTTCTTAATAAAAACAAATGAAAAATTTAAACATTACTTTTCTCCATAAGAACATTTTCAAGACCTTTCACCAATTTCAACCATAACTTTAACTGTTATGTATTAATACTCCTTTAATCTATAGGAGTTTACATAATGCTGAAACTTTTCAAATCTGAGTCAGTGGGAAGCGATGAGCTGGAGAAGCAGACCTTCTCCAGTGGCAAGTTCCTATGAAGACACTTCCAGCAACTAACAACAGCATTAGAGGGTGACCATGGTGACGACTTGTCAGGGTCTGAGATTTTGGGGATCCTGGTGAAAGAAGTTGTTCCTTTCAGCAACAGAGCTCAGACTAAATCTTGGGGTCTCATGTTTCTCAAGGGAATCACAAACCACATCCTTTGATCCTCAATTCAAGGACAAACTTCTTTCACCAGGGTCCCCAAAATCTCAGACCCTGATAACAACTGTACTGCCATTGAAGACTAACTGTCACAAAACTTCAATATGATTGATATAACTGAATGATATGAAGTAATCCACCAAGATAACACCAGGGAAATTCTTATCTATTCTTAAAGGTGTTCTTTTAGGTCTGACAGAAAATTCTACATGAGGAGTTTGTGGGGCAGAGCCAATATGGTGGAGTGAAACCAGGAAACTGCTCAAGCTTTCCCAGTTTTCCTCAAAAACCATATGAAACCAAGCCTCTGAACAGTCTGATGGAACGAAACTACTCTACAATTCAAGACAGATTAGAAGGACTTCAAGAAAGATCAGTATCACTGGGGTAAAAGAAGTGTTCAGCCCAGCTTCAGTCTGGAAAAGACAGTGAGAATATCTTAATCACAAGCAAATCAGCAATTGAGACACCTGGTCCTGATTCAGTAGATAAGCAGACCAGTGGAGCAGCCTCTACTCCCAGCCAAGAAGGCAAATTGTCACCTCAGGAAACCAGGCTATTGTCTGGAAAGACCAGGAAGGGCTATCTCTTGCTGTGAGCAAAACATCAAATACAAGGAGTCCCTATACTCAAAGCCAAGGCTCAGAGCTGCACAAGAAGCTTGGGATAGTGTTCCCCCAGTACCCGAGGAGCAGAGCTCAAGCTTAAAAGTCACAAAATAGGAAGGAAGGAAAGAAAGAATTAAGGAAGGGAGGGAGGAAGGGAGAGAAGAAGGAAGAGCAAGAGGAAAGAAGGGAGAAAATTTGGAAGAAACAGAAAAGAACCTTAACCATAGAAAGCTACTATGGTGACAGGGAAGAAAATGTAAAATACCTCATTGGAAAAACAATTAATCTGGAAAATAGGTCTAAAGAGACAATTTAAAAATAAAAAATAAAAAAAAAAATTCTTCAAGAGATCATCCAGCAAAACTAATATACTAGAACCAGAGAGTGAAATAGTCATTAAAAGAATCCATACATCACCTCAAGAAAGAGATTACATAAGGAAAACCCCAAGAAACATCATTGCAAAACTCCAGAAGTATAATCTCAAAGAAAAAATACTACAAACTGCCAGGAAAAAAAAAAACAAACAAAAAAAAATCAAGAATCAAGGAGTCACAGTCATGATTATCCAGGATCTGGCACTTCTACAATAAAGGATCAGAGGGCCTGGAATAATATATTACAGAAGGCAAAGGACCTTAGATTACAACCTAGAATCAACTACCTGGCAAAACTAAACATCATCTTTTAGGAGAAGAGATGAATCTTCAATGAAGGAAGGGACTTTCAATCATTTCTATTGAACAGACTAGAACTAAACAGAAAATTTGATCTTCAAACACAGGACTTACGCATAGAAATGTAAATAGGAAAGAAAAAATTATTTAAAGGTTAAATCTTTTTGCATCCTTTGATGGGAAAATGATATTTGTAGCTCTTGAGAACTGTATCTTTTACTGGAGCAATTAGAGGCAACATGATATAAATTGATTCTGATGTGATGATATCAGAGAAAAAGACATTAAAGGGTGGGAAAAGAACTGTATTGGAAAAAGAGGAAAGGGGAAGTAAAATGGAATAAATTAGATCACATGAAGAAGCACAAAAGACTTATTACAATAGAGGGAAAGAAAAGAGGGGGAGGAACATTGAACTTAATTTCATCAGTTTTGGCTCAAAGAGGGAATAACATATTCATTCAGGTGGCTATAAAATTTTATCTTACTCTAAAAGGAAGTAGGAGGAGAAAGGGGAAAGAAAAGGGAGGGATTGGATAGAAAGGAGGGCAGAAACACTAGGAGAAAGGAGTAAGAGAAGAGAGGAGGGGGTGATAGAAAAAGGGCAGTTTGAGGGGTGGGTGGGTCACAAACAAAACATTATTTAGGAGAGACAGGGTGGAAAGAGAACAAAAGAATATACAGGGGAGGAAATAGGATAGAGGGAAATACACATCTGATAATCATAATTGTAAATATTAATGGAATTAATTCTCCCATAAAATGGAAGCATATAATAGATTAGATTAAAAACCAGAATCCTCCAGTATTGTGTTTAGAAGAAACACATTTGAAACAGAGAAATACATATAGAATAAGGCTGGAGCAGAATTTATTATGCTTTAGTCAAAGCAAAAATAAATTGAGGGCAGCAATTCTGATCTTAAACAAAACAAAAGTAAAAATAGATCTAATTAAAAGAGATAAGGAAAAATGCATCTTGTTAAAAGGTATCCTAGACAATGAAATGGTCTCAGTATTAAATGTATATATACCAAGTGGTATATATACATCCAAATTCTTAGAGAAGTTAAACCAGTCACAGGAAGCAAAACTACCCTATTGGGGACCTCAACCTGATAAATCTTACCACAATATAAGCAAGAAAAAAGCGGGGGAAATTAATAGAATCTTAAAAAACTTAGATATAATAGATCCCTGGAGAAAATTGAAGAGGGATAGAAAAGAACGCACCTTCTTCTCAGTAGTACATGGCATCCACACAAAAATTGTCCATGTATTACAGTGTAAAAACCTCGCAATCTAATGCAGAAAGGCAGAAATAGTAAATGCTTCCTTTTTAGATCACAATGCAATAAAAATTACATTCAAAAAAGGCCAGGAAAAGATAGACTTTTTGAAAAACCAATTGGAGGTTAAATAATATAATTTATTTTTTGTTTTGTTCTTGTTGTTTTTCTGAGGCAGTCGGGATTAAGTGACTTGCCCAGGGTCACACAGCTAGGAAGTATTAAGTGTCTGAGGCCAGATTTGAACTAAGGTCCTTCTGACTTCAAGACTGGTGCTCTATCCACTGTGCCACTTAGCTGCTCCAAATAATGTAATTTTGAAGATTGAATGGGTCAAACAAGAACTCATAGAAACAATCAATAATTTCACAGAAGAGAATGACAATAATGAGACAATACCCCAAAACCTATAAGATGTAGCCAAAACAGTTCTTAGAGGAAATTTTATATCTCCAGTTACATGATTAAAACAGAAAAAGAAGAGATCAATGATTTGGGCATCCAACTAAAAAAGTTAGAAAAGAACAAATTGGGCAGCTAATTGGTTGAAGTCAGGAGGACCTGAGTTCAAATCCAGCTTTAGACACTTAACACTTCCTAGCTGTGTGATCCTAGTTAAGTCACTTAACCCCAATTGCCTCAGCAAAAAAGAAAAGAAAAAGACAAATTTAAAAATCTCCAATGAAGTACCAAATTAAAAGAGATTAATAAAATTGAAACAAAGAAAATATTGAACTAATTAATAAAGCTGTGTTGGTTTATGAAAAAAAACAATAAAATTGATAAATCTTTGGTTTATTTGATTAGAAAAAGGAAAGAAAAAAAATTACCAGCATCAAACATGAAAAGGGTGAACTTACCACCAAAGAAGAAATTGCTTATCCTTAAGCAATAATTAAGAGTTCTCTTGCTCAACTGTATGCCAACAAATTTGACAATATACTTGAAATGATGAATATTTTTAAAAAATATAAATTGTCTAGATTAACAGAAAAGGAAATAAATTACTTAACCTCATTTTAGAAAAAGAAATTGAACCAGCTATCAATGAATTTCCTAAGAAAAAATTCTCCAGGACCAGATGGATTTACAAGTGAATTCTACCAAACATTTAAAGAAGGATTTCAATACTATGTAAACTATTTGGAAAAATGGGAAAAGATAAAATCCTGTCAAATTCCCTTTATGACACAAATATGGTACTGATACCTAAAACAGGGAGAGCCAAAATACAGAAAGAAAATTTACCTAATCTCTCTAATGAATATTGATGCAAAATTTTTTAAAAAATATATTAGTAAAAATCAGCAAGATAATACACTATGATCAAGTGGGATTTATACCAGGAATGGTTCAATATAAGGAAAATTATGGCACAATTGACTAGATCAATAACAAAACTAACAAATCATATGATAATCTCAATGGATGTAGAAAATTTTATAATGAGGAGAAGCTAGACACATTCCCAATAAGATCAGAGGTGAAACAAGGTTGCCCATTATCACCATTATTAATCAGTATTGTATTTTGTACAACTACAATGTTGACTTTAACAATAAGAAAAGAAAAAGAATTAAAGGAATTAGAGTGGTCAGTGAAAAAAATAAAACTATCACTTTGCAGATGATATGATTATATACTTAGAGAATGATCCAAAAATCTAATAATTAACAATTGAAAAAAAAACTTTAGCAAAGTTGCAGAAAATAAAATAAACCCATATACAGCATTTCTATATATTACTAATGAAGCCCAGAAGCAAGAGATAGAAATAAAAATTTGATTTTAAATAATAGTAAACAAAATAAAATATTTGAGGGTCCACCTGCCAAAACAAACCCAGAAATTACATGAACACAATTACAAAACACTTTTCACACTAATAAAGTCAGATCTAAACAATTGGGAAAATATCAATTGCTCATGAGTAGGCCAAGCTCATAATAAAAATGACAATTCTACCTAAATTAATTAACTTGTTCAGTGCTGTACCAAACTGCCAAAAAATATTTTATAGAACTAGAAAAAATAATAACAAAATTGTGGTGGCAAAGATTTGGAAAATGAGTAGATGCTCAACAATTAGAGAATGGCTGAATAAATTATAGTTTATGAAAATAATGGAATGTTATTGTTTAATAAAAAATGATGAAGAGGCTGATTTTAGACAGGTCTGGAAAGACTTAGCATGAACTGATGCTGAGTGAAATAATGAGAACCAGGAAAACATTGTACTCAGCAACAGCAATATTGTACGATGATGAACTATGAGACTTGGTCAGTTACCCAAGGCAGTTCCAATAAACTTTGGATGGAAAATGCCATTTGCATCTAGAGAGAGAACTATGGAGACTGAATATAAAGCAACACATCTTATGTTCACTTTTTTTCTTTTTTCTTCTGTGTTTTTTTAAATCTCTCATAGTTTATCCCTTTTGTTATGATTTTTCTCTTTCTACATGATTCATTAGGAAATATGCAAAAAAGAGGAATGTTTATGTATAAAAAAAAAAAGAAGAGAGAGAAAAAATTCTACATGGACTTAATTTGATGATAAAGGGCAACATTCTTCTTTGGTTACTGATGATACATGCAACAGACCTGTAGAAGTTAATTATTTTGGAAACAATGCTATTACTATCTTTTCTCTGTTCAGATTTCTTAGACATGTCCACTGTAAATCTTTTTTTTTTAAAAGAGGTATAAGTCTATATAATTCTATTTCTTTTCTGATTGGTATTTGACTGTAATAGACTTCATTGGCAGAGATACAAAAATGCCTATCATGACATTTAGAATTTCAATGTTTAAATGTGTATCCCTGAAACTTGTTGTTTTCTCCTCAATCAAGATATATGGGGGTTTTTTTGTTTTTGTTTTGTTTTGTTTTTTTGGTTAGGCAATGGGTCCATAATAGAAAGTGAATTTCCCATTATTCATCCTTATTTTTCTAGTAGTCTTAAAATGGCTAAAGGTTGAGAAATGCATGATTGCATAATTACTTAAAGTGGTCCTAAGAGAATATCTACTGTAAAAATCTCATTTTAAAGTTTTTATCAAATGAGAGAAACAAAAAGAAAAGTGATTCAAGCTAATCAAAGAGACAGTTGATAAGACTTGCAACTTTACATCTAGGTCATAGGTATTGTTTAGATTAGCCATAGGTCTGACACCTGAACTTATGGCCAACTGTTCCAATCATATTTTAAAATAGTTGGCATAAATTGAATCTAATTTGTTAGAACTCTCAACAACAAGGTTAACATCCTTAAAGTATTGAGCTCCCCTATCTGGGATATTAAGTTTTACCTTCATTAAAAACTCTAGAAAAAAATGACATTAAAGTGACCCCATTAAAAAAAACAGTTTTATATATTTGAATTTTCAACTAGAAAAAAGAAAAAGAATCAAAATAGATGATGAGTTGTAACCTTTTTTATACTTAAAATCAGCATCCTATTAAGGAAGTAACATCCAGACTCTTATAGAGAGAAATGGTCATTTTATTTAGTTTGAAGGTGGGTAGGGGCATCTATTGTGCCAAAAATGTGCTTGAGGGATCTTTAGATAGTTGTGTACCATGTGTGTGTTAATGCTAAAATACAGAGAAACATTTCATCTCCAAGTCTCGTCATTTCTAAGCCTGACTTTTTGATGTGTCAATTCATTTAACAAAGCAAAAACAATATCACGCATGATAGGGATCTTAGATCACATTCATAGTGCTAATTTTATTTTCCAATAAAAAGAAAACTTTCTCCAATTTCATCTCCTTAATTTATTCTCTCTCCTATCTCTTGCTCTATCTGGATTTTTTAGTTGGTCTCTTAAGTCTCTAGAAATTTATGAATGCCATTTATTTGTATATAGCAAAAAAAAAAGTTAGTTTGAATGAGAGGAACTTTATGCTAATGAAGAATTATGGGGAGTCAGCCATGGAATTCAAAAATAAATTAAAATTGTTCTTAGGTTATTTATGCTTCTGACAGAAACCAGGGACCTATTTCAAATCATTTTCATAGATACAGAGTTTAAAGTTTCCAAGAATAATAGATTTTACAGTGAAAATAGTCTAGATTGATTAATGATTTAAAAAAAATCAATTTCTGAGCATAAGTTCACTGCCATAATCTTTTGTGTAGAAGTTTGAAAATTATTCCACAAAAATAAGGTATATGATATTTTATTTTGAAATTTCTTATTAGAGGTTCACATTAAGTATATCAAACAATAGGACTGAGTTTGATTTCTCAAACATTTTGTCTTAATGCTTCCATAATATTATTCAACCTAAAATTTTTTTGTTCAAAACTGCAAATTTGAATTTTCTACAATTCAGTTGAAATTTTTCAGTATTGCTGTTTAAAAAGGTCATTTTGTTAAAAAGAAAAAAGTCCAACTGTTTTAATTTAATTGGTGTTAGTCATCCTGTTTCAGTGAATGAAATTTCCAAGTTCCAGGATGAAACACAAAATTCTTTTTGCATCAATATTGATGTACTTTTTGGTATTTTAGAAAAGTTATGACATGTGGAACTATTATGAAGCTATTGTGTTTTTTAAATAAAATGTTGAAGGTTGAAAAAAGAAAGAAACTTGTTGAAACCCTACCATTAGAGTTTCAATAGTTCACTAAATATTGGAAAGGTCTGTTCTTTCTCTAGGTTGACTTGAGGCATTCTCTTGAAACAGAAATGGTTCAGGTTATAATTTTCACGATAAATACCTATTTCACCTATACCTTCACTGCAAGAGAGTTGTCCCTCTTCTATTCCTTGGAAGAGTCCAATAGCCAGAGTGTATTGACTTGCAAACTTTCATTTCCTCTAATCTTCCAAGATCAATTTAGTTAAAGAGAGAGAAACAATTTGATATGATGGAGAGGCACAGAGCTAACAATAGAAGGATTCCAGTGCATAAATTAAAGTCTAAATTAAGCTTTTAGAAAATTTCTCTAAAACAGCTATAAAATTACAAAGTAGATTCTCAAGGGAAGTAGTAGAAGGGCCATCATTTCAAGGCATTTAACTCCAGGATGAAAATCACATCTGAAGAAGTGAGAGGGAAATCTCTAGCTGTTAAAAACAAATGCATGAAATCTTTGCAAGTCCTGATTCTTCTCTTCATCCAGAGGAAGGCAGATTTTACTCAAGGGCAATTTTGTGTCCTGAAGGAATTACTTTTTTTCACTAGAGATAGTCTGTGCATAGTAATTTAGAAAGACTTGGGAGATTAATAAAGCCTATAATGTGGGACAAGATTGTTATGAATAATGATGGTGTCTTCAGATCTTAGTAGAAAAATCCTACCATATTATCTCAAGATGACATCCTTATTGCATTTAGGTGAATATCAAGTTATTTATAAACTCCTAGAGGGAAATGGTTTTTAAAAATGCTTCTAATTGAGAAACTTTAAAAAAAATAATCTATAGATACAACTTTAGAATCAGAGAGGAGAGATTTGGTGTCTCAGGATAAAAGTGAATGACTACCCAAAGGTTGAAAATTTTGCTGTGCAAATTTTCAGAATTACACATCAATGGATAGAATTTCTGAGGGCAGCAAGCCACTTGTTGCTACTATCACCAAGAAGGCATTTTTAAAATGATTATTCCATTCCAGAGGCAACTGAATAAATCTAATTATGTAATTCATCATAAAGCAAAACTCAGCTCTCTGACATCTGATGAAGTTAGAAAAATTGGAGGCTAGGTACGTACAGCTATTTCTGCCCATGACCAGCATATTATTTATGTAAAGTATGTGAAGTTTTTTTTCTATAAGAGGGAGAACAGGGAAAGAGAAGAAAGATTACTTTTCCTGGTTTAAAGGTTGATCTGAAGATTAAAGGGCAAGTGAAATGGGCTCTTGTGATCCCCTACTTACACTAAATATCCAAATGTATGTGATCTCATCTATATGTATGGCACCTTAACAGTCATAACCCATCCATGTTTAGCTATTCTGTGTAGCATCTTTTCCATATCCTCCCCTAAGTTCACCACATGGGGTCCACTCAATATTGTGGGGGCCTTTTTCACTTCATCTTGTTATATTATGGGTAGCAGCAAAATACAAGGCCAGTCTATCATTTATTTCTCATTCTCATCACAAGACAAATCCTTATTCTTTTTCAATCAATCATACATTTATCTAATGATACCCTTTACTTTGTTTAAATCACATCAATTTTAAAATTGGTTTGCTTCTGACAAGATAATTCCTTTTTGTGTCTCAAGATTTGCAAGGGTTCCTCCCTCCACTCTTTTAATTCAGAGAAACCAATAACTTATGATGTAAATCTAGGTTAATTATTATAAAAGATGCATTACATTTCAACTGAGAAAATAATATAATCAACAGTTATTCCTTATATCAACTGTCCTCAGAGTACATAAAAAATATGTGGTCAAGATTTTTAAGTCACAGTCAATCTTTTTGATTAGGGTCATCTAAATTGGTTGGCCTTGACTGTCCTGTGATGATTTTGCTGGCCAGAGAAAGTTGAGTGAATTGAAGACAGTAAGCCAAAGGAACATGGAGAGTATGAGCAGGGTACAATATACTACAGCAGTAGTGTCAAAATAAAATATAAATAAAAGACCATTAGAGATGCATATTGACTTAAAAGAGCACATATTAACATGACATATGTTCCATGTATTTTTTAAATTATTATTTCAAAATTTCATTTTAATTTGGTTGGTCTACACTTAGGATTGGTGGGGATAGGAGTCCACACTGGGCAGTGATGTAGAAAATATTATTTGAAATATGAAAACTAGGAATAGGTTGGTCAATCATATAATAAGGAGAGATAACTGATGAAAAACCCCATATCCTTTATTATTATCGGTTCTATGTCTACAGATCTTGAGGAAATCTCCCAACACATTAAGTGGACACTCTGTGACTGATTTATGGAACAACACAGATAAGAATTGCCAGGTTAGAAGGCATGGATAAGTGGAATAGTTAAAGGGAGTACTCTCATTAGTCTGACCGCATATTTATCAAAGAATTAAAGAAATGATAGGAAAAAGAAGATGTTTTCAGTGGAAATATATTTCTTCCAGTTTCTCTCAAGTTCAAGTTAATCTACCCTAGTCCGACAGCCATAGTAGTAAATGCCTTTAGAGATAATTTACAGTAAATCTACAGAATCTTTCTTTTTTTCATATTTCCAAAGACATTTGGAAGCAGCATGGTTCTGAGCCAATAGTTTTCTTTCTTTTTTTTAAAGCCTTTTATTTGCAAAACATATGCATGGGCAATTTTTTCAACATTGACCCTTGCAAAGCTTTCTGTTACAAATTCCCCCCCCCACTCCCACCCCCTCCTCTAGATGGCAGGAAGTCCGATACATGTTAACCATATCAAAATACTTGACAAATTGAATGTGTATACATATTTATACAGTTATCTTGTTGCACAAGAAAAATCGGATCTACAAGAAAAAAAAATCTTAGAAGGGAAACCTAATCCAAGCAAACATCAATAGAGATCATGAAAATGTTATGTTGTGGTTCACATTTCGTATCCCTCTCTCTGGGTGTATATGGCTTTCTTCATCACTGAACAATTGGAGCTGGTTTGAAAACATTTCATTGTTGAAAAGAACCACGTCCATCAGAATTGATATAGTCTTGTTGTTTCCGTGCATTAGGATCTCCTGGTTTTGCTTATTTCACTCAGCATCAGTTCATGCAAGTCTCTCTAGGACTCTCTGAAATCATCCTGCTGGTCGTTTCTTACAGAACAAGAATATTCCATGACATTCACATACCATAATTTGTTCAGCCATTCTCCAATTGATGGGCATCCATTCAGTTTCCAGTTTCTTGCCACTACAAAAAGGGATGCCAAAAACATTTTTGCACATGTGGGTCCCTTTCCCTCCTTTAAGATCTCTTTGGGATATAAGCCCAATAGAAACATTGCTGGGTCAAAGGGTATGCACAGTTTGATAACTCTTTGAGCATAGCTCCAAATTGCTCTCCACAATGGTTGGATCCATTCACAGTTCCACCTACAATGCATCAGTGTCCCAATTTTCCCATATTGCCTCCAACAATTCGTCATTATCTTTTCCTGTCATCTTAGCCAATCTGACCCGTGTGTAGTGGTACCTCAGAGTTGTCTTAATTTGCATTTCTCTGAGCAATAGTGATTTGGACACCTTTTCATATGACTTGAAATAGTTTTAATTTCATCAACTGAAAATTGTCTATTCATATCATTTGACCATTTATCGATTGGAGAGTGGCTTGAATTCTTATAAATATGAGACAATTCTCTATATATTTTAGAAATGAGGCCTTTATCAGAACCTTTAAATGTAAAGATGATTTCCCAATTTATTGCTTCCCTCCTAATCTTGTCTGCATTAGTTTTGTTTGTACAAAACCTTTTTAACTTAATGTAATCAAAATTAGCTATCTGGTGTTCAATTAAGAGTTCCAGTTCTTCTTTGGACACAAATTCCTTCCTTCTCCACAGGTCTGAGAGGTAAACTATCCTATGTTCCTCTAATTTGCTTATAATATCACTCTTTATGTCTAAATCATGAACCCATTTAGATCTTATCTTGGTATGTGGTGTTAGGTGTGGGTCAAGCCCTAATTTCTTCCATACTAGTTTCCAGTTTTCCCAGCAGTTTTTGTCAAATAGTGAGTTCTTATCCCAAAAGCTGGGGTCTTTGGGTTTATCAAAACTAAATTTGAGCCAACACTTTTCAAGGTTTCTAAATTTTCATCTCTATTCTATAAGAAATATTTGGTATTATCTAGACAGTCATATATTGCTAGGGGTAAATCCTAAGAAGTCTGTTTTAGGATCTGAGAATGTTCTAAAAAGCATTAATGAAATAATGGATAAAAGGACAGATAAAAGATGTCTAATAGATAAAGCTATTGATTCTTCCATTTTGTGTTAATTTTAGCAAGTTATTTCAACTTATTAAAATGAATGGGATTAAAACCTAATGTCTTTTATATCAGAGATACAGTAATGAGAAAGAAATAGTTTGGAACCCTGATGTGCTACTTCAGAAAGGCAATGTGGAATAGTGAATAGAGAGCAGGCTTAAAGCAGATGACCTTGAAGAGTCACCTGAATTCTCAGTTTAAGATTGCTTAAGATTAGATTATGGAGAAAGTGCTAATCTTCATTTGCAGAGGCTATTTCCTTACCTGGGAGTTCAAAGAAATCACAAGTCTAGCTTCTGTCCCTAGCCTAGTATGCTATGTCAAATAGTGATTAGTATTAGGTGAATAATCAAGAATGATTTTAAGATTTATTTTGTCATCTGTAAACTTCTTGAAGAAGAATGAACATATTTTTTTAAAAATTGTAAATAGTTTTATGGATTGTTTGTATTTCTCTTAAAGGTTCATAAAATATTGCTACAAATCAAAGTTTTTATCATCTAGGCAAGGATATTTTTAGAATAAATTGATATTGCAAAGAAAAATTAATAAGTGGCATGCCACCCAAAAAAAATACATAAGCTTTAACTTAATGAAACTAGGCCAACATGACTTGATGAGGTAATGGCAGTTCCATTATTCTAATATTTACACAGTCCATTTAGCAGTGTCATGAAGATCTGTCTTGTAAAAATCAAAATATTCTCTATCTCTGTTGTTGATAAGAAGGGCAGGCTACAAAGAGATTAGGAAGAGTACAATTAAGCTAGAAGCATTTTTGCTGTTATTCTTGTCATTATGCTCTTGAAGATACTAAACATTATTAAAAAAAAAAAAGATACTAAACATTTTTTCTGATATTAAGCTATTCTCGCCTGAATGAAGATTTTGTTTTGATTTATCAGTGTCCAATATGGACCTTGGAAAAATGACTTGCACTTTTACTTTTAGTTAATTAGTATATATGTTCAAGTGCTATTTCTACAAAATTTAGTTTGAACTTAAAAAATCCCTATCCAACTTGAAATGGGATTCAGGACAATGAGAGATCATCAGATTCCTGCCTCATACATCATTCTCTGCCTATGTTATGTGTCTCTCTCTTTTCTTCCTCAAACCTTGCCCCCATCCTTACAGTCTACCTATCTACTGGTTCCTTTTCCTACAAACATATCTATTCCCCCTCTTTAAAAACAAAAACAAACAAAAGAACTTTCACATGACTTTGTAATCCCTTTAAACTATTTTCTTATATTTCACTTCCTTTTCATTGCCTCTTCCTGGTGAGCATACAACATTTACTAAATCTGTTTCTTCCCCTTTTACTTATTTCTCCATCCCACCTTTTTTCCTGACACAGCTTTCTCCAAGATTTTGAGGATCTCTTATATATTAAATCCAATATCACTGTCATTTTTCTAGTTTTTATCTTCTTTGACTTCTTTTGCTTTTGATATCTTTGACTGCACTCTTTCTAGATACTCTAAATTCCTTTGGCTCTTGGGAAGACCCTACTTTTTCTTACTCTCTTGTATGATCTTCTGTCTCTTAAAGATAGATCTTTATCATATGTCTCTTAGATAGAAACATGATATGATATAGTGGAAAAAGCACTGGCTATTAAATCAGGATGCCATCTTTAACAGTAGTGGAAAATGGAAATAATGTCTGTGGTAGTTACTCTCAATGGCTTATTATGAGGATCAAGAAAGATAATGTAAAACCTTTTGCAAACTTTAAAGTGCTACATAAATGTCAGTTGTTTTGATTATTACATAAAGTTCTTTGCAAATCTTAAAGTGTTTTATATATATAGTGTCAACTGGAATAAAGCCACAAGCTTCATGGGATTCATTATTTATATTAATTGGGACCTAGCTGTACAATTATGTTTAGGGTTATACTCATAGCTTTAAAAAGATTTGAAGCTAAAGACAGGAATTTGAGGCAAAGAATTATGGGAAATGATGATTTTTAAGGGACTCTATCTTTTTTTTCCCCTGAAGCAATTAGGGTTAAGTGACTTGCCCAGAGTCACACAGCTAGGAAGATTTGAACTCAGGTCCTCCTAACTTCAGGGTGGGTACTCTATCCACTGTGCCATCTAGCAGCCCCAAGGGACTTTATCTTGAAAGTGTGTGCTTCTGTGGATTTCACCTTCCTGTTTGTTTATAGGAAACCAAAATAATCTTGCAACTGAAAAAACTGAGAGAAGTGGGAGACCTACAAAGTCCTTGTCAATTTATTTGATATGGGGTCCATGAACTTGTTCTTTAAAATATTTTAATAAGGAGACACAAGTTCCGGGGACTAAGCCAAGATGGCAGAGTGAATTCAGGATGCTGCTTGAGTTCTCTCAGTTCCCTCAAAAATCACATGAAACCAAGCTTTTGAATAGAGTCTAGAATGACAGAGTTTATGAAGAAATAGTAGAAAACAATTTTCCAGCTCAAGATAGGTTGGAAGGACTTCAAGAAAGGTCAGCAGATCAGCAACTCAGACCCTGGGTCCTGACTCAGTAAAACAGTAGCAGAGCAAAGAAATGGGGATAGCCTCTAGTCCTAGTGTAGAAGGCAAATTACCAGCTGGGGAAACCAGGTAACAATAGGTGGGATAAGGTAGGGCAAGACAATAAACACAAGGGACCCTGTGCTCAAAGCCAAGGTTCAAAGAAAGCGGCACAAGACACTTGGGACAGTACCCCCACTGTCTTAGGAGCAAAGCTTTACAGTCATGAAATAGGAAAAAAAAAAGAAAGAAAATGAGTAAGAACCAGAAAAGAACCTTAATCACAGAAAAACTACTATGGTGACAGGGAAAACCAAAATTCAGAAGAGAACAAAATGCACACATGTGAAATCTCAAAGCGGGATATGAATTGGTCTCAAGCCCAAAGAACTTTCTGGGAAGAGCTCATAAAGGATTTTAAAAGGCAAATAAGAGAATAGAAGAAAAATTAAGAAAAGTAGCAAAAGGGAGTCAAGAGCTTAAAAAAGGTAAACAATTCCTTAAAGAAAAAGAAAACAATTGGCCAAATGCAAAAAAAAAAAAAAAATCCACTGAAGAAAACATCATCTTTAAAAGTAGAATTAATCAAATGGAAAAGAAGATAGAAAAGCTAATTGAAGAAAATTATATATTAAAAACTAGAAGAAGGTGAATGGAACCTAATGTCTCTATGGGACATCAAAAATCAAACTAAAAAGAATGAAAAAATTATTGGTCTACCTGAAAACCACAACTGAAAAAAAACAAAAAAACAAAAAACCTGGATACTACAAAAAGAGGGCAAAATAGTCATTAACAGAATCCATTGATCAATCACCTCTGGAAAGAGATTCCACAAGAATCATTGTCACAAAACTCTAGAACTATAATCTCAAGAAAAAATTACTGCAGATTGTCAGAAAAAAAAAAAAAACAGTTCAAGTATCAAGGAGACACAATCAGGATTACCAGGATTTGGTAGCTTCTACATAAATGTTCTGGAATATCATATTCCAGAAAGCAAAGGATTTTAGATTACAACGAAGAATTAATTACCCAGTGAGGCTGAGCATCATCTTTCTATTGGAAATGATTAAGAACTTAACAGAACTAAATGGAAAATTTGATTCAGAAATATGGATCTCAAGAGAAGCATAGAAAGGTAAACAGGAGAGAAAAAAATATTATTTAAAAGTTTACACTCCAAGATGAGAATATGGTATTTGTAATTCTTGAAAACTTTATCTTTTATAAGGGTATTTAAAGGAGGCATACATAGGCAGAGGGTATGGTATAAACTTACCCTGATGTGATGATATCAAAGAAAAAGACATTAAGGAATGGAGAAAAAGATTTTCCTGGGAAAAGAAGAAAGGGAAGAATGGGGTAAATTAGATGATATGAAGAGACACAAAAGGCATTACAATAGAGGGAAAGAAGGGAGATGAGCATTGCCTGAAGCTTAATCTCAGTTTTGGTTCAAAAAGAGCATAACATACACACTCAATTGGGCATAGACATTTATCTTCCCCTATAGGGAAAAGGGAGGAGAAAGGGAAAAGAAAAGGTAGTTAGTAGATAGAATCGAGGGCAGAAAAAGAGAGAAAGGGTGATAGAAGGGAGCACAGGTTGAAAAGTGGGCCAGAAACAAGACAGTACTAAGGAGGGACAGGATGGAAAGAGAAATTAAAAGTATATATACAAGGGAGAAAATAGATGGGAGGGAACTACAGTGCTGATAATCATAACCTGGAAGCAGGTAGTAGAGTGGATTGAAAACTAGACTCCTACAATATGGTGTTTACAAGAAACACATTTGAAACAGAGAGATACACATAAAATAAGACTAAAAAGCTGAAGCTGAATATATTATGCTTCAGCAATTCTGCTACAAGAAAAGGTAGCAACTCTGATCTCAGACAAACTAAAATCTAATTAGATTAATTTAAATAGATCTAGAGCTAATTAAATTAATTTCATTAGATCTAATTAAAAGAATAAGGTAGGAAAATACATCGTTAAAGAGTAGTATAGACAATGAAGTGATATTAGTACTAAATGTATACACATCAAGTGGTACAGCATCTAGATTCTTAGAGAATTAAGCCAGTTACAGGAAGAAATAAGACAGTAAAACTATACTAATAGAGCACCTCAACCTCTCCCTCCAAGAATTAGATAAATCTAACCACAAAATAAGCAAGAAAGAAATGAGGGAGGTTAATAGAGTCTTAGAAAATTTAGAAAGACCTCTGGAGAAAAGTGAATAGGGATAGAAAGGAATTTGCCTTCTTTTCAATAGTACATAGCAAAAATTGTCCATGTGTTAGGGTATTACAAACCCCATAATCAAATGCAGAAAGCATAAATAGTAAATGCTTTTTTTGAAATCACAAAGCAATAAAAATTATATTCAATAAAAATCCTGGGAAAAATAGACTAAAAACCAAGTGAAAAATAATATAATTCCAAAGAATGAGTGGGTCAAATAACAAAACATACAATCAATAATTTCATGCAAAAGAATAACATCTAATTAGACAATATACAAAACTTATAGGATGTAGCTAAAACATTTCTTAGAAGAAATTTTATATCTCCAAATAGTTATGTCAATAAAATAGAGAAAAAGAAGATTAATGAATTGATCATGCAACTAAAAATGTTAGAAAAAGAACAAAAACTGCCAATTAAAATTAAAAATTCTAAAAATTAAAAGAGAGATTAATAAAATTGAAAGAAAACTATTGGACTAATAAATATAACTAAGAGTTGGTTTTATGAAAAAAATATTTTGATAATTTAATTTCAATATAATTGATTTCCTTTGCAATCTTGTGAATTTTATAATGTTTAAAGAAACATTATTTCTATAAAGAAATTTTGGGTATCATCAAACTGCTGAAAACACACACACACACACACACACACAGAAAGAGAGAAAGAGAGAGAGAGAGATCAGGCTTTCAGTTGATGCTGAAAGAATACAATTTAGCGATAAGACATTAAGCAAGCACTTTCTTATCCTAAATCAGTCCAAGACTTCAGACGGAAATATTGACTTTTGTGAACAGGAAATAGAAATGAAAACAAATTGACTAAGTAATTGTGCACTATATATCTAGCTGGCTATTTGTTATTCTAAGCTTGGCCCCTTTTGTGAGAATTTTTTTTTTCTACTTGTTGCAGCTAAGACCCACAGAACTGACAAACATCTACTAAGATGAAAAAAATCATTAATATTTTTTCCCATAGTTCATGGGAATCTGCCTTTTATAAAAAGGTATAGCTTAAACCTCGGGGCATTAAGCTAAAAGACAGATTGCCGAATTTACTTTTTTTTTCTTATTGGAATAATGTCACACCTGATCTGAGGACCAGACTCAGTTGATGTCAGAAGCTAGAAGCACAAAGAAGAGACTGATAAGTACTGTGCCCAATAGAGCCTAGTAATAACCTGTAATAGCTACAGTATAATACGGTACAGAAGCAGTCACACTGGAATAGTAGAGAGTAACTTTTGATAGAGATCTCACACCACACACACTTGACAGAGACTACTGCATAAGACCAGTAGGAAGAAGACCCAACAGAAGATGATGGTCCTGTGACATCATCATATGAGTTATTCTTCTTGCACTGAAAGTAAAATTTCTTTCTCTACATATACATCCAGGCCACATATTCCCACCTTGTGTGCCTCTCCTCACTTCTTATTTCAGTATAACCACTTTTCTCACTGATATTATTTAAATTTGTGGAAGAGAATATCCTAGATTTGTGGGGCAAGTGCTCTATTGTCACTTTTCTATCAAGAAATAACTTGTATGGGGAACTAGAATAGGAGTCTCAGTGACTTAGTTTCAGATTTAGTCTCAGACGCTTACTATGTGTCTCAGAGTCTTCATACGTGAAATAGAGGTGGCTACTAAATTTCCTTTTAAGTCTTATGATTCTTACTATGTTATATTACTGAATGTCTTTGCCTTGATAAATTTGTTTCCTTTGATTGATTAGCAAAAGCGAATCATACTTTGATTCATGCTTGGATTCAGGAAGACTCATCTTCATGAGTTCAAATCAGGCTTCAGATACTTACTAGCTTTGTGACCCTGGGCAAGTCATTTAATCCTGTTTGCCTCAGTTTCCTTATCTGTAAATTGAGCTGGAGAAGGAAATGGTAAACAATTCCTAAATACGGTCTTGAAAAGTTGGATAAGAGTGAAAAAGGTCCCTATAAAGCAGGTCAGTATTAGCATCTTCATATATGATGTGAGAGTAAGATTAAAAATTGAAAACTATTGAAAACCAACAGTTAATCAACTTTAGCACATTCATATTTTAAAATAATAGATTTTTTATATATAAAAATTCATCTTTTTATATAACATTGGCTTTGAATTCTTGGCTCTAAATGCCACTGTGGTTAAACTGGTATACACTCAAAATGCACCTTAAATGTGCCATAGGCTTTCAGGCAGAATGCTGAATATTAAGTTTTTGCTACTTATTCTCTGGGAGTTTTAGATTTTTTTCCCCTGAAAAATTTTCATCAGATTGTTTTCCATTAACTTCTTCTTGAACAGACCTCCAATCATGCTGCAAGTATGATTATAAATAAATCGTATCATGCACATCAATAAATATAGAACCACATCTAACTGTTTATATTCTAGACACTGAACTGACTTAATTCTTTCAAAAGCTGTTGGAATACAGAATCGACACTAAGTACTGCCAGAAAGGACTCCTAGGGGAGCTTTTTAGCAGCATTACAAATGATTAGCTTCTACCCTTAGTTTTATTTTCAGTATCTAACCTACAGGGTAATATTGAAAGTAATATAACTCTAGCCCACCAAAGTTGAGAGCTGGCAAAGAAAAAACCTTACACTTCTTCCAGCTACTATTATCAAAAAGAGACAGTTTTGTCTGAATGGATAAATGTCTGTAATTCCACTGTACTCCTAACTGACACCCCATAATCCATTCTGCTATTATGAGATTATGTTGAAATAAAATAGGCAGAGTAATTGGAGAGTTTTTCTCCCTTCATCACTTTCCTAATTGAAGCATAATTATATAACAATATTTTATCCTAATTGTTACTTTTGTTTCACTGTAAACACCAAAGTCTTGTCAATTTTCAAGTAAATGAAAATGGCAAACTGTAGGGATTCTGAATGATGAAAACGCCTGTGGCCAGAGTAATAATTGCCTCCTTATTCTGCAGATCCAGTGTACACAATAGTAGCATCCACTCTTAGTGGAACCTTTCCCAGAAGTACGGAAAATTGAATATAATCTTTCATTTCAGAATTCTTGTTAATGTCAATATTATTTGCTGCAGCACCATTTACCTTCAATAATTAAGTAGTTGGAATACACCATAAAATGGAAGCTAAAAGGAACTTCTCACAGCCTGCTTGGGTTCCTCCCCACTCCCATGGTTCTATTTTTTTTTCCCAGAAAATTCAAATGCAAAATGATTTGTATACAAACAAGATTCATACGGATATCTAAGTCCAGGGATGTGTTAGTGCCAAATCAAAGAGGCTCAGAAGAACTAATTGTTAAAGTTTCAGTGTAATCATTTATAACTCAGAAATTGACAAATGATACAAATGAGAGTTTAATTTTTTTTGTTCAAATGATTATCTAGACTTAATAAGTAATGGAGAAAATGATAACAATTCAGATTAAACTTAATTCTGTACTATGTGTATATTTTTGGGGAAGCTTCTTGTTAAACATTTACCAGCATATCTGTCTAAATCCTTTCCCTTTTTGGAACAGTTCTAAAATCTCTAAAACTTTTATCTTTGTAAAGCACTATTAGTGACACATTTGTGCCTTTTTCTTTTTTTCTTTTCTAGGTTCACTTAGTTTTTAAATATGTTTACATTGACAAATATAAACAAATGTGAACATTTCACATAAAAAAAAAACAAAAAAGAGGACTATATCTAACACTGTGAATTTCTATTACATGCCACTTTTTTAAAGTTTGTATTAAATGTGACATATTTACTACACTGCTCTGCTTTTTGAGTCTCCTTCTGAACCTCTTTCTGTTTTGTTCTATATATTATATTTTATTTTTGATAAGAATGTTTTATTTTCCCCAATTACATGCAAAAACAATTATTTTTTTAATGGTAAGTCCCAAATTTTCTTCTTCCTTGTCTCCCCTCACCTTTCCCTAAGACAGTTAAAACAATTTTTTACATGTTATATATCTGCAATCATGCAAAACATATTTCCATATTAGTCATGTTGTGAAAGAAGACATGTTCTGTGTATTTTAAAAAGAATTTTATTGATGTTACTTTTTTCCCCTTTTTTTTATGTTAATCTCCTTTTCTACTCCAGTTATTTCCCTGTCTCCAAAATAAAAGCTTTCCTTTTGACAAAAAGAGCAGTCAAGCAAAAAAATTCATCCATAGGCTACATATGAAAATGTCTCATTTTGTACTTTTAGTCTATCATCACCTGTCTGGCAAGAGGTGCAGAACATTAAAATCATCAGCACTTTTCTAGGATTATTGTGTTGAGCATAGTTCTTACATCTTTTGCAGATATGTTCCTTTACAATATTCATAAACATGAGAGAGACATAGATTTAAACCTGTCTGGGACCTGAGATTCCATTTAGTTCAATGGAATTGAGGCCCAAGGTGGTTGTTCTTTTCCTGGGAACCCGAGGAAGTGAGATTCCATTTGGAATTTATTATAGCATAAGATTTCAGGTGTTGTTCTGAGTCTAATTTCCTCTAGACTTCATTCCAATTTTCCCACCATCTTTTGTCAAATAATCCTTATGCTAGTAGTTGGAGTCTTTGAGTTTATAGAACACCGTGTCAATATGTGTTAACTTTTCTTTTTGTTTACCTGATTTGTCTTACTGATAAACATTTCTATTTTTTTAAAAGTTAATATCAGATACTTTTTTGTGATTATTACTTTGTAGTAAAGTTTTATGCCACCTTGTTTCTCACTTTTTTTCATGATTTCCTTTGAGATTATCATTTTTCCTTCTAGATGAATATTGTTATTGTTATTATTTAATTTTTGAGCTAGTTCTTTGATAGTTGAGTATTTATGGCACTGGGTTTGTAAATTAATTTAGGTGAAACTGTTATTTTTGTTATGTTGACTTTTGTCTGGTTATTTGTTACAAGGGAGGATTCTTTTAGGGGGAAGAATCCTTTGACATGGAGTCAGGAAGGTCTCAAATTCAAATCCAGTCTCAGAAATTAGCTCTGCAAGTCCCTTAACTATCTCTTTGTCTCAATTTCCTTATTTAATACTAGTAACTGCCTCTCAGGATAAATGAGATAATATTTGTAAAGCACTTTGAGAACCTTAAAGTGCAGTGTAATTCTAGTTGTCATCATGATCATGATCATGATCATGCTTCTTAAGTGACTGTGAAATAAAAGAGCATCTAAAAAACTTTTTTTAAAAAATATCTTGCTTTATAGAGATTAATTTCTAGATTAGATCATCAGCATTAGGGCTCACCTACTACTACTTGTCATTATTGGCTTTCTTCAAGTGCAGGGTAAAGTGAGGAAGGGGAATCATATGATGAATCACCAAACCCATCTAGTTAACTACAACTGCTTCTCCTTTTCTCATCAGGGCTTTTCCTCTGGCTTCCACAGGTTCTTGTGTATCTTGCGTGAGTGGACTTTTCTTATCCTTGTTTTGTTTTGACTGATGGATGTCTATCACTGAAGTAAGATGCAGGAAGTCTTTGAGTTATTATAGTTCTTCATACTTCTGACAATCCATTAAGGCTCATCTTCCTAAAATACTGTTTGCAACATGCCACATCTCTGCTGAAAAACCTACAATGGTCTCATAATTCTTATTAAATTCCTTAGCCTTGCATTTAAGACTTTCTATTAACCGACTGACTTTACCAAACCAACTTTATTTCTCACTGCTATTGAACATGAGTCTTTTATTCTAGATAGTTCTTACATATATCATATATATGGTCTCTTGATAGTTCCTTACATATATCATAGTTATTCTCACCTTTGCTAAAGCTTACTGCCCCAATAGCTTTTTCTCTTATCATTTTCTTCTCTCCATATAATTACCGTCCATCCAATTAATTATAAACTTTCTTCATCAAGTATCATCTTCTCAATGAACTATCTCTTCAACATCACAGTGGCTTTTCCCCTTTCTTAATTTGTATAGCACTTTTTTTTCCCCTAACCTGTTAGTGTTGAATTGATTTTTTTGTTTATTATGTGATTATTTGACATATTATGTTTTACTTTTTTAAGCTGTAAACTTGAAAGCAGAGACATGTGTGTGTGTGTATGTGTATCCCTCCCCCATACTATGGGGTATACTGCTATACTAGGAAGTTAATATACAGTTCTTAAAAACATAAGATTTAGAACTGCATGGAATCTCTAAGATTGCCTAATTGAGTCACCTAGTTATCTTGACTAGCTTTAGGCTATATAAGTTTAAATTACCATAGAAATGTTCGATGAGTTAATCTACCTACTATGTCTTTTCCAGATCTTTTTAGGACATAATATTAAACAAGTGATAAAGTGTCTTAAGTTGTAAATCTTTATAAACTTCCTATATCTGTCAAATAAAAATCATGAACCCATGATTCTGACATCATATTTTTCTGAGATGGGAAGAGAACTATGATTCAGTTACAATTTTAAGACCATGTCTTCACTACAGGATGAGAGGAAAAAATAATGGCAAGTAAAAGAAAAACCCTGTAATTTAAAAGACAAAGACCTTTGAATGTTAGAAAGGCAGATAATAGATGAAGGCATTTACATTTTGATTATGATATTTTTAGAAAGGTTGCCCCATTGGCATTTTCCTTAGGGAGTTCCAAAATTGGATAAGTAAGCCCATGTCAGTTTATAATATTAATATGCCACATCCTGAACATACCAAAAATGATATTTTTGCTATGGTACAAAATGTCTTTTTGCTTTGCCATAATTGTTTGCTATTCAATTGGCCTACCTTTTGTTTAGTGTAATAGATTAGTCAAACAGCACAATTTAGAAGTACAGCAGATTCATTCATTCAGTTCATTTCAAAAGACATTTCTTAGAACCCTGATAAATTAAAAACAGATCCTGTCCTCAAAGAGCTTGTATACCTTGCTCCATTTCTGTGGGAATCATGAATCCCCTGAAGTTGCATTATTTTAATTTGCCCAGCATACTTCCTCTGGGCTGGAACTAATTACCATATTTTACATAATTATGAGTTTGATAGTATGAATTCAAATGCATGTGACCACTTCAGAGCAATTCATTATTTGCACTAATTGGGACCTGGCTTTATTTCAGATCAAAGTATTTAAACAAGCAGAATTCTCTCCACATTTGTGATGACCATAATAGAACAAAGAAACACCTGAATTTGATTTTTTTTCTAGGTTTTTAGATTAGAAGAGGGATGGAAAGCAGAGAGGGAATGGGGAGAGTAATTCAGAGAAGAAGGTGATGGGTTAGTAAATTAAGGTATAGATAAGAGAGGATGATAAACGATGGCAAACAAGGGTGAACAAAAAAGAAAACGAAGTATATTGAATTTCCCATAGCTTCTCCTTGGGAGATGTATATGTTTTTCTTTTTTTTTTTTTTTTTTTTTTTTTTTTTTTTTTTTTTTTTTTTTTTTGTAATTTTTTTTTATTTTATTTGCATAACATATGTGTGGGTAATTCTTCAACAATAACCCTTACATAGCTTTCCGTTACAAATTTTCCCCCCAACTCCCCACCCCTCCCCTAGATGGCAGGATATCCACTACATGTTAATTATGTTAAAATATTGGCAAATCGAATATATGTATACATATTTCCAAACTTATCATTGGTGTGTAAGAAAAATCTTATCTACACAAACGATATATCAGATAAAGGAAACACAATGTAAGCAAACATCAATCAAGGAGTATGAGAATGTTATGTTGTGGTCCACATTTCGCATCCCTCTCTCTGGGTGTATATGGCTTTCTTCAGTGAACAATTGGAGGTGGTTTGAAACATATCATTGTTGAAGAGAGCCATGTCCATCAGAATTGATCGTCATATAGTACTGTTGTTGCCGTGTATAATGATCTCCTGGTTCTGCTCATTTCACTCAGCATCAGTTCATGTAAGTCTCTCCAGGCCTCTCTGAAATCATCTTGCTGGTCATTTCTTACAGAACAATAATACTCCATAACATTCATTGTATATGTTTTTCTTATACAAATACTCTAAACATCGAAGATTCCAAATAGTGGAAGACTAATCCAGTATTGTCCATAATAGAGACAACACAACAAATTTTAAAATGTTTTCACTTTATTTTCATCTTTACTCAATCCTCTTTATTATTGAAATACTACTTGCATGGTAGGATCTGGGAGTACAGGAAATGCCAAGAAATAAGGCTCAAATTAATATGAATTTTTCCCAAAAGAGATATGCATGATTAAGATATAGCTTGGTATAGATAGGACATTGGACAAGAACTCAGGAGGACTTGAGTTCAAATCCGACCCTTGACATTTTAAAAGCTGTCCAGGGGTATGCTTGAACTAGCTCATAAGCAGTTACTAAGTTTTCAGTGTCAACATTCACATCTTGTATATCACAAACACAAATCAGGGCTGATTTATTGTTTTGCTAATTTTCTAGATTTAAGAAAGCAATGGAGAAAATGTTCATGATGCACATTAAAATTAAAAGTGAGTTATGTTTGTATTTTTTCCTGAAGAGCTAGTGTTAAAATTTTGCCAGTACACTATTGTGTGCAAACCTGGGCAAGTCATTTGATCTCTCTGTTCCTCATTTTCAACTGTAGAATGATGGGGCTGGATTCCACACATTCAAAGATCCCTTCAAAATCTCTCATCCACTAAACCACACTGTCAGTTTCTCTGCTGACACACTTGTCAAATGGCATTTACAGCAAATCCTTCACTTGGGTTATATAAAGATCTTATAAGATTTAGCAAATCTATCCTATAATTATTATATCAACATACTTTATATGAATATATCTAAAATTATATTTTAAATGGAAAATATAAGTTCCTTGAGAATGTGTCTTTGTGTCCACAATCCCTTGTATATACTAGATACTTAATAAATGCAGATGAATTGAATTTTAATTTCATAAAAGATACTTACTCTGCATTTACATTTTTCCTACATTAACTTCATTTCCCAATATATCCTCTCCACATCCTCCACACCCCCAAATCCCTTATAACAAAAAATAAAAAGAAAGAGGAAAAAGAAGAATTTTTAAAAAATTAACCAACATGTCAATCAAGGTTAACATGTGTTTTCAATAAAAGGAAAACGAGGAAGAGAAAGGGAGGAAAGACACAGGGAGGACAGGAAAAAGAAAAAAAAGAACATCTCTCCTATCTTTCTTTTGGGGGTCAGCATATCCTTTAAAATTATGCAGTATTCAGTTTTAATTAATTTTGACATTGTTATAATTATTATTGATATTTTCCTCGTGTTTTGCTTAAATGTTCATTTTGAAAGAGAGGATGGATCAAGGGAGGCAGTGGTCAGAAGTAAAACAGACTTTTAAGGAGGGACAGGATTTAAAGAGAAAAGGATAAAAGAAGAAAATAGTTATTACACAATTAGTATTACACAATTAGTAATTATAACTATGAAAGTTAATGGGATGAGCTCATCCATAAAATGGAAACATATAGAAGAATGGGTTAGAAACCAGACACATACTCGAAGCAGAAACACACACACACACACACACAGAGTTTAAATAAAGGGCTCAAGCAGACTCTATTATGATGTTAAAAAAAAAACCCTAAGGGAAAGAAATTATGATCAGACAAAGCAAAAATAAAAAAGAGACCTAATTAAAAGAGGTAAGCAGAGAAACTACATTTTGCTAAAAGGTACCAGAGAAAATGAAGTAATATCGAAAACTTTTATAGTAAGTTTCTCTCATAAAGGTTTTATTTCTCAAATATATCAGGAATTGAGCAAAATTTATAAAGAGTCATTTCTCAATTGAAAAAAGGTCAAAAGATACAGACTATTTTCAGAAGAAAAAATCAAAACTATCTATACTCATACTAAAAAATGCTCTAAATTCCTATTGATTAGAGAAATACAAATTAAAGCAAGTCTGAAATACCCCTTCACACCTATCAAAAGTTACAAACACTGGAGGACATGAATGAAAATTGGTACACTATTAAACTATTAGTAGAATGGTAGATTGGTTCAAACATTCTGAAGAACAATTTGGAACTATGTCCCAAAGGCTATGCAATTGTGCATATCCTTTGATCCAATAATAACACTACCATTGTACCCCAAAGAGATTAAAAAAAAACAAAAGAAAAGCACTTATATGTATATATAAAGCACTTATATGTATATATACACATATACACATACATACATACATACATATATATGTATGTATAACAGCTCTTTTTGTGGTGGCAAAGAAATGGAAATCAAGGGAATGCTCATCAGTTGGGAAATGACTTAACAAGTTGTGACATATTATTGTTATCGAATACTGTATTGTTTTATAAGAAATGATAAGGAGAAATTTTGGGAAAAATCCCCCAAAACCAAAACCAAAAACAACAACAACAACAACAACAACAACAACAACAACAACAAACATAGCAAGACCTATATGAGCTGATGCAAAATGAATTGAGAACTGGAAGATCTTTATGCACAGTAATAGCAATGTTGCAATGATGGTGAACTGTGACAGACTTGTTTACTCTGGTCCAATGATCTAAGACAATTCCAAATGACTCATGATGAAAAAATTCTATCCACCTCTACAGAGAGAACTGATGAACTCTGAGTGCAAAATGAAGAGCAATTTTCTTTTTTTTTCTTTTTTAAAAAATATAGCTAATATGGAAATGTTTGAATAATTATTTTTGAATCATTTTTCAATTATTCAGAGTTCAACTCTTCATGCTCACATTTGGGGTTTTCTTGGCAAGAATTTGGTTTGCCATTTCCTTTTCCAGCTCATTTTACAAATGAGGAACTGAGGAAAACAGGATTAGGTGACTTGCTCAGGGTCACACAGATAGGACCAGATTTGAATCCACAAAAAGGAACTTTTCTGACTCCAGGCCTGGCAGTCTAAACATTGTGTCACTTAACTGTTCCATTTACATGATTTCACATTTTATATTATATAATGTTCTTTATCTTGTGTTTGTTCCCAAACCTGTAACTCAACTTCTCCTTTAAGAATTAAGATGCTTTACCATTTGATGCACATATGTTTAGTATTGATTTTACTTCATTGCATATAGTACCTTTTAGAAAGATGTAGCTTCCTTCCTTTTCTTTTTCAATTTGGTTTGTTTTTGTTTTTGCTTTGTCTGAGATCAATATTGCCACCCCTGATTTTATTTTTAAATTCAGCTGGAGTATAATGGATTCTTCTCCTTTACTCCACATGAGACTCTCTGTTTCAAGTGTATTGTTACATACATATTGTAGGATTCTGGTTTTTGGTCCACTCTTCTATCTGTTTCTGCTTTGTGGGAGAGTTCAATCCATTTACATTCAGTTATGATTACTGTGTATTTCCTTCCCATCTATTTTTCCTCCAATATGTTCTCTCTCTCTTTTCATCCTTTCCTTCTTCACCAGTGTTATGCTTCTGTCTACCATTTCCCTAGGTCTGGTCTTTCTTCTGTCAGTTCCCCTCTTTCAATTCCCACACACCATTATTAATCTCCTCCCCTCCTACTTTCCTGTTCAGTAAGATAGATTTCAATAAGAACTGATTGTATAAATTATTCCCTCTTTTAGTCAATACTGATGAGAGTGAAGTTCAAGTCTCTGTCAACCATCCTCCCATTTTTCCCTCCACAGTAAGTTTTTCTCACATCTTCATATGAAATAATTTGTCCCATTCTATCTCTACCTTCCTTTTCACCTAGTATACTCTTCTTTCTCATTCCTTAATTATTTTTATGTCATTCCCTCCAACTCACTTTATACTTATACCCCATGTCCATGTATATTCTCTCTAAGTGCACTATTAATGATAAATTTTAAAAAATTACAAGTATCATATTCTCATTCAGGTATGTAAACAGTTCTGCTTTATTGAATCCTTCATCATCCCCCCCCCCCCACCTTTTACCTTTTAGACTTCCCTTGGGCCTTTATTTTGAAGATTAGTTGTATTGTTAAGTTCTGGTTTTCTTATGGAAAATTAAAATTCTTCTATTTCACTGAATGACCATTTTCCCCCTTGAAGTATTATACCTAATTTTACCAAGTCAGTGATTTTTGATTGTAGTCCTAGCTTTTTTGTTTCCTGGAATATCATGTTCCATGACATCAGATCCTTTAATGTTGTAGCGGCTAAGTCCTGTGTAAACCTGCTTGTGGCTCCCCGATATATGAATTGTTTCTTTCTAACTTGCAGCACTTTTTCCTTGGCCTGATAATTCTGAAATTTGGATATAGTGTTCCTTGGAGTTTGAATTTTGGAATCTCTTTCCTGAGGTGATTGGTGGATTCTTTTACTGCTTATTTTGCTCTCTGGCCTCAGGATATCAAGATAGTTTTTGTTCATAATTTCTTGAAAGAGGCTATCCAGGTCCTTCTTTTGATTATAACTTTCAGGTAGTCCAATGATTTTGACACTGTCTCTCCTGGATCTTTTTTCAAGGACAGTTGTTTTTCCCATGGTGAATTTTACATTTTCTTTATCTTATTCATTCTTTTGAATTTGTTTGGTTGATTCTTGATATCTCATAGAGAGAGTCACTAACTTCCACTTGCCCAATTCTAAATTTTAAGGAATAGTTTTCCTCAGTTAACTTTTGTACTTCTTTTCTCATTTGGCCAATTATGCTCAAAGTTATTTTCTTCAGTGGATTTTATGTCTCCTTTTCCATTTGGTCAATTCTATTTTTTTCTACAATTTTTCTACAATTCTACTAGTTGTTTTCTTTTTCCAAGCTGTTGATTCTTTTTTCCTAATTTATTTGCATCATTCTCATTTCTTTTCCCAATTTTTCTTCTACCTGTCTTATATGATTTTTGAACTCCTTTTTGATCTCTTCCATGAGCTCTTTCTGGGCTTGAGGTTTTTTTGGTATTTTACCTTTGGTGTTTTGACTCTTTTTTGGAGTTTGTGCCTTGCTCTTCCCTGCCACCATAATATCTTCCTATGGCCAGATTCTTTTTTTTTTTCCTAACTGTTTTTGGCCTTTTCTCTTTCTTTTCAATCTGAGCTCTGCTCTCAGGGTGGAAAACATTGTCTCAGGTTTTTGTGCTAGAGGCTACAGGCCTTGGCTGTTTATTTGGTGCTTTACTGATATTACCCTGAGACCCACAGGGAACCCTCATATCTTATACTGTTCTGAATGGGGGGGGTGGGTGATGAATGGCACTTCTGGAGGATGGAGAGGTCTGGCAGCTTACCTGGTGCTGTGTCAGGGTCCTACAGCTGGTGTGTGCTTGTTTCTGCATTTCCCTGGAAATGCATTGGAGCCTGTGGCAGTCTGGCTGCTGAAAGTTGCCTGTTTGCCCAGGGCTGTGCTGAAGTGGTTCTCAGAGCTGTAGTTTTCCTTTCCCTTGGCTATGCTGGCCCATGGAATGGAAAAAGGGAAGAAGGCCTTTCTGGGGTTGGCATTTTCCTACTCCACCACATGGGAGGCTCATGCTCTTGCTGCTTTGCTGAGGTGGGGCTTGTTGCTAGCTTCCTGGGAGTGCTGGGATGCTTCCTGTCCTGGACTTCGTTCCTCCTTCACCTAAGTGAGACAGGTGATTGCAGATTTTCCAAATTTCTTGAGCTAAAAGATTGTTTCACTTTGGTTTTTTGCTGGTTCTTCTGTTCCAGGATTTGTTTTGGGTCACTCCTTTTTACTTGTTTGGAAGTGAATATGGAAGAGTTATGGTGATTTACTGCTTACTCCCTAGACATTTTCTTATCATAATTCCACATTTTTTAAGAATGATTAGATCAAGCTATGCCAATAGTATGCTAGTATCTTCCTATAACTTCTTTAACACTGATTATTCTCTTGGTTATCTTTACCAATTTGCAGGGTGCCAAGTGAAATCTCAGTTATTTTGATTTTAATTTCTCGTGTGTGTGAGAGAGAGAGAGACAGAGAGAGACAGAGAGAGATAGAGACAAAGAGAGACAGAGAGAGACAGAGAGAAAGAGAGACAGAGACAGAGAGAGACAGACAGACAAAGAATCAGAGAGGCAGAGAGAGACAGAGACAGTCAGACAGACAGACACAGAGAGACAGACAGAGAATCAGAGAAGCAGAGACAGACAGACAGAGACAGAGACAGACAGACAGAGAGTGACAGAGACAGAGACAGAGACAGGGAGGAAGGAAGGAAAGGGGAGAGAGATAGAGATCACATTTGCATAGTGGTCTCAAAGAAGGTGTTGTGAAAGAAGTATCATTTGAGCCTAGTCAACAATTCTTTTGAAAAGTAAGCATGGTGGTAAATGCCTGTGGTTGTTGCTTCTGAGGAAACTGGAGCTGGTGAATACTTGAATCCAGGAGTTCTGAGCTGCAGTTGTGATAAAGTGAAAATGTCCACACTTAAATCCAATACCAATGTGATTAGATCTGAGGAGCAGAGAACCATCAGGCTCTCTTAGGAAGTTAGAGAAATGAAACAGGTCAAACTGTATTGATCAGCACTGGGATCAGCCTCTGAATGTCTTCTGCACTTTCTACCTGGAAGAATTAGAGAGTCTTAGTCCCTGACCCAAAAAAGTATTCATTATGAGATTGTTCCCAATCTTTCTGCCTCTGTCTCTGTCTCTGTCTGTCTGTCTGTCTGTGTGTGTCTCTCTCTCTTTCTCTCTAGCCTTCTCTCTTTCTCTCTTTTTCTCTCTGCCTGTCTCTGTTTTTCTCTCTATCTCTTTTTTTCTCTCTTTTCTCTCTTTCTCTTTGTCTCTTTTCCTGTCTCTCTCCATTTTGTCCTCTCTACCCCTTTCCTTCCTTCAGTTGCCTTTTCTCCCCGCTCCATTTCTGAACTGAGTTACTTCACCCCTCCTTACGCAGCCTGGGTTCTCTTCCACATCCCCTTTTCCCATTCTTCACTCCACACACAATCCTACCATATTTAAAAAAAATGTTATTTTTTTTTTAATTAAAGCTTTTTATTTACAGAACATATCAGTGATTTTTCTATATTGACCTTTGCAAAAACAAATTTTTTTTGTTCCAAATTTTTCCCCTCCTTCCCCCCCCCCCCACCCCTAGATGATAGGTAGTCTAATACATGTTAAATATATTAAATTATATGATAAACCCAATATATGTATACATATCCATAAAGTTATCTTGCAGCACAAGAAAAATCAGATGTAGAAAGAGAAAAAAAACAACCTAAGAAGGAAAACAAAATGCAAGCAAATATTCACAGAAAGTGTTAAAATGTTGTGGTCCAAACTCAGTTCCCACAGGCCTCTCTCTGGATGTATATGATTTTCTTCATCGCTGAACAAGAGGAACTGGTTTGAATCAACTAATTGTTGAAGAGAACTATGTCCATTAGAACTGATCATCATATAGTCTTGTTGTTGCCGTGTAT
>JAJPUD010001898.1:85053-117209 GCA_023553655.1 Myrmecobius fasciatus
CCCCCCCACTGGGGGCAAAAGCTTGGGGAAAAAAAAAGTTTTTGCAAAGGTCAATAAAAAAAATAAATTAAAAAAAATTTTAAAAATTGCACAAACTATATCAACCTATTAAATCAAAATTTGGAGGAGTTGTTTCCTAAGGATCATGATTATGAGAAAAGATTTAGAAAGTACTCAGGTAATAATAAACAACAATTCTACTCTCCCCTGAATTTAAAATGCTGAGAGACGTATATATTTGCACAACCTACACAAATCCTCTAGTACAATTATCTAGCTAGAAAGATATGGTGTCTTTCCAATCCTAATATTTAAGGTGAAGACAGATAGCAATTCATACCATTAATCTAACACCTATATTTCTCTATTTACCTTATTCTTTCAGACTTTGATTATTTTAAAGCAGAATCTTAAATATTAGAATTATGGAATCTCTAATCCATTTTACAAAGAAAAAAAAAAACAAGGACAAAAAGATTAAATCATCTAAGGTTACATAGCTAGTTAGTGATGAAACTTACACTAGAACCCAAGTTTTTTGACTTACAGTTCAGGACTCTCAAAATTCCGTCTGATTTTAGATTAGATTTTCACATACCTTTTGTATTTTCTGAATATTCTGAAATAAAAGATGAAATCACTCAAGTATCTAAAGTCTTGATAAAATCAACTCAACATAGAGACTCCTTTGCTTCTTCTTCTGTGTCACGGAAGAGAAAAGCCAAGCTATATTCACATGTATCTACCAAGTTCTGAGACAATGGGGCCACATATTGATAGTGCATCATTCCATCTTATTATAACACCTGCCAAGAGAACCATGGGAATGACTGGTCTAGAATAATGCCATCTGATCCTGTCCTTATTGTGACCATTTTTCTGTCCATACTTTTTGAAAAAACAAAACTTGCATTCTAAGTGTGGTGAGCAAAAGAAACTTTTGGTCTCTTCATGTTGCAAGTAATAAAGGAATCTGATATTTTCAAATGATAGTAGTTCTGTGGTCAGGAATTTCTGCTCTGCCTTCCATTCTTTTCTTTTATGTGAAGGGCTTTGACTGAACAAACATTAAAAGCAGAACTGCTAGGGACTTGCAGCAACATAATTAAGCTTAGCCTCAATTCTGTCTTAAATCTCACTGCAATTGATATGATTAAACTGTGCCCATCTCTACACCTGAAATGGGGATCTTAATGAAATAGTCAATATCAGGGTAGGACCATGACAGAAGCTACTCATATTTATAGAACCCTTTAAGATTTGCAAAGCATTTTCCTCACACAAATACAGTGATGAAAGAGATACAGGTGCTTTTGTCCCCATTTTCAATATAAAGAAATTGAGACTCAGAAAGGTTGGACATGGATATATAGCTAGTAACTATTGAAACTAGGTATTAACTAAAGGGTTTTTTTTTCACTAAATCTAATGTTCTAACCAATACAGCCTCTAACTTTGGTCTAAAATAATTGAAATGAGAACATTCAGAACTCCTCTCCCTCCCTCTTGATTTTTGACTTCTATCATCCTACCTTTGTTTATTATTGCTAATATAGGGGCTCTTCTTTTTTGTGTCATAAACTCCTTTGGCAGTCTAGTGAAACCTACACAAAAAAACCCCAATGCAACCAACATTAGAAGGAAATCAAAAATCTAGAAAAACTTTAGAGCAAGTTTCTCTGATAAAGGCCTTATTTCTCAAATATATAGAGAATGAAGTCAAATTTATAAGAAAATAAGTCACTCCTCCATTGATAAATGATCAAAGGACATGAACAGGCACGTTTCAGATGAAGAAATTAAAGCTATTTATAGGCATACATAGGAAGTACTCCAAATCACTTTTGATTAGAGAAATGAAAATTAAAACAATTCTGAGGTACCATCTCATACCTATCAGAGAGGATGTGAGAAAACTGTTGGTGGAGTTCTTTATCAATCCATTCTGGAAAGCAAATTGGAACTATGCCCAAAGGGCAATCCAACTTTGCATACCCTTTGATCCAGCAATACCACTACAAGATTTATATCCCAAAGAGATTATAAAAAAGAGAAAAGTAGTTATTTGTGCAAAAATATTTAGAGCAGCCCTTTTGTTGGTGGCAAAATATTGGAAATGGAGAGAATACCTATCAAATGGGGAATGGCTGAACAAGCTGTAATATGTGAATGTAATGGGATACTATTTATTGTTCAATAAGAAATGCTGAAAAGGCAGGTTTCAGAAAAACTTGGAAAGACTTATACAAACTGATGCAAAGTGAAATGAGCAGAACCAGAAAAACATTGTATATGATCAAGTATGAATGACTCAGTTCTTCTTAATAACACAATGATCTGAAAGAAGTACAAAGGACTCATGAAGGAAAATGCTATCCACATCCAGACAAAGAGCTGATGGACTCTGAATGCAGATCCAAGTATACTTTTTTCATGTACTTTATTCTTTTTCATTGTTTTTTATCCTCAATCTGTTTTCTTCTTTTGCATCTCTGACTAATATGGGAACATGTTTCATATGATAGCATATGTGTAACCTATAGCAACTTGGCTACCATTTTAGAAGGAAGGGAAGGGAGTGGAATAGAAGAGAGGGAGAAAATTTTGGAACTCAAAATCTTATAAAAATGAATGCTATAAATTATCTAGCCACATAATTGCAGGAAGGAATAAAGTAATATTAAAACAAAAAAATAAAAATAATAACAACATAAAAACTATGAAATGAACAAAAGGTAGTTTGCAAATATAGAACAATGTAGAAATGTGAACCTTCAGGAAAATCTCTAATGCCTTATAAATTTAAGAAGGGCACTTTGGGTTCTTATTATTTTTAATTTATTTTATTGAATATTTCCCAATTACATTTAAGATTTTCTTAGCATTCATTTTTAAAAATTTCTGAATTTCAAATTCCTTTTTTTTGTTTGTTTGTTTTGCTTTTTTTGCTGAGGCAATTGGGGTTAAGAGACTTGCCCAGGGTCACACGGCTAATAAGTGTTAAGTGTCTGAGGTCACATTTGAACTCAGGTCCTCCTGACTTCAGGGCTGGTGCTCTATCCACTGTGCCATCTAGTTGCCCCTGAATTTCAAATTCTGTCCCTTCTTTCCCACCCTCAATTCTTGAAAAATGAAGCAATGTATCAAATATCCATGTGTATATATCATATTAGTCATGTTGCAAAAGAAAACATCAACAATAACAATAATAAAGAAAAATAAAATAAGAAAAGTATGCTTCAATATGTACTCCGAGTTCATCAGTTTTCTCTCTGAAAGTAGATAACATTTTTCTTTTCTTTTTTTTAGGTTAAATATATACATTCTTTTACACATATTTCTATATTTGTCATGTTGTACAGGAAAAATCATACCAAAAGGGGAAAAAATCATGAGGAAGAAACAAACAAAAAATAGGTGAAAATACCATGTTTTGATCAATATTCAGTCTCTAGAGTTCTCTCTAAATGCAGATGGCACTTTTCATACCAAGTCTATTGGAAATGCCTTGAAACATCACATTATTTTCTTTTGAATAATAATAGCTTTTTATTTTTCAAAATACATGCAAAAAAGTTTTCAACATTCACCCTTGCAAAACCTTGCATTCCAAAATTTTCTCCCTCTCTCCCTTCTCCCCTAGACACCAAATAATCTAATGTATATTAAACATGAACAATTCTTCTAAACATATATCCACCTTTGTCATATTGTGTGAGAAAAATCTGATCAAAAGAAAAAAATGAGAAATAAAAAAAACAACAAGCAAACAAACAATAACAACAACAACAAAGATAAAAATACTATGCTTTTATCTGCATTCAGTCTGAACAGTTCTCTCTCTGAATGCAGATGACTCTTTCCATCACAAGTCTATTGTAATTACATTGAATCACCTCATTATTGAAAGCAACCAAGTCTATCACAATTGATCATCAAATAATCTCGTTATTGAATGTAGTATTCTCTTGGTTCTATTCACTTTCATGTAAATCTTTCCAGGCTTTTCTGAAATCAGTCTGTCATCATTTTTATAATAATAATATTCCATTATATTCATATACTATAACTTATTCAGCCATTCCCCAATTAATGGGCATCCACTCAATTTCCAGTTCCAAGTGCTACAAAAAAGAATGTTGCAAACATTTTTGCACATTTGAATCCTTTTTTTTTTCTTTTATGATCTCTTTGGGATATAGACCCAGTAATGAGACTGATGAATCAAAACCTATGCATGGTTTTTTAGCTCTTTGGGCATAGCTTCAAATTGCTCTCCAAAATGGTTGGATTATTTCACAACTCCACCAACAATGTATTAGTGTCCCAGTTTTCACACATTCTCTCCAATATTTTTCTTTACATTTTTCTATTATCTTAGTCAATGTGAGAGATGTGAAGTGGTACCTTAGAATTGTCTTAATTTGTTTACATTTCTCTAATCAGTAGTGATTTAGATCACCTTTTCTTTTCTTTTCTTTCTTTCTTTTTATTTTGCACTGAGGCAATTGGGGTTAAGTGACTTGCCCAGGGTCACACAACTAGGAAGTATTAAGTGTCTGAGACTAGATTTGAACTCACTTCAGGGCTGGTGCTCTATCCACTGTATGACTAGTTGCCTTCTAGAGCATCTTTTCATATGACTAGAAAGAAATGTCTTTAATTTATTCATCTGAAAATTATCTGATCATATCCTTTGATCTTTTATCAATTGGGGAATGGCTTGTATTGAATCACTGCACTGTTGAGAAGAGCCAAGTCTACCACAATTGATCATCACAATCTTATTGTAATTATGTGCAATGTTTTATTGGATCTGCTTGCTTCACTCAGAAATAGATGCTGATCCAGTTATATGGCAAAGTGGATATAGCACAAACCCTAAAATCAGGAGGATATGAGTTCAAATGTAGCCTCAGACACAATACTTATTAGCTGTGACCCTGGGTAAGTCACTTAACCCCAATTGCTTCACCAAAAAAAAGAAGTAGATATCATTTTTTCATCAAGATTCTTTCAGAGTTATCTTTGATCATTGTCTTAATCAGAGTTGCTAAGTCTCTGGTTGGTCATCTTTACAATATTGTTCTAACAGTATATAGTGTTCTGCTCCTTCACTTTGCATTAGTTCATATAGGTATTCCCATATGTTTTCTGCAACCATCTTGTTCACCATTTCTTATAACACAGTAGTATTTTATCACAATCCTATACCATACCCATTCAGCCATTCCCCAATTGATGGGCATCCCCTCAACTTCCATTTCTTTGCAACCATAAAAAGAGCTGCTATAAATATTTTAGTATATATAGGTCCTTCTCCTTTTAAAAAAAATCTCTTTGGTGTCCAGGCCCAGTAATGGTATTGCTGGATCAAAAGGTGTGCAGAATTGTATAACCGTTTAGACCTAGTTCCAAATAGTTCTCCAGAATGGTTGGACCAGTTCACAACTCCACCAACATTGCATTAGTATACCTGTTTTCCCTCATGCCCTCTAATATTTGTCACTTTCCTTTTCTTTCATGTTAGACAATCTGATAAGTGTAAGTTGATATTTCAGAGTTGCTTTACTTTGCATTTTTCTAACCAATGGTGATTTAGAGTCTTTTTTACGTGATTGTTAATAGCTTTGATTTTTTGTTCTGAAAAAGGCCTGTTCATTTCTTTTGATTAATGGGAAATGATCTTTATTTATAAATTTGGCTTAGTTCTTTATATTTGAGAAATTCTCTTTATCAGAAAATTTAGGGACCATGGGCTCTTGAATTTAGGCCAATAAAGCACACACTCAGGCAGATCTTGCCACTTGCCAGAAAACTGAATAAAATTTTGAGTTGTAGATCTGGCTACAACTAAATAAAGTGTCTATGAACCACCTCAGCTAAGCTCAAAGGGGCCTGTCCACCAAATGGTAAGGTATTTCTATGCATAGCAGCTCAGAAAGACTGAGGTATGAAGGAGTCATAAAATTAATAGTGCATATAGTACCCACATGGATGAAATCATGGGTCTTTTAAGCTATTAAAGCATAGAAATATTGTTTTTAAAAAGGAGGAATACAATTCTCATGCATTCCATTAAAAGATAAATTCAATTTTAGAATTTGGGACTCAATTTTTTTTCCTTTTCATTCTATCTGCAGCAGGGATTTCCTTTAATTGCATGGTGCTTTGCTTCCTAAGAGCCTGATGACAGTAAGTAGCTACAAAAGAAAAGCAAAACTAGAAGAAGAAAGGACCAGAACATTCTTGTTTTGCCTTTTCCCCCTGACTTTGTAGTTGTATATATTAGATCTGAGTTTTAAGAACTTGCATTTTCTAAATACATGACTAATCTAATAGAATCACAGTGGCTTTTTTAAAATTGAAAATGAATTTTGTATTATCTTATTGAAATATGGCACCGGAGAAAGAAGAAATTTAAGAATCTAATTACTATCATTATTTCTCTGAATTACAGATATATTCAAACATTTCATTGTGTGACTACATTCAAAACAACTCAAAATGAATTGATCTTTTTTGAAGTACCAATTGAAGTTTCTAGATAATTAATGAAGACCCTATGGAAAACATTATTATATTTTCTTTCTTTAAAAATTTTAAAACTTAATCCTTTAGAATAAAAACTAACATGCTTTTAAAACAAAATCTTACCAGATAGGAGGAAGTGAAGGATAATTTGGGGGTGTGCTTCTCTGTGTGTATTTTGACAAAGAAGCATATGAAAAAGGGTAATGGAAAATTTTATGTCAGAATTCTTCCCTTAGCCACCATAAAAAGCAATGGGATTTTTCATCCTTTGATCATATAATCACAAAGACTTCCTACATGTACTAGGATTTACAAACAAGCATGGATCTTGAGGATTCAGTTTACAGCCTATGGTCACAATGTCACTTGGACTTCTTTCCCACAAACCAGTTAGACTTGGGGGGGGGGGGAGAAGGAGGCAGGGAGAGAAGCAGAGAAAGGCTCCCTATTTGGGAAAGGTTCTGTATTTCCGTAAAATTAGACATCTCTTTCACTCCCAAGAGACTCGATTATTTCCAGAAGATGGAGCACTCTGAAATTAGCTTCCAAGTATAGGACTTTACAAAGTAAGAGCCTGAATAAATATGATACAAAATACCTGAGATGTGAGGCTCATCTCTTTTCTATTAGGGCACGATGGTCTATTATGGTCCTTGATCTGTCATTTGACAGTGAAAGTAACACCTGTCAGTTCCTCACTTTCTATAGTAGTTTGCATTGCAATTATTATCATTATATTTTCTTTGGGTAAAAAGTTCAGCAGGACTTCAGACTTGGAGAAAGTGTGTAATTTTTTGCTTTGCTTTCTTTTCCTTCTCTGAAGATTATCTTGTGAAGATAATCTTGAGATCTAGTTTCAGTTCTTGGCAGAAATAACTGAATTTTTCCATGCTATAAGCCCCCATCAATGCATATTCTACTTGACACCTTCTGTTTCCAGGTTTTAGGCCATAGCAACTTTCTGGCAGAGGGAAGTCTCATGTTGGAGCCTGAAATTTGCTCTTAGTTTCATAAAGATGAAGCAGGATTTTAGTATAATAAATCTATGTTTCTGAAATTCTCCTCTTCACTCTACCCTAAACTACTGAGCTAAAGTTAATTTACACAGCTCTTTTTACAAAATTTACAAAATCAATTTACAAAGTACTTTGATTACAATGATAATGTTCAAATCATTCATATTACATAATTTAGAATTTCTTCCCTTTCTAATCAAGACTGTAACTTAGAAACTATTGGAGAGTTAAGAAAAGAACCAAGAACTGCTATTTCCTAATTGATGAGGCTATGAGACTTCCCACATGGTCATATATATATAATGTGAAATTCAGACCAAATACTGAAGGGAAGTAAGATGCAAACCAAGAACAACTCTGCTGGATCCTTGAACTGGGGGGTTGGGGAGAACAGCTGTTGACTACAAAGTAATGCAAACACAGTCACTAATACCTCCAGGGAAATGTTTTAAACTTTGTTAGGGAAGAAGGAAGGAAAGAATACTCAGTTGGAAATAGCTGGCAAGGATCCTGGATTCTGTCATGGGGCCAAATTCATATCCAGACAGAGATGGGAGAGAACCCTTATTTTCTTGGTGTGGGAGAAGGAAGTAAAGTCTAATCTAAACTTATCCCACTCCCTTCCCCAATAAAATTAGATTCTGTTCTGAGAACCAGAACCCTTGGGAAAATTGGGAAATCTTCCCAGGATGGTTCAAGAGTATAACCCTTTCCACAGACCTATACCTCAGTATAGGATAGGATTGCCAACTAGCTAATTTAACTGACTTGGCTGGTATTTTTCATAGAAGCAGGTTGCTTCTTACTAATGTGTAGTGTTGTGGCCAATATTTTTTTAAGTTTTGATTTTTCTAACTTTATTCTAGAAGGAGCTTTTCTAATGGCAGCATGGCATCATTAGACCTCACTTTACAGATAAAGAAACTGAAACCCAGAGATATTAAATAAGGTGTTGAAGGTCATCCAGGCAGCAAAAAGAAACGGCACTTTAACTGATGTCTTCCAGCTCTACCTTTGAGAGTGAGCTAATAACCAATTCAAGCTGATTTGCAGCAAAAAATAAAAAATCACTTTATAAAATTGCTAAGCATTTAAATAAGTTCTGTGGTTCAGTCAGACTCTGTGACATCATTTGGAATTTTCTTAACAAAGAGACTGGTGTCACCTGCCATTTCCTTCTCCAGCTCTTTTTACAGATGAGAAAACTGAAGCAAAAAAGATGACTTGCCCATCTGAGGCCAGATTTGAACTCATGAAGAACAGTCTTCCTAATTCCAAGACCACTGTTCTATTCATTGTGCCACCTAGCTGCCCCATTTGAATGGCAGTATCACAGAATTTCAGAATTGGAAGGGACTTCCATGACCTCCTAGTACATCTCAGACCTGAAAAATATTCTCCCCTTTAATATATCTTCCAAGTGATCATCCATATGTGGCTTGAAGACTTCCAAAGACATAAAATATATTAATTTCAGAGGCTACCCATTTCACTTTGGAATATATCTAACTGTTGTGCTAACATTTTAAAGTATTTTTCTCTTCTTTCCCCAAGCATAGTTAACTTCCTATTTGCATAGATTTGTGATGGGGAAAATAAGAGAAAGAGAGACAGGCACAGAGAGACAGAGAAAGACAGAGACAGAGAAACAGAGAGAGAGAGACAGAGAGAGAGAGAGAGAGAGAGAGAGAGAGAGAGAGAGAGAGAGAGAGAGAGGAGAAAGAAAGAAGAAAAGAGAGAGAGATGGAGAAACAAAAAGAAAGGGAGGGAGAGAGAGACAGAGAGAGACAAAGAGACATAGAGAGAGGGAGAGACAGAGATGGAGAGAGAGACAGAGAGAGGGAGAGAGAAAGACAGACAAACAGGAAAGAAAGAGGGAGAGAGAGGAAGAGAGAGAAAAAAGAGAGAAAGAGAGAGAGAGAGAATCTTTACCTAGTCATGGTTAGTTTCATACTAAATTTCATAGAATCCTGTATTTAGAGCTGTTAAGGTCCTCAGAAGCCAACTGCTCCAACCCTCTCATTTTACAAATGAACAAACTGAAGTCAAGAGGGGTAAGTTTATCTAATGTCATTCAGGCAGCAGATGACAGAACCAGAATTGGGATTCATGTCCTCTTTCTACTGGACTATTTTGTCTCCCAGAGAGGGTCATCTTTGATCTTCCCCTTGAGATGGGACATAATTATATTAAAAGAATCAACATGTCTAGTCCAAGCCAGAAAGCTGTAGAAAAGGAGACACAATTCATATTCAGTTCATTTCAATAAATATGAAGTATCTTATTATGGGAAGGCTAGTGTTAGATTCAACATGGCATCTGCCCTCAAAGAGCTTACTATCTAAATCAGAAGAAAGGCTATTATACAAGGGAGAAACAGATGATGACAAAGAAAGAGATCAAGTCATATGCTATTTTAAAAAATATTAAGACAAATGTTCATCTAGACAGGCAGTATGGAAGCTAGTTCACTGATAAAGCTTAATTTGGGGGCTAAGAATTTAAATTCCCATGAAAACATGGAAAAATATATAGTAAAGAAAAAGAGATACAATAAAGAAAGTAAATTTGCAAATTTAGAAACATGATTTCCAGACTTGGCTCTGCTACTAATTACCTCCTTCATTTTGAATAAGTAAGATCACTTGTATGAATGAGTTCAGTTTCTACATCTCTAAGTTACGAGTATTTGACTAGCTGAATCCAAAGATCTCTTCCAGCTCTAAGGTTCTAAAAATGTAGGGAAATTGGCATTCCTGGCAGCTCCTGGGCCACCAAATAACTTTCATTGCTATCACACAAGCTGACCATACTGTAGGCTAACCAGGCATCTAAAATTGACAGAGTGAATAATATTAAGAACAATAATAGCATAAGTTTTAATGACAAAAATAAATGGAGGGGAGAAGGAGGAGCAAAATCAAACAGAACCCCAAGTGTTAAGCTGTATTAATTTAAATACCTGTTTGAAAATGTAAATGTTCCTGGACAATCTCTCCATAAGAAGCTGTTTACCCAAACTGGCCTAGAAGAAGTGGACAGAAAACACAAGAAAATACAGGTTAGATCTGGTGGGAATAAAAATTCTAGCCCTTTGCTCAAAATGAATCATTGTCATGGCTAAAGGAAACAAACTTGTTTATGTATAAATGCTCAGTAATCTTATTTTCCATCATGTTTCAGTCAGTGACTCACTGTTTGTTTACCAATGGCAGAGAACAGACACTTTCTAGTATCCTGTAATAAACCTGCATTGTATACAGAGGGAGACAGCCCAGTCATCCCCTCATTATACTCACAGAAGCATGAGCAGACAGCAGATAGATCCTAGATTAAAAAAAAAAAAAAAACAAACCACAGGTTGATGCCATCTGCTTAAAGAGAAAGGTTTTTTTGTGTTCTTATGTTGTGAGGGGAGTCACTGATTGCTTGTTTCTTTCTAAGCATTAAAGATAAAATTCATAGAAGCAATTAATCAACCAGCTGGGAGTTAATGAGCCCCTTTTTAAATACCTACCACTATACTAATCTCCCTGAAATATAAAAATCGTGCCAGACAATTCTTGTCTGCAAAAACAGTTCAATAGAATAAAATGTTACCTTACAGGATCTTTTAAACAAATCATCTCATAGCCATACATCAAAATCAATCCAGATTCCTTGAAAGATATATTAACTGAAATAACTGTGCTCAATAACCCTCAGAACATAATTATCTGGTGAGGCATAAATCAGGGTGGGATGGACAGATGCTCACCAGAGGTGTTATCTCTGTAATGAGGGAAATACAGTACAATCTACAATGATGGATTCTCTGTGGATAGTGAGGTCTTTCAGAAGCTCTTGCTTACATTAGTCCCATAGCATTTCAATCTCCTGATAGAGCTCTATTATCATGGTCCCAACCATCCACATGTGAATTATCAAATGGATGAAGAAATGCAAAATATATGAAAAGTAAATACGAGGTAATTCTCCTGGGGAGACACTAGCAGCTTACGGTGAAGCTTTATGAAAGGTCATGCTTGAGTTGAGCTCTGAGGAAAATGAGATTTTTTTTAAAATGGAAGTAAGGAACGAAATTAAATGCACAGAAGAATGAAGAATTGAATTGTATTAAGCTGTCTGAACTTCAGTTTTTGCGACTGCAAAATGGGAATAATGAGATATTTTACAGATTTGATGTGAATTTCAAATGAGATAATATATGTAAAAATAATTTTAAGTGTCAAAGAGGTAGAGACAGGAAAATGCAATGAGGAGACTAATCTGGTTGGACTAAGAAGTTAATTAAGTAGGATAAGGCCAAGTTAGAGGGATTTTTGAAAGTCTGGCAAAAGACAATATATATCCTGGAGTAGGTAATGGGGAGTAATTGTAGCTTCTTGAGCAAAGGAGTAATGATATAAGAAAAGCATTTTTACTATATCTCTGTTTAATCTGAGAGAGGGTTTTTACTTTCTCTTTCTGGGGAGCTGACTAGAGAAAATTATAGATGGGCCTAAAGAAAATGTATACTTTAGGATCCTCTGGGAACAGAACTTCAGATGAGAAAGAGATCTGGAGATTTCAGTGCACTGTAAGCTCAATGTGAGTCAGTAGTGTAGTATAGCAGCCAAAGAAAAAATAAGCTAATTTGATTTTGGCTGCATTAAAAGGGAATATAGGAATAAAAAGGTGATAGTACCACTGACTCCTCAGACCCAACATGGAATATCATGTTCAATTTGGGGCCCTACAGTTTAAGACATTAATAAGCTGGAAAATGTCTGGAGGACATGGGGTAGTGTCTGGAGTGGTGAAGGACTTTGATTTCATGAAAATTCATTGAAGGAAATGGGGATGCTTAGTTTCAAGAAAATTAAGTGGGTGGTAGAGAAGACATGATAGTTGTGTTCAAACATTTGAAAGGTTGTTCTCAGGAGAATTAATTAGATTTATTCTATCTGGTTCCAGAGGGCAGAATTGGGAATAATGGATGAAAGTAGCAACTTAAGTCTTGGTATCTATCATGAAAACTTCCTAAAAATTAGAATCCTAAATGAACTGGGCTTGCTGGAGAGGTGGTATGTCCCACCTCCTGGAAAGTCTTCTAGAAGAATCTGCCATCTCCTCAGAATGTTTAGGCAGAGTCTGGATGACTATTTGGTGGGTATATTATAGTGGGGATTCCTTTCAGATAGGATTTGGACTAGCCAACTATCGAGGTAGGCCCCTTCCACCCCACTAAGTATTTAACAACTGGTGCTTTAGGAGAAAAAAAAAGATATACAAATAGTTTTGTATTTAATCTGCATTTTTAATATTTTATCTATCATTTTTTCAGTCTAGAGAATACTCAAACCTTGATTTGTACTATTTTATTTGTATATATATATAATACAATATTCATAATATTGAATTATTGATTTGTATTAAATTTGAAAAATTAATAATTAGCTTTTGAAAGCCAGTTTGAAATTGTCTCATCACATTGTAAAGCACTTAGCATTTGCCTGGCGCATAGTAGATGTTTAATAAATATTTGTTTCTCTAATTTTTCTTTTCCTCACACAATTCTCAAATTCTGTGGGATGGGGGTTGACTAATTCCACCCAAATGCCTCCAGACAATAAATTGATGAATTATTTAGACTCCCTTTCAGGCCTTGATTCATTAGGGAAAGGGATGCTTAATCTTAATGTCTACAAATGAGAAGGTCATCATAGCTCAATAAAAAACATTTTAGCCATTCTGTCTACAGGATATATTTTCAGAGAAGTTGGGTGTTCTCATTTAGCTGAGGGCACAAACTAAGTTCTAAAGGAAAAATAGTGAGTCATTTTATGGGAACTATAACCAATGCTCTACCCCTCAGATAATCTTATCTGAATATGCAGAGCGGTTGAACTATAAAAAGAATGGCTCAGTCTAAATCCCTAGAATGGAATCAAGTTTCTAGAGCTACAAACTCACAGGAAAGGATGCAATTCATTCATTCCTGCCCTCACAGAGCTTATACCATAGTATTGCCTGATGAACTCTCCCAGACTGTTGTATGTGCTTGAGGGCATGAAAAATCTGGAATTAGAGCAAAGTGTATAGATGATGGGGCTGAGTCTTTATTCCCTTGCATGAGTTGGCATTGTGCTGAGTGATGAGCATGGTTTAGGTTGTGTGTTTGTGTTACTCTAGGCCCTACATAGAACTTGCACCAGAACTGAAGGAGTGGACAAATGATCATTGAACAGTCAGATCCAAAATATAGTAATTGCCTATTTGAATTGGGCTGTTAAAACCCCTCTTTATGTTGTGTTTGGCTATAGGTACTGAACTGAGGCTTCTGTATCTGAGGGACTGAATGTAGAGAGAGAACAGGAGCTGGAGAAAGTGCCAAATTCACATCCTGGATCTACTAGGGCAGCAAGGTACTACAAAAGTTAAGAGTATCAGGCTAGAGTCGGGAAGACCTGAGTTCAAATCCAGCCTCAGAAACTTACTAGCTATGGGACCCTAGAAAAATGGGACTCTATCTTACAGGAGGTTTGTGAGAATCCTATGAGGTAATGTTAATAAAATCCTTAGCACATAACATATTCTCTTCCCTGTAAAATGAGGTCGTGGACTCATTTTTTTCTACTTCTGAATCCTATTTTTTTTATATTGGGCTTTAGTTAGACTCTAGCTAAGTGGTAGAAGAAAGAAGAGATTCCAGAAAAAAAACAAAAACAAAAACAAAAAAAAACCATAGGATTTGGAATCACAAGGTCCTGAGTTCAAACCTCGACTACCACACAGATAGTAATCTGAATGATCTTTGACAAATCACTTAACTTCCTTAGCCCTCAATTTCTTCATTTAAATACCAGCTGATTCCTCTTTTATAATAGCTGACCCCTTTCTATACTAGTTTATTCCTTTAAGCTCCAAATTTATAATTCTATGAGGGAAAATGGTTAGAAGGGTAGGGAAAAAATCGGAAGAGTTTAGCATTAGAAAAATCAAGTAGAAGATCACTTTTACAAAGTAGGTGGTCGGTTGGGTCCAATGATACAGAAAACTTAAGGAAGAAGATGAGTGGAAAGAGACTTTTCAAAGAATTAATTAGGCAAAAAACCAACAATTATATATAAAAATAATTTACCCAGGGAAGACAATAATCTGTGCCATGTAACACTGATCTGTTTTTAGAATCCCAATATTTCCTTCCTATGTGAAGGATGGGATACTTTAAAAAAAACTTAGTAAATCTTTATGCTTATTTACAAGATAGGAGCAAAGTGTGAATAGTTATGGAAAGAGGCTGAAATACATCTACTTTTCTATAGTCTTCTTTGCTTTCTGCCCATATGGAACCACCTACTGCTCCTAGGTAGATTGCCAAGCCATCTCTTTTTCCTCCTGTTAATTCCTCTTGAAGGTTAACCCAGAGGGTAAAAAAATGAATCTAAATTTCTCCCTTTTTTTTGATTTTCTAAATTGTGTGCTTTTATTGATTTAATTTCCTTGATCCAGTGCCCAATGGAAGAGGATGTGTAAATGAAGATATTTACTTCTTTGTTTCATTTTTCAAATGCCTTTTTTCCTGAAGGATTTTTTAAAAATGCCTTTCTAGTTTAAAATAGTTCTTAGCTAAAGGTCTGCCCTAAGGTACATATGAAAAGATTTTTAAAATAATTGGATCAGCATTCAAGAAGGATGTTTTATTCGTTATCAAACTACCCTTCTAAGAAACTTCATGATTAGGGCAACTGATGGATAGAGTGCTAAGCTAGATTTAGAGTCAGGAAAACCTGGGTTGACATTCATCTTCTGACATTTTCTTGCTGTGTGTCCATAGTTAAGACACAACTTCTTAAGGTCCAGTTTCTCATGTATAAAATTATTCATTCTTCACAGGATGATTTTTGGGGTTCCAATATGCAAAGTTCTTTGCAAGCATTGAAATGCTATTCAAATCTTAACTACTATTATTACTCATGAATACCAAAATTTATCCCCTAAGAAATATATTAAAACTTAAATATGTGAAACCTTATTTCAAATTCTTCTCTCTGGACAAACAAAGCTATAATGTCCCTTTAGGGTCTAAAGTGTAGTACAACTTGAGTGATCAGTCAGTATATCCTCCACAAACCTCATTAGGCTTTTATAGATTGTGTATGACAGAGTACAGGCATGTTATGGGGGACTTTCAGAAGCTTGGCTCTATTCTCTTTTTTAACAAATAATCTGCTCTTTGAGATTAGCTTCTAGCTAAGACCTCTCTTTCTCTGGCTCAGTATTACCTCATTTACTAATACCTGCTCAGGTCTCAGCTCAGACACCCCATAAAATCAAAGGACTACACGATGATAACTATATTTAGTATTGGAAATGATCTAGCTAATGCTTCATTTTTACAGATAAAGAAACTGAGGTCCAGAGAACTAAAATGATTTGACAAAATACTGAAATAATGAGAATAATAGTTAGCATTTATAGAGCACTTTAATCATTGCAAAGCATTTTACAAATGAGTTCTAATTTTATCCTCACAAGAACCCTGTGAGATAGGTGTCATTATTATCCCCATTTTACAAATAAAAAAAATGACTTGCCTAATTTACACAACTTTTGAGTATTTTGGTTTTCCTGAGTCAAGGGCTTTGCCCACTGTATTCTGCCTAACTGCCTTAGTAATTCTAAATTATAATGGATGGGATCATGGAAACCTTCTGAGGTGCTGAACTGGGATACCCTTCCCAAGGTTCTGGGATCTCTTAGTTGGTATATCTAGTGACCCTTTCTCATTCTTTATACTTTTTGGCCTCTCTGCAGTCTTGGACACCATTGATCACTCTCTTCTCCTTGGTGCTCTCTTCTCTCTGGCTTTGAGCAACATTTATAATACCCTTTCAAACTTCCCTTTTACAGTGGAAGACACCATCCTCCTCCAAGACACATAAGCTCACATTCTGTCGTCTTCAACTCCTGACTCTCTCTCACACCCTTCACTTCATATCCAATCCACTGCTAAAACCTATATCTAATCCATTGCCAGAACCTGCTGACTTTACCTTCATAACATGTTTCAAATACTTCCCCTTATCCCTTGGGTGATAGACAATACTACCACCCAAGTGCAAGCCCTTTTCTCTTTATAGATGGATTATTACATGGCTTGTTGGCTGCCAGCCACAAGTTTCTACTTCTTGTAATGATCGCTCCATTTTCCCCTTAGCTGTCAAAATGATCTTTCTAAAGCAGAGGTTTGACTATGTCACTCCCTTAATCAATTCCAGTATTTCTAGATCATCTTCAGGATCAAATATAAAATCCTCTGTCATTCAAAGTCTTTCATAACCTGTTCCTTCCACCTTTCCCACCTTTTTTACATCTTACACCACACTCCACAAAGCACTTTTCAATCTGGTGACACTGGAATAGTCATCGAATACCTAGAAAAGTAGGCACGGCGAGTTAACATCGCTATACTAATCTTATTTTTTTGACAAGGTCATTGGAATTGTAGATCTGGTGATGAGAAAAAATAGTTGGTCCAGGTTTTGGCAAAGCATTTGGTAGTCTCTCATGCCATTCTTGTGAGAGAATTGTGGGTTAAATGATAACACAATTAGTTGGATTTTTGGATGGTTTGAATGAACCGACTCTAAGAATAGTTTGTTAATAGATTTATGTCATTGTGGAAGATCTTCCTGGAAGTGTTTCAGAGATCTATCCTTAGGTCTGTGATCATTGACATTTTTATCAATGACCTAGGTCAAGTACAAATGTCAAGTTTATCAGATTTGCAGATGACACAAAGCTACAAGGGTGAGCTGTCACACTGAATGATCTGTCATGATTCAACAAGATACTGGAAGGGTAAAATTAAACCAAATCAAATAAGATAAAATTTAATGGGGATAAATGTAAAATCTTAACCTTGGGCTCAAGATTCAACTTCACAAGTATCAAAAGGAAAAGGCATGTCTAAATAGCCATTCATCTAAAACAAGATTGGGGGTGGTTAGTAAACTATGAATTCAGTATGAATGAACAGAATGATATGGTATCCAAGAATCAAGAAAAGGCAGCCCTGCTATACTTTGCTCTAGTCAAATCACAGATAGAATATTGTGCTTAGTTTGAGGAGCCACCTTTTAGAAAAGATATTGATGAAGTGAAGAATGTCTCAGGGACTTCAATTTAGGCTACTATGAAGACTGGCCAGAAGAACTTGGGGTAACACGTTTTCAAGTCGAATGCTGCCATCACCAGAAAGAGAAATTTGACTTGTTTTGCTTGTTCGGCTTCATAAGAGAGAGCTAGGAGCAGTGAGTGAAAGTTACAAAGAGGCAAATTTAAGCTTGATGTCAGGGGAAAAGTTCCTAAAAACTAGTCATCCAACAGTTAAATGCAATGTCTTGTAAAGTAATGGGAAACCTGAAACTAAAATTTGGATGACCATTTGTGGGTAGGGTATACTGAAGAGAGAATTTTTTTTCAAACATGAATTGGATTAGATAGTAACTTAGGTGCTAACACTGAAATTTTTTGATTCCTCTCAACAACCCTGGGAGGAGGGAAATGATTCAAGAATTATGAAATTCCAGAGATGGAAAGGATCTCAGAGGCCTTCTAGCACATCCTGCACCTGAAAAGCAATCCTCTCTATAAGACTCCTGTCAAGTAGTCAGCTAGACATGGTCCTAAGACCACCAGGATGGGAAACCCAATATCATTATGTCCATTTTGGAAATAAGGAAATTGGGGATTAGAGATGCTTAGGGGTCAGGGTCACATTGCTAATAAAATCCCGATTTGAGATTGGAATGCAGGCATTTTTTTAGTATAAAATCAAAATTCTTTTCATTATATTGCATAGAATGATTATGACATTTACAGACAACACTAAACTGGAATGAATAGCTAATCCACTAAATTTAGGAAAGGAGAAAAACTACCACCAACAACAAGGCTAAAGTGGTGAACCAAAGTCAATAGGATGAAATGTATTGCTTCAGAGATCTAAAGTTTCACCCACATAATTAATCTGATTATGCATGTAGATTGCAACCTTATCATTTTCATGGGTTTTGGGGATGAAAAACTTCCACCTGGTGGTCCACTGTCTAATTATGAATCTTTCTGAGTTTTATTAGGTTAGTCCTTTTTTATTTATTGCTTTATTTTTTCTGATTACACATGTACATATACATGTGTATATTAACTTTATAAATACACATTTCTTTATGAATCATCTTGGGAGAGAAAAATTTGCATCTAATGGTAGCTATCACTAGGGGGAGGAAAGAAAAAGAAATTTACATGATAACTTTATTATATATTTAAAAGGAATATCAAGTTATACATAATAGATTTGCAATTTCATGTGCAAACATTTTTAATTATACTATGTTATGGAAATGCTTGTTTTATTTTATAAATTAAAAATTAGATAAATTTAGAAATTGAAAAATATATACGAACTCCTTTTTTTTGGCAAAATCAATTCTTTGCTTTGGTTAATAAAGTCTTCATTACCTATTTAGCCTTACACTCAATTTCTATTTGCCAGAAATTTTAACCATTTTTATTGTTCATCTGTCCAATAATTGTTTCCTCTGTTTTTTCTGTTTACTTTCTGGCTTGCTGCTATTATTGCCCTTTAATAATAGTGATAATAATGAAAATAATAATAGGTAACATTTATATGGAGCCATGTGCCAGGCATTACTCTGATCCTTTTATAATTGTCCTGACATAATCCTGGTAGGTTTGTATTATCTTGTAATTCCATTATTTCTATCTGTTTTGACCCATTTTCTGTTGTGACTTTCCAGAACATAAATAAGGTCCCTTTCTCTTCTTAAATTACCTTCCCCAGATTGGGGTGTTTGAAATTTCCAAATTAGACCTTCAGTCATTCCTTTGTTTAGAGGCTTTATCTCCTGTTTAGTCACTAGTGCTCATGGGAGAGGTAACACACTAAGCATTATCAATCATTTGCATTTCAATATGAATGAATTGGCTAATTGATTCAACATATATTTATCAATTGTGGAACCTGAGTTGAAAAAGATTTTGTCCCTACCCTCAATAGCTTGGAAAAAGAAATTAACTCTATGATCACCACCACTTACACAGCTATGGACTATGAAGACTGATTCTGGCTACCTGGGAATTGAACCTTCTGCCTTCCTTATACAAATATATGGTCATGGATTTCCTTTGTTCCCAAGTTTTTAGGGGCATCCCATTGGTTACCAAGTAAAGTTTAGTGCCCACCATTTAAGTCTGTCACCACTCTACCCTTCTTTCTTTTTAGGAATGTTGTGATTTGTCTCAGGTCACACAGCCACTGTATGTTAAAAATGAGACTTGAACGCTGGTCTGCCTGAGTTTACAACCAGTTCTCTATCCTTGGCACCACATTGCATCACCTTTTCATTTCTTTTTTTAAAAATAACATTTTGTTCTGAAACAATTGATTCTCAATATCATCCTCCACCCCCATAGTACCTTCCATAAAAAAAATAAAAATGATGAAGTAAAAGGATCATGATTGGTTGATTAATTGATTTAGTGACTGCAATAGTCATTCCATCCTTAGAATTGATCATCTTTTAATAGAGAAAAACGGGGCATATCATTTCCTATAGTAATCTAGAACTTATGCTGTTAATTTTATTTTGTTTGAATTCTGTTGGTTTTTTGGTGATCTTAATTTTTACTATTTTATTCATTGTGAATTTTGTCCTCCATTCTTTGATTAGTATCATGTAAATGTCCCTTTTTTTCTGAATTACTCATACATTTTTAATTCCTTAAAATAAAATAAAGGGCAGCTAAGTGACACAGTAGACAGAGTGTCAGATTTGGAGTCAGAAAGATTCATCTTCCTAAGTTCACATCCAGTCTCAGATACTTATTAACTGTATGACTCTGGGTAAGTCACCTAACCCTGTTTGCCTCAGTTTCCTCATCTGTAAAATGAGCTCAAGAAGGAAATGGCAAAGCGCTCAAGTATCTTTGCCAAGGAAACCCCAAATATGGTCATAAAGGACAGAAAACAACAACAATAACAAGTAGTAAAATGATATTTTACTATATACATATGCCGCAGTTTGTTCAGCCTTTTTCCAATCCATGGACAAATACATTGTTTTTAGCTTTTTGTTGCTATGAGTGTTTTGGTATATATGACCAACCTACTTTTATTTCATACCACTCTTATCTATCAACTAAAATGGATTAGCTTCTATATTGGTTCCCACTTTTCCTTATAACCAGGTTGTCTTCCCTCACTATTTACCTTTATCTATTGAAATCTGTTCTCTAAAATGAAAGTTAAATATTGCTATCATGAGAACTTCCTTAATAAATGACCTCCATCTCCCTGCCAAACCCTCCTCTTAACAATAACAATCCTTTCCAATATCAGACCCAGTATCATAACATTTCCAATATCATAAATATTTGTTTTACTCCTCTAATGTATGTATCATCAAACTGTCAATGAACCAGCATTTACTGAGTGCTATTTGCCAAACACTGTGCTAAGCTCCAGGGATACAAAGAAAAAATAAAAACAGAACTTGCCTTCAAGAAGTTCATGTTTCATATACACCCAGAGAGAAGGATGTGAAATGTGGACCACAACATAACATTTTCATGCTCTCGATTGATGTTTGCTTGCATTGTGTTTCCTTTATCTGATTTTTCTTTCTTGTAGATATGATTTTTCTTGCACAACAATGATAAGGGTGGAAATATGTATACATATATTCGATTTGTCAAGTATTTTAACATAATTAACATGTAGTGGATATCCTGCCATCTAGGGGAGGGGTGGGGACTAGGGGGGAAAATTTGTAACAGAAAGCTTTGTAAGGGTCAATGTTGAAGAATTACCCATTCATATGTCTTGAAAATAAAAAGCTTTAATTTAAAAAAAGGAAAAAGAAAAAGAAAAAAAAAGAAGTTCATGTTTCAATGGAATAGACAACATATATGAGAAGTACTGAAGATGGCATAGTGGAAAGAGTATCAATCCTAGAGTCAGGAGTCACAACTGAAATTGACTTCAAAAAGGAAAAAAAAATAATGATAAAAAAGCAATAGATGGAAAGTAGCCTCAGAGGTGGGTAACACTAGCATTTGGGAAGCTGGAAAAGATTTCCTTATTATCTCTTACTTTACAAATTAGGTATTTATGTATATGGCATATCCCTTTTCCAAGCTGTAGAGATTATAGATTTAGACCTAGGAGGTATCTTGGGGGCCGTCAAATCCTAGCCCCTTCATTTTACACTTGAAGAAATTGAGACCAAAAGAGGAAAGGTTTCTTATCAATGGTCTCATAAGCAGTAAGCTAGAAATTTGGGATGTGAGAGGCATCATGTCCTAATGTGTAATGTATAGAGCTCTGGCCTCAAAGCTGGCTTGAAGTTCTGCTATTGACTCCAAATTCAAAATGGTTTTAAAAGATATTTTTCTTTTTTATTACAAAATGAACAAATGTCACTAAACACAATCATTTCTATCTGCAGTGACTTGTATATCCATTGTTTTCCACTGTACTACGCTGACTGTAGAATTAAGAGCTAGAAGGGACCTTAAAGAGAAGGTCATGAAGCCCCTTATTTTATAGATTAGGAAGCTGAGGGCCAGAGTAGTTTCATGAGAATAGGGACCTAACTCTAACACAGTGCTTTGCACACAATAGGCGCTTAATAAATGTTGGTTGACTGTAAGAGAACTCAGTTCTGTAACACTCACTATTTTGCTCAGTTTCTTCTATCTTTCATCATATGTTCGCAGGGTCTCAAATTTAAAGAACTCCCTATATCCTAAGTAGCTCAAAATACATTATGTATGATCTGTATACATATTCTTCTTTGGGTATGTATTCATGCATTTGGTAGGTAGACACTATCAGAACACCTACCATTCAAGGTCAAGATAAGGACAGAATAAATTATGATTGGTTAAGTGATTAAACACATACACAAGACCTCCAAAAAAGGCTTGGACTTGGCCATCAGCATAGAATGCTCAATACTCCTGAGTTTGAATAAGATCAGAAAGAATAGATAGGCAGCCACGAGAAACAGTCTTAGATGCCACTACTTCTTGTAACTTTGAAATATAAGTTTTATTATCTCTATTGTGTATTGTTATATTGTACTTGTTACATAATATATGTATATTACATTCCTTGAGCATCTGAATCTCTAGCATTTAGTTCTAAATTCAGAGTAGAATCAAGAAAAACTCAGAAGTTTTTACTCTTAACAATTTCATCTAATCATTTGATACTAGTTCCTCACTGGCCTTGTGCCAAGAGGTTAGAAGATTAATAGCTAAGAAGCTAAAACAAATGGAAGCCACACTCCCTCCAAATAAATCTATAATGTTCTTCAATGTAACACAGATCTTCTCAACAGACAAAACACAAATCACTGACAATATTCATTTTAGCAAAACTGGAGGGCCTTGATGGCCCCATCTTAAACAGTCTAGTTTTTTATCCATCATCTGGGCAGTAAAGATCAATGATCTCATATGTGACGAGAGATATTCAAGTTCTCTGCAGGACCTTAATAGGATGGCGGAAGAGAAAACAATTTATTGTGGGATTTGTCATATCATTGATCTGTTTATGTGCCTGTTGCTAAAATAACATGATAGGTAAGCCTAGCTCAATATTGGATAAATGTGAACATTTTCACACTAAAGAGTAAGAGCATAACTCATTTAGTATACTAAATCAGGTGTGCTAAAAGCTCCATGAGGAGGCTTCATTCAGGAAAGTGGAATCTTAAAAATAGATCCTTTAATGGTTAATTTTCTTTTTCTTTTTTTTTTAATTCAATATTACTGAGAGATCTTCTCAAAGGTTATACTGAATAATGGAAAAGGAACAGTCCTCAGAAAGAACTGTTATAATTTTTAACATTTTTAACATTTACAAAGTGCTTTCGTCAGAACAATCTAGGGAGCTAGGTAGTACAATTATTAATATCCTCACGAGGGAGGCAATAGAATGATCCACATCCCCCATTTGTATATGAGGAAACCAATGTTGGGCCAAACCAATTGTCATTTACCCAGTCTGTAAGTGTCAAGCCTTGAAATTCAATACAGGATTCTTGTAACTGAGATTGGGTATTCTTTCCCTTACACCATACTCAATTCTTCTGTAATTAATACTAATGAACTTTTATGGCATGGATTTTAAACTTTAAATTAGCACCACTTATCCATCCTCTCCTTCTTGATATTTTCTCCTTCCTTGGTTTCTGAAACATAGCTCTCTCTTGGTTTTTCTTCTACATATTTGGCTGTTCCTTCTCCATCTCTTTTTCTGGTTCATCTTCTTCTTCCTGGGCCCCATAAGAGTAAGTTCCTTAAATTTTTGTCCTGGGTCTTCTTTTTTCTTACCTGGTGATTTAATCCCCCATTCCCATGGGTTCATCCATTACCTTGATACAAAGGACTCCTATAATTAGTATATCCAACACAATCTTCTTTTTTAAATTCCACTTCTATAGCTTGATCTACATTTTGACATCTTCAACTTGAATGATCTAATATAGCATCTCAAAATCACTTTGTCCCAAACTGTTCTTATCATCTCCTACCAAATCTACTACTCCTCCCAAGTTTCTATTCCTATTTATGATCCCATTAGTTCCCTACTCACTTAGGCTCTAAATCTTTGATTCTTCTTCCTCCATAACTGCCCATAACTCCCATCATTTGCCAAATTATTTTGATACTTGGACCATGGTACCTCATTTCATCTCCTCCTTTCCAGCCACATAACTGCCATCTTAGTTCAGGCTCTCATCACTTTTCTCTTGAACTATTGTCATAGTCTCCTAACTGTTGCCCTAGCTTGTATTTCTAATCTTCTCTTTATTAAGTAGTTAAAATAATCTTCTATCAATATACAAGTATGACCATGCTATTTTCCTGCTCAGAAATATTTACTTAGCTTCTCATCACCTCTAGGGTAAAATGTGAACTCCTTAGCTTTACATTGAAAGACCTTCATAATCTGGTTTCAATTTATTCTTCCCACGTTATTTTGCATCATTTCCTTTCTCTCATTCTCTGGTCCAGAGATATTAACTGTTCTACAACTGTATCCTTACCTCAATGCAGTTGTGCAGGCTGAAAAATACTGCCTCCCTATCTTTGGATGTTGAAATCTTTCTCTTCCTTTAAGACTCTCTTCCAAACGCCACCTCGTCCATTAAACCTTCTCTGATTTCTTCCACCCTTTCCCTCAATTTACTCTCTGTTCTGAAAGTTTCTTAGAATATTTTTATGAATCTCTTTGTGTCTCTTTTGCAAGATACTTTCTACTATTTGGAGGTGTTCCCAAAGTGTTAGTACAGTTTCAAACTTAGACTTTGGGACAAGTTGAAATTGTGCTAAGAATTTTGGGACGTCACGTACTTATCTGTGATCTATCCACTCCTACTCTTTCATCCTCAAAAGAATGTAAGCACCTTCAGGATGAGTCTATCTTGTTTTCTATCCTTATATCCTTCTTAATTAAGCACAGTGCCTTGCATATTGTAGATCTTTAATAAATGAAAAAATGAACTTCTTAAACTGTCTTCCTAAATGACAATGACTTGTAATTGCACTTGATTTTATTTTTTCAAAGAACTATCACATTCTTTGTTTTGCCTTCACAACAACTCTATGAGTGAGATAGTGCAAGTGTTATTCCCATTTTATAAATGGGAAATTGAAGTCTACTTGTTTAGAAGGCCATTTGGTTTCATGAGGAGAAGGGAATAAGCATTTATATAGGCCCTACTATGTGCTAATAAAATTGTATACTTGAATATTTCGGGCAACTGTGATTTTGTTAAATGTAAGATTTTTGCGTAAGGATTTCCTTCAGTAATGCAAATCATAGGATAATTTCTCTAGAGTTCATGTATATATTCTTTTATTATGCAGATTATATGATCCTTCTGTGACTTGATAGAATAACTTTGAGAATTATCATCTATTTGTGAGCAACTAGACAAAAAAAGCTTCTCCAAATTTATTAGTCTGGATGACAGATGTGAAACTTGTTATTGGCCCACATGCAAAGACTTTCCAGTTTGATAAGACCTCCTTAGTTTGTGATCCAGTAGTACAGCCTTCAAGAACCTGGCATTACCTCCACACTATTGTACAGAGGCTGAGCCTTTCTATAATGACACATGGGAAACAAAACTTTGATCTCCAACCAGACACAGAGATTGAAAGGATATGTCTGATCTTACACTGAGTATACTCTGCCTGGCTTTTATTAGCTAAGTATAATGACTCTAATTAAAGAGCTCCCTCCAGACTTCTTTTTATCCTAAAATACTTGAAGACTCAGCAAGGTAAGAGTTGTAGGCCCAGAAGAAACACTGTAGAACCCAATTAGGAGCAGGCACAGCAGAGATGCTATTCTCCAATCTTGAAGAGCAGAAGCACTATAAACAACACTGCACTCAGTGAAAAGCAGACCTAGCAGATTACTACCACAGCTAGCAAGGAGGAGGCCCAGTGAACCAGTGGAGCAAAATATCCAGTGGAGATTCCATGTTGAATGTAAACTCCTGTGAGCAGTTCAAAAACATTCACAGATGATATTATCTTGCAATGTCAGAGATGTGAGCTGGCCCTCTATGAGCATTATATTTTTAAATTTCAATTTTTTGTTTTTCTGAATTTGACAAATAGCAACAAACATGAACTTTTTCATACTTCAAAGAACAGAAAAGAGGGATTGCCTATGAAAACATGAACTCCATTATATCCAGCTTCTTTCTTTTTCCAAAGTACATAATAAATTCAGCATATTAGTTTCAAAGCTATCCGGCTTGTGTATGACACCCCTTAAAACACCTTCTGCCCTATTCTATTCCTTATTTTACATATTTTATTGATGTTCTTTTCTTTTTCTCCCTTTTTTTATTTTTGCATTAGTCTCCCTCTTTCAGTGCTCCCTCCTACAAAAAATCAAGGAAAAACTCTTCTTTGCAACCAATAAGCATAGTCAAACAACATACTCATACATTGGCCATGTTTTAAAATGTGTATTTCACTGTACTTTTCTAGTCCGTCACCCCATTCTCTCTCTGAATTCTCTAATCACTCTCCACAAATATTCCCTATGTCCCTTCCCCCTTATGATCCCTCTGCTCCCTCCCCACCGATAGTGAGTATATTTGTGGGAAAGTATACTCTGTTTCGGGGGGAATATTCCATTGTACATTGTACATTTTCTTATTACGGTATTTCATTAAATGCTTTTGCACTAAACTAATTGAGTCTTCTGCATAATGAAAAAGTAGGTGCCTTAGTAGGGACTCATGAGCTATCATTCTGAGATAGAAAATCTTGAATCTGAGGTTCATTTTGTGAAGGTGGGATGGTGCTACACTATGATAAGGCATCAAAGTAGGGCATTAATGTAGGACTTCTGTGGAAAGCTTAAGTCTATTAAGCAAGCTTTAATATACATGACAGATTCTTTAGCTTTATGAGCACATTTACCTTGCCTCCAAACTGGCCCTGAAAGGAGGACACTGAAATTGATGACTTGGCAAAGCATATAAATCTACAATAAAGCCCAAAAGGATTGGTCATCGCTAGCAGTCTAGATAAGTTCCTTTTCCGAAATAGACAGCTGTCATTTTTTTTGGGGGGGGGGGAAGCAAAGGTTTCTACTCTACCAAATAATGGAAAGAATAAACAATCTGTCCCTAGCAAATGTAAACATTCCATTATGCCTCCAGAGCTAGGAAGGAACAAGGGGCTCCTTCATTCATATTCACAGGAGGCAGCAATGGACGAGGCTGAGTCAAAAGCTCAAAAATTCTGGTACGGCTATACAGACTGTGACTTCTCTCTTGTTACTGTGTTATCAAAGCGAGGCTTTGAAAATAAGTCATTACAGATAGGCTACCTGAATGTAAAGGTTAAAAAGTGATGGAACTGGAGATAGATACCAAGTAAGTTCACATTCCCACTCACAACCCCTTCCTTGCTCTTAAGAGAAAAATAGAAATGGATTTGACATTCTTTTTACCGTACTGCTCAGAAATTGTTTCCCTGGCCACCTGGCATCTGGGAAAAGCTTGCCTTTTAAAGGAAGAAATTTAAATATTCAGATCCTAGAAGTTTTGCTATTCCTCTCCAGATGTTACTTTCTCACTCTTGCCTCGTTCCTCACACACAGCCTCTTAGCTCTTCCCAGCACTGCTTTTATCCCAGTTACTTTTGAATTGCTGTACCTCTTAACCTCCTTGTTTCTACTTATCTCTAACTTCTTATGCTGCACCTCACACACAATAAAAAAGCAAATACAGTATTTATAAGCTCAATGGATATAGATTCCGTCTTTCTGTATGCTCTCTAATGTAACTAGAACACTATGGGCATACTGTTAAATGATTTATTATAATGCTGAACAAAATAGATATTTAGGTAATCAAAAGATCCTTTAACATGTCTGTCATTTTTTTGGGGGGGGGATTGTAAATGTTGGAGTTTGCACAGAGATTTTTTTTCTGATTCGTTACAATTGGAAATTACCCATTTCTCATGGACTCCAGAGATGTCAGGCTCCAAAGTCATTAATTTCCTCTCAGAGAAGTCAAGCATGTGGACCAAGCACTACAATAGAGCTCTCTCTCCCTGGAATCTGGACCCTTTAGAAACTTCAGTGTTGATTGTCACTAAAATAAGCTGCCACTGGGTTGTTTTCAGATAAATATAAACAAATGCATTGAAACAGGGAGAAAAATGCCATTCTCAAGAAGTTTGGGTATTTGAAAAGTGAGGTTTCCACAGTTGTCCCTTTCAGAATTGAATGAGGAACTTAGCCTGGTTGTGAACAATGCCCTTTTAAAAAAAAAATTTCCCTAGAACTCACAATTTTAATATTACTCAAAAACAGTCTAAGGCTATATATAGGCACAGGAGTCTAGGCGGTAGCAACAAGTAGGAACTTAAGGTGTGCCTCTTTGAAGACTTATTTCCTCAGGCTCCCAACTATTTTAGAGGGATTGGTTTCTGACCTTTGGAAACCAATTAAAAGGTCTACATGAATACTACTACTAATATATGATAGGAGGCTCCCTTTTCAATTGTAAAAGATTATAATGTAATTGTTTTGTTTTGTTTTTAAAGAAGTAACTATTTGCAAATTGGTCCTATCCTTTCTTTAAAAAGAAAACACACTTTTATGGATGATTTTTATTTTTGCATTACAGATTTTTCTTCTCTTTTCCCTTTTTTTCACAAAGAAACAAAATTATTCCTTTTTTTTTTTTTTGAGGAAACCGAGGTTAAATGTTTATGTGGCATGTAACAAAGAAAAATGGGTAAACCTTAACACCTGATAAAACTTCTGCCCTAGCAGCCTACTAAGCAAAAGGGATTATCTCTTTTCTGGGGTAATTACTAATTTTTCAGCTTTTTAGGGACTTTTTTCTAGTGATCATTTCATTTACTTTATTATGGTCATAGCATACCTTGTTCTTTGAAGTCTGTTTATTATACAGAGGTATTATGTTCATATAAATCTTCCCATATTTCTCTTAATTCTTCATATTTATAAATTTTGAAAATTCTTCATTTTGCTTTAAATTTATGGAATAAAACAAGAATTTCCACAACAGTATTATAAAAGAGATTAAATATGAAACTTTATTTGTAACTGAAAAATCATACTCAATTTTATTACTATAATACTCACTCTGAGCTACCCAGTTGTGCTATTTTTCCCAAGAGATATATTATATCCATTGCAAAATATTCCCAGCCCCACCTTTTGTAGTGATCCACTTTCTAAGCACTAGAGGAAACAGCAAATCTGACAAAGAAAGGACACAATATCCATTAGCTTCTGAACTGTCTCTTTACATTTACTTTTAGATCGTGTAATTCATTTTTCTATTTCCCTGAATTTATTTCCTGTCAATATCTGCTGATACTTAGATTACTTCATCCATGTCTATCATTGAATATATCTAAACTTTTACTGTCAATACAATCAGTTTCAGTTCAGTGCAACTCAACAAAATTAGATGCATTCTATGTGCATAGTAATATAAGTTTAAGTTTAATGGTGAAAGTTTTTGTTCTAGAGTCCTACACAAAATATTATAAAAGAGGGCTCTTAAAGGGAAAATAGAACAATGTAGTGGAATGAGTTTAGTACTTAATAGTACAGTGTAGTTCAATGCTCAGGAGTCAGAGATCTTGAGCTCAAATTCTTCCTCTGATATTTATTATCTATATGTTGTTATTTGGTTGTGTTCAGTAGTGCCCAACACTTTGTGACCTCTTTTTGGAGTTTTCTTGACAAAGAGTTTGGAATGATTTGCCATTTCTTTCTCTAGCTCATTTTACAGATAAGGAAACTGAGGCAAACAGGAGTAAGTGATTTGTCCAGGGTCACACAGCCAGTAAGTTTCTGAGATCAGATTTGAACTAAGGAAGATTAGTCTTCTTAATTCTAGGCCCCACATTCTATCCCTGATACTATCTAGCTGCCCTACTATATACATATGTATATGTATATATGTATATATACATATATATAAAAGCCTTGGTATAAGTGTTGAAGTCTCAGTAAGCTTTAGTACCATTATCTATAAAATGAAAGTATTGAACATCATCTGTACAATGAAGGTATTGCACCTGAGGTAACTTCTGTCTCCTAAGTTATGATTCCATGTAGTTATCTCCATAGAATCAAGTCATCTTGATCTATATCTCATCACTAGACTCAGATGGCTCTGAAGGGGCTAGTGAGGAAGGTGACCTTGTATAACCCTCCCTCACTTAAGTCCAATTTATTTGCATGTCATGGCATCACTTCCCTGATGTCATGGTTCTCTTAGAAAATGAAGAACAACAACAAAATATGATTCTATGACCCTTGCATCTAAGGTAAAGGAGGGACAGAGGTGAGCTGGAATTAGCTTGAACCAGTTATCAAAAGGCAATTGTAATATTTTCATGTTGAATTATTTATACATTGGAAATTAGCAAATGCTCCAAATCAGAGCTTGATTGTCTAGACTTAAGAAAGTGATGGAGAAAATGTTAATGATGCAAATTAAACTTAAAACTGTGTCTTGGGTAATTTTTTTCTGCATTGTTAAATTTTACTAATACAGCACTGAGGGGGAGCCACTTCTTTTTCCCCTGAAATACTTTGGGGATCTATGAAATCAGAATGTTTGTTATAAAAGTGGCCTCAAAATTTGGCAGGCAGTTCAATAAACAATGAATATATCTGCTATGAACTACCCGACACTACCATAACAGTGTTATTGGGAAAAGAAATCTTCATTGATTTGTGCCAGTGTAAAGAATAAACAGGTACCTCTCCCAGGGGTTGTTTATTGTGCAGTCAACTGCTCTGTGAGGCCTATTAATTTGCAATTCCAGAATGGCTTTATATGGATATTCTTAGGATAAGACACTGCTTTGGGTCAAGTAGGGCTATGTCTGTTGTTATTGGTGGTGGTGGGGTGTTTAGTCTATTTAATTGTGTCTGACTCTTCATGATCCCATCTGGCATTTTCTGGACAAAGATGCTAGAGTGGTTTGCCATTTCCTTCTCCAGCTCATTTTATAAGTGAGGAAACTGAGGCAAATAGAATTAAATGACTTGCTCATAATCAGACAGTTAGTAAATGTCTGGAATCCTGAAGATGAGTCTTCCTGATTTTAGACCCAATACTCTATTTACTGTACCTCCTTGCTGCCCTAACTGAGGCAAACAGGAATAAGTTACTTTTCCAGGGTCACACAGAAAGTGTCTGATTTGAACTCATTAAGATGAGTCTTTTTGATTCCAAGCCCAGCACTCTATTCACTGTACCACCTGATTTCTCTGCTATTTAGGTATTCCTAAAGTCTGTCTCCAACCCATCTTCCAATATTATCTTGTACTACTCTGCTGCATGAAGCTTCTATCCCTTGGAATGAGCACTGATTTCTTACAGTTTCCAAAAAAACAATTTATTCATTCTTGTTTCTACACAGAGTCCCCAAGCCCAATGGATCTCTCTCCTCATTAGTAGAGATCAATCTGTAGGATCATTAGGTTCAATTGATTTCCACCAAAGAGGAGATTCCCATATCAATGGATTTTGGGATTGCAGGTTACTTAACTAAGAAAATAAGAAGCACTAGGTTGTATAGAGAACTTCCTTCAGATCTAGAAATATGCTGGATTCAAAACCTACTTATGACACATATGGACATATAATCCAAGCCAGGAGCTTAGGCTCAGTTTCCTCATATATAAAATAGTGATAAAAATAGTACCTACTTCACAAGGTTATTGTAAGGATTAAATCAAATGAGATGATATAGGGTGTCTCAAAAGTTTTAGTGCAATTTAAAACTTTAATAGCTTAAAACTTTGCTATGATTTTTCAGATACCCTGTAAATATTAAATGCTTTGCAAACCTTAAAGTGATATGTGAATGCCATTGCTATGGCTGCTGCTGCTACTGCTGCTGCTACTACTACTACTACTGCTACTGCTACTATTACTACTACTACTACTACTACTACTACTACTACTACTACTACTACTACTACTACTA
>JAJPUD010001898.1:117219-143342 GCA_023553655.1 Myrmecobius fasciatus
TACTACTACTACTACTACTACTACTACTACTACTACTACTACTACTATTACTATTAACTATTAGTACCACCACCACCACCACCACTACTACTACTATTACCACCACAGGGAAATGAACATTTGTTCCTTCCTATTTTCTGAACACACATTTTATAGATTCCTGCTCCTACACAATTATTTTTTCTTAGCTAAAATCAAATGAGAGGTAGTGTGAGTGATTTTAAAATTAGGAATTTTTAGTTTTTAAGTGTTACCACTATCAAGTATGGGCTGTGTGACTAGGAAAATCACTTAATTTCTCAAGGTTCCCAGTACCTCTCCAAAGATTCTTAATTGCAAAGAAGGTGGCCACCTACATCAGTAGAAGGGGGTTTCCTCACCAGAATCTCCCTACATCTATGAAATCATAGGTTTAGTCTCTCCTTCCCTAAGGGAGAAGAAAAGATGATTTCATAGGATCTTGCAATGTAATAATTGAAAGGAGCTCTATAAAACCTTTAAGCCCACTTCTAAATTAAATGAAAAATCTCCCCTACAAGAGGTTAGTCAGTAAATAAGCATTTTTAAGCACCTACTGTATTCCTGGCACTATGCTAAGTTTGAACTATTAAAAAAATAATAATGCTTCTTTCTGAGTTCAATTCCTCAGCTTTCATTGCTTATGTGATAAAGTAGAAAGAATATAAGTTTTGGGGTCAGAAAACCTGTGATCCAATATGACCTCTGATGTGTAGCATCTATGTGACCTTGGACCTCCCTGACCTTTTTCCTCTACAAAATGAGAAGTTGGACTTCACTAACTCTGAGGGCCCTCCCAGCTTCCTTTTATAGCATTGATCACATGACATGATTTTGAATCTCCATCTTGCCATTTTATTGTCAATGCAGCCTCAGACAAATTACTTCTCATTTCACCAGTTTCTCCATTGAGGCCTTCTAGCTCTTTTACTTTATCTACATTTAAATGTAAAAGTGTGATTACTGTGTGAATTAACAAGCATTTTAAATAGGATTTTAAGTATTTTTTGAATATTGTTGAATGAGACAACCATATATTTAGTATTTAATTTATTTCTCAATATTCTCAATCTATTCTCCATATGGTTAAGTCAAATTTCTTATTTCTGGAGTTAGCCCTCAAATATGAGCATATTCAGTTCACCCATTTCTCAATTTCTGATGTATAGATAGATATCTTGAATGAATCATTTAATTACAGCATTTAAGTAGAAAACCACAACAAAATGGAGAGAAAAATGAACTTTCATCAATGAACTGAATTTTATTGGTGTGTGTACTCAGCTGTATTTCTTGTTGCTTAATTGGAAAAACAATTAATTGTGAAACACCCAGATGAAGCTTTTCAATTATATAATAATTGCCAAACATTCTGGTGTTTGTATGAAAGGGTAAATTTCTCATGTGGAAGCACAGTGTCACTCCAAACCTAAAGGTAACCCAGCTATCCTGGCAGTTCATTAACTATTGCCAGAGCTTAACTTCTTAAAAAAATTTTTTTATTATAAAGATATAGATGGTGCTGTCATTTGCAGAGGGACAAAAGTAGGGATTGAATTTCTCCAAAGTGGGATGCATATTTTTAGGCAAAATGTTAATTAGTCAAGAAAGGAGCCTATAAGTCCTTTTTGTAGTAGCAAGAAGCTGGAAACTGAATGGATGCCCATCATTTGGAGAATGGCTGAATAAATTATAGTATATGAATGTCATGGAATATTATTGTTCTGTGAGAAACGACCAGCAGGATGATTTCAGAAAGACCTGGAGAGACTCGCATGGACTGATGTTGAGTGAAGTGAGTAGAACCAGGAGAACTTTGTACACAGCAACAAGAAGATTATTCGATGATCAATTCTGACCGATGTGACTCTTTTCAACAGCAAGGTGATTCAGGCCAATCCAACAGATTTGTGATGAAAAGAGCCATCTGCACCCAGAGAGAGGTCTATGGGGACTGAGTGTAGATCACGATGTAGCATTTTCACTCTTTTTGTTGTTGTTTGCTTGAATTTGGTTTTCTTTCTCGTTTTTTTTTTTTCCTTTCTGATCTGACTTTTCTTGTGTAGCATAAATTGTAGAAATATGTATAGAACTGCACATGTTTAGCATATATTGAATTACTTGCCATCTAGGAAAGGTGGAGGGAAGGCAGGGAAAAAATCTGGAACACAAGATTTTTGCAAAGGTAAATGTTGAAAATTGTCTATGAATGTTTTGAAAATAAAAAACTTTAATTAAAAAAGAAAAGAGAGAAGCTGATAGTATTGTCTATAAAATTACAGGGTCACCTACATTAGCATAAAACTCATGCTTCTTCAACCATGGAAATAGCCTTTTTTTTTTTTCTCACATCTGTCATTTTTCTCTACTGGGACCAGGTCCCACAGCTGTTATTGACTTTCAATATGACCTCTTTTCTCCAGCCTTAAATTTTAATGAGAGGTGTTCAGGCAAGGTTTGTTAAATTGAATTGACAAACAAAAACTAACTTGCAAACGGAAACAGATTCAAACTGCATAGACTGACTTCTTGTAACCAAGGAATATATAAAACATCTATTTTGATTCATACTTGCCAATCTTTTTCCCTAACCTTCAATCAGTATGGCATTATTGGGTTAGGAATCCTCAACTGGCACTTTCTTAGTGAAAAATGAACTCCCAGAAACTGTTCTAACTAAACCCTGATTTTCTGTCCCTAAAAGAACACGGTGTATGTGACTCCCAGACCTTTTTGGCCATCAGCTTAGGAACCCCATCTCAAAATAGTGTTTTTTAAATTTATAAGATAAAACACATAAAATTATAAAAAAAAACAAATATAATTATAAAATAAATATAATATGATTATAAATAAAATATAAAATAAATATATTTATAAAATATATTTTTAAAAAGATTATAAACTCTGCCAAATTAAATCAAATATAGAGAGCTGGCCTTGAACAAGAAGACCTGAGTTCTGACACATACTAATTGTGTGACTTTGAACTAATCACTTATTTCTCAGTATTACAGGCATCTCTCTATAACTTACATATGAGTGGCTGATATTGCCTCAGTGGAGAGAGTTCTCCTTCATTCATAGATGAAGTTACATGTCAAAACCATACCTACTTCATCAATCCTGCTGACCCTATTCCCCAAATAAAGGAAAGTAAACGTTAAATTGCCATTTATTATTATTTTATTACATAATCATATATGATATATATCATGCATACATTATATAATAGGATATATATTATATTATATAACATATGTTATTATAAAATCCATTCAAGGGCCTCTATATTTGATTTCAACTTTACCTTTTCAATTTGTCTTACATTGATCTCCTACATAAAGCAGAACAGTCAAACTAGAGTTCTCCCATCATACTTGTGCCTCCAGTTCAATTCAATTCAAAGTAAATATATTGAGTACTCACTATCTTTCATGCAAGCTGTGCAGATATTTTTTATTTGTGTCTTTGTTCCTAGTGCTCCTTTGTCATGAAAATTCTTCCTCCTTCCTGACATTTAATTGATTTTTTTAAGGCCTAATGTAGATGCTACCTCTTCCATGAACCTTTCCTTAGTGACTTGAAGTGAAAGTCAAAACTTCCTCTCTCAACTCATAAACATTTCTGTTGCGCCACTTTTTTTTTGAAGGCAAGAACTACCTTTCTTTTTATTAATTGCATTCCCTGAATTTAGCTCAGTGCCTGACACAAAGTAGGTGCTGTGATTTCTGGATCAGGAACTTATGGTTACAAGCCAATATGTGTTAGAGACAAAATTTGAACCAGCCCAGTACTATGCACTCTCATCCTCAGCTCCTCATTCTCAACCTGCCAAACCTTACTGATCCAACCACAGCAGCATTTATTACACCTTTTCTTCTTTCAGCTCACATGGCTATCATTCTAATTGCTTAGACTATTGCCTGGCATTCCTAATTAGCCTCTGAGGCTCAGTTTTCTTCCCACAATAGTTCATTCTTTATACAGCCACCAAAGTGTTTTTTTTCCTAATGTGTAACTCTAACTAGGGAACTGTCCTAGTCAATAACCTCCAGTGGCTCCCTATTACCTCCAATATCAAATATTAACTCCTCTGTTTGGCATCCAACCTGGACTTTTACTATCTTTCTACCCTTAAAATACATTTCTTTCCTCATTGATCCAGCCAAATTGTTTTTCTTTCTGTTCTTTTCACATAGGGTACTCAAATTCTCATCTTTATGCCTGGAAGGCACTCCTTCCTCACTTCCATTTCAGAATTCCTGGGTTCCATCAAATATCTCAAGCATTATCTTCGGCATCAGACCTTCCAATAATAAGGACTTGTCTCATTCTTTCCCCAATCCAACCTGATAAATATTTATTAAGCACCTACTATATGCCCAGCACTGTGATAAGTGCTGGGGATACAATTAATAAAAAGAAAGACATTCCCTGCCCTCAAGGAGATTTACAATCTAATAGGAAGAGATAATATACAAAATAAGGCTGGAAAGAGGGTAAAGGGCTCTAGGGACCCCAATCTGGGCTCATGTTGCTCTGTGGAGATGAAACCAGGCAGAGCAAAGTGGAGTGATCGATCATCCAGTCTAGTCTCTGCCCTTTATAAAGGAAGGCATTGGGAGGAGTTTGGTACTCAACCATCCGGTTCCCCCTCCCCCCCAAAAAACAGAGGGAAGAGGCTTGAGTTAGCAGTATAGTGGTAAGATTAGAAGTGAAGAACTTATCTGTTTATCCTGGAATGAGCATCTTGCTGCCTGGAGTTGAAACCAGGCAGAGCAGAAGATACAAAGCAGAAATAACCCCACTTTTGGGGTAATCAAGGTTTTGTTTATACAAAAGGATAAGGATGCTCATTTTGTCTTTCTTACTCTGACTCTTCCTTAATGGAATATAAATCCTTTGAAGTCAGAGACTCTTTTTTCTCTTTTCATTGAATGCTATTGAATGTTATTGAAAGCATAGCTCCTAGCACATATAAAAGAAGTTAATAAATGCTTGTTACCTGATTGACTGATCAATAAGTGTTTGTTAAATTAATTAAATGAACACAGCAAAAAAAAAAAAAAAACCCTTGTGAGATCTTATCTGCTTCACCTTTCTTTTTTATGACTAGTTTAGTTGTGTTAATTTATGGTATAAGGATGACTATGGGAAACATCAGGATATTGAGAAATCCAGTTTTCTGGAGTAGCTTTTATAATTTGATTGAATTTTGGCATGGATATACTAGATCTCCAGGTTTCTCTCCCCTTTGTCCTGAGGGCTCGCCTAAAGTGTTTAAACCTGAAAGCAAAACAAAACAAAATATTTCTAAGTACTTGGAAGATGCTCAAGATTATAAGGACAAGTAAACTGTAATGATATCTTCCATAAATTTTGGCAATTGTGAACAAATTATGATAATAATATACTATGAGTATATCAACATTTCTTGAATGAATTAGTGAGCAACTGAACAATATTCTAGGGAGAAGTAGTTTGGTATAATAGCTAGCACACTGGACTTGGAATCAAGAAAACCTGTGTTTAAATCTTATTTCCTGGGTAAATCACTAAAACTCTTAGGGTCTCAGTTTCTTTAGCTGTAAATAATCTGTGGATTATAATATCAGCATAGACCTCATAGAATTGTTGTGAGGATCAAATGAGATAATATATGGAAAGCACTTTGCAAGCTTTAAAGTGAAATAAGAATGTTAAACATTATTGCTATTATAGTAAATGATAACAGCAGTCATATTACAAAAAAAAAGAAAAGATGAAAAATAAAGAAAAAATACAAAGAAAAGAAGACTCTGGATTGTCAAAGTTCAAGTCCTGAATTTTAATAATAATAATGGAAAGAATTCCAATCTTTTCTTATCAGCATATTTCTTGGCCTTTGAGATCCCACCTACTTTAAGTCATGCATGCACATATACATACATGTACATATATACACACATCTATCACAGATTTCCTATTTTTTACATTCTGTGTGTATATGTACACATGTGAATGTATGTATATGTATTAATATGTGTTTACTGTGCAAGATGGTCAGTAAACTATATATATTATATATATATACATACATAGAAAGAAAGGTTACTGACCATCAGTATATGTGTTTGTATATGTTTACTGTACAAAATGGTCAATAAAGTATATATATATATATATGTACATATATATATATATGCACAGTATTTTGAGTATCTATAAACTGATTAGGCTGCCCAGGTTGGGAATGGCTTAGACTTTGATTTTTTCAATAGTCAATCAATTACAAACCATTTATTAAATGCTTTTCTATGTTCCAGGCACTTTGCTAAGCACTGGGTCTCTTAATGGGGAAAGGATGGCAACATGGTAGTATAATGGTATAGTAGAACTGGATATAAAGCCAAAAAGATTGGTTTTACATTTAGGCTTAGACTCTAGGGAAGTCACATAAGTTCTCTCACAGTCAGTTTCTTCAACTGTAAATGTGAAAATGGGAAATCTTTGATTTCTTCATTATAGAGAAGTCCTTTCACAAATCCATTTATGATGTAGTACAGGGATTCTTAACCTGGAGTCCATAAATGTGTTTAAAAAAATGTTTTTGACATTTCAATAGAATTGCTCTCCTTTGTTATTCACTATATTTTATTTTGTGCATTTAAAAACATTATTCTGAGAAGGGATCTACAAGCTTCCCCAGGATGTCAAAGGGATTCATGACACAAAAATAGGTCAAGAACTCCTAACACAAAATTCTTACCTGCCTAAGATATATAAAAGCTAAGATTTGCCCAGAGTAATAGAACACTAGGTGCCAGACTTCTGAGTCTTCTTGACTTTAAGCCTAAGAACTTTATCCATTCATCACATGCTACCTATTCTTCTCAGTAAAATGAGGGAGTTAATATGTGTAATAATAGCTGTACATAAAGCAGGACCTGAGTGTGCCAAGTGAATCCAGCCCATGCTTTATGCTTGCCTATTGGGTAAGGACAGGGTTATTTCCTCACAGGGTTATTGTGAGGAAAACACTGCATTTTTTTTGTTTTCAGATATCTCTGGTTTCCTAAATCACCCAACGAGAATTATAACCTCAGAGGTTATTCCTTCTAGTAGTACTATCTGCCAGTGAGCTTTCCGCTTTGTGAAAAATTAGCAGTTAGCAGATGTCAGAGAATGTGTTACATACACTGTGATGAAGAAAAAGCATAGCAAAAATTTTGCAAACACTACCATTAAATCATAAAGACTAAGTGGAAGATGAGAGGAAATTTCCTTTTATAAGACACAGATGACAAGGCTATCTGGTATTGCTGTAACCCTACTCTTGTCCTCAGAGGAATATGGCTTACCCTTTCTTTGAAGGTTTTCCTGGCTACAGTGACAAGAACGTGGGGTTTGGAGTTAGGAGATTTAGGTCCAGATCACAACTCTTATGCTTAATAGTTTCCTGCCAGTGAGGTTAACCTTTCTAAGACTCAGTTGTCTCATCAGTAAAATGGGAATATTTATATTTGCTCCCTCTGCCTCCCGGAATTAATGTGAGGAAAGTTCTTTGTTATGCTTAGATTGCAAAGGCAGCCCATGGAGTAGGGGATAGAAGGCCAGCCTCAGAGACAGGAAAACCTGGGTCTCTCACCTTCAGTTTCTCTATCTGTAAAATGGGGATAAAAATACCACTTACAAACAAAAGACTCTCAGGTTTATTGTGAGTTTCAAAGAGATAATGTGCTTGTTATTCAAATCTGGTCTCTGACACATAATGCCAGTGTGACTCTGAACAAATTACTTAACCTCTTTGTGCCAGAAGGAATTCTCTAAGATTAAAAGCTATTGAGCAGGTGTTTGTTTATGTTATTGAGAGGCATAGGACAGTCAGAGGACTGTGTGACCTTTGGGAAAAATCATTTATCTCCTCTAGGCCTCAGTTAATGTCTCAGGTCTCTTTCAGTAAGCCCGGGAGTTCTCTCCACCAAGGAATCAGATGCGATAGTAAAAATAAATGCTATAAAAATTCAAGGTCTTCTTCCTTCTCTTTTGAAGCCAATCAGCCTCCAAAACTTGCTTAGCAGTCAGTACAAATGACCTCAGTTGCAAATGGACTCACAGTATGTCAACTTCTAAAGCAAAACTCATGGAGACAGATGTCTCACTGGTTCTCTTTAGCCTGGGAGTGAGGAATGATATGAGTGACAGAAAATGCATCATCAGGCAAGGAGGCTATCTGATGACAGCCCTGGAAGATATGTCATCTTGGTCCAGCCCCAATGGGTAATGCCAAGGGTCACCATCAATGAGATGAATCATGCTGAAACTGAGCAACAGTGCTGATCTCGCTATTGAGAAGTCTGTAGTGCATCTGGAAGTCAGACATATCCTCAGGAATGGGCTGCTGATATTGGATCCATACAAATACATCATAGAATGTGCCCTCTTTGCCCAAACAATTACTCCAAGGCATCTACTGCTTCTTACCAGTGTGATAAACATTCACTACTAAATGCTATTATATTTGGGGGACAAACAAGTTGTTCTAAGTAGGACAGGATCATCCATTTGGAGCTAAAAGGAACTTTAATGTGACCCTGGTTTGTTGTTACCAAATTCTCAAGATAAATATTTCCATCCTGAAGTGGTACAAATTTAAAATCCAATACAAACATACATGAATAAAGATTCTACCTCACTAACTTTCCACAGTGTTTTACCTTAAGTGGTACAACAGGGAAATATGTACTCTTTTCATAGGCCTCTAAATTAGTATTTTTAACATTTGATTTTAATTTAATTTTTCTGAATTACAAGTAAACAAAATTTTCTAATATTTGTTTTAAATTTGGAGTTCCATATTCTTTTCCTCTCCCCTTCCCCATATTCCTCCTTCAGAAGGAAAGCAAATTGTTATAGATTATATATGTGTGGTCATGCAAAACATTACTATATTAAAACCCAAGAATGATAAAGTTTTAAAAGTTTTCAATCTGGATAGCATTTTTCATCATAAATCCTTAGGAATTATCTTCATCGTATCCTTGTATCATGGAGAATATCCAAGGCATTCACAGATGATTATCATACAATGTTACTATGACTATGTACAATATTCTCTTGGTTCTGCTCATTTTACTTTGCATCAGTTCATGTACCCAGGTTTTTATAAAATCATTCTGCTTATAGCACAATAGTATTTCAGCAATAATATTTCATCACAATCACATATCACAACTTGTTCAGTCACTCCCCAATTTATGAGCATCCCCATAATTTCCAAATCCACCACAAAAAGAACTACTATAAATATTTTTGTTAAAGTCAGTCCTTTCTCCTTTTTCTTTAATCTTTTTGATGTAAAGGCCTAGTAGTAGTACTGCTGGATCCAAAGCATATTCCATTTTACAAGGATCCTTCCCCCCCTTTTTTTTTGTTCTTGGATATCAGTCATATATGTCCTTTTAGATCTATTCCAAAGGATTTTAAGTTAATAGGTATGGTGCTAGAGGTGCCCTTTTACTGGGTTATGGTTTCATTAGTGTATGTGCTTGTTTTACAAACATGATCTGATTTCATTCTTGCAACATTCCTATAAGCTAAGTAATGCAATGTTATTTCCCTTGTTTTCATATGAGTAAATTGAGGTTCACAGATGTTAATAACCTGTTCAAGATTATGAATTTCACAAGTGATGGAATCAGAATTCAAAGCCAGATTGTCTGGTTTCCAGATCATTACACCATTCTAGTGATTAGTTGTTTAGCAAGAGACACGATTTCTGTTTTATACTCTTTCAGGTCTCATTACAAATGTTTTTTTTTGTTGTTGTTGTTGTTTTAATAATAAAAACTTTTTATTTTTAAAAATACATGCAAAGATAATTTTCAATGCTCACTCTTGCAAAACCTTGAGTTTCAAATTTTTCTCCTCTCTCCCTCTCCTCCTCTCTTCCTCTTCCCTAAACAGCAAGTAATCCAATAGGTTAAGCATGTGCAATTCTTCTAAACCTATTTCCACATTTATCATGCTGCATAAGAAAAATCAGCTCAAAGGGGGGAAATGAGAAATTAAAAAAACAAGCAAGCAAACAACAACAAAAGATGAAAATACTGTGTTGTGATCCACATTCAGTCCCTATAATCCTCTCTGGATTCACAAGTTGTGAATCAATGATTCATAGGAACATAGGAGCATAGGTTTAGAAGTAGAAGGGAAGTTAGTGATCATGGAGAGTCCAGCTTCTTCATTTTACAAAGAAAATGATGTCTAGAAAAGTGAAATAATTTGCCTATGGTTACATAAGTAATAAATAGCAGGGCTAGGGTGTGAATTACAAATGTAGAGCTCTTTCTCATTGTTCTTTTTTTAATGAATTCTTCTAATATGTGAATACGTTGGCCACATAATAGATCTTTTAATAATTCAATTTATTTTAATCAGATTTTTATTTACTTATTTATTTAATCATAACTCAATTTAGATAGGTCTTCGGATGAAGTTTAAGAAATAAGTTAAAGGCACAGAAAAATGGAGTCTCTGAGCTGGAAGGGAGCTTAGAGATCATTTAGCTGAACATAAATCATGATCTGATGAAAGTCATCCAACCTCTGCTTAAAGACCCCCAAAAGTTAAGGAGCTTACTATCTCCCAACCAAGTCACTCCATTTTTTGGACAGTTCTGTTAGAAAATTTTCCTTTCAAGTTGTTATCTGTCTTGACATTCAAAGGCTCTCAGCAATTTCTACATATGGCTCTGAGTTCAACCCTCCTAGCCAAAAATTAATCTCTTCCAAGTTATAACTCTTAAAAAATTCAAGATGGCTGTCATATTCCTTTTCATCTTTCTTTTTTCAGGATACTTGGATCCAATTCTTTCAGCCTGTTGTAACCCAGTCTCCAGGCCTTTCATAATTTTGGTTGCTCTACCCTAATTGTGTTCTATTTTATGAATGACTTCTCCATAAATATAATACTCAAAAAGTACTGCAGATGTGTTTTGGCCATAGTAAATTTCAGTAGGCATCCCACCTCCTTAGTTCCTGATGCTAAACTTCCATTACTGCATCCTAAGAGGGGAATTGCCTTTTTTGTTGTTGTTCATCTCACACATTATTGATTCCTCTTGAATTTTCATGCCCATCTCTCTTTCATGTGAAGGTAGTCTACCCTTGTCTCTTCACATCCTCTTTTTAAACCATCTCAAAGTGCTTAGTAGTATTAATAGCTGACATTTATGTAATGCTTTATGGTATACAAAGACTATCACACACAGTATTATATTTAATCTTCAAAAATCTTGTGGAGCAAGATAACTATATAAATACGTATACATATATTGTATTTAACATATATTTTAACATGTATTAGATTACCTGCCATCTAGGGGAGAAAGTGAAGGCAAGGAGGATAAAATTTGGAACACAAGATTTTTCAAGGGTCATTGTTGAAAAATTACCTATGCATATGTTTTGTAAATAAAAATCTTTAATAAAAAATGATTTAAAAAAAGGAAAAAAAAGGATAAAATCATGAAGTAAAAGTGGAGAACCCCTAAAAACATGAAAGTTTCAAATCAACTGACATTTGTTTAATTAAATGTGTATAATTTGATAATTTTTCTAGTAACTATTTTAATAATAAAATTGATTATTTATAGCAGTTATATAAAAAAGTACAATTCAAAAAGAGATACCTCAAGTTTTATTATTCTTTGAGATACTGTCTATTCTCACAGATAAAGAATTCAGTTCTTTTTAAATTAACAAATAGTTATCAGGCACTGATGATATGCAAGGCACCAAGCTAAATGCTAGGGATAGAGGAATAGGCTTGTCCGGTAGTGTCTGGATTTGTGATTTCATTATTATGGGAAATTCTCTAGTGAGGAAAAATCCTCTATCAATGTAAGTTGGAATTTTTCTATAATTTATAGTCTTATCCAGAATATGAAAAAATTTAGTAACATGTCCAGGGTTTACAGAGACAGGATGTATAAGAGGTAGAAAATAAGTCCAATCCTTTCTAGTTTAGAGGCCAATTGCCTTAAAAAATACAATCTCCAATATCAAGAAAGATTAAGTGATTTGACCATAGTCACTACTTAATGTGAGAGGTATCATTCATCCACTTTCTCTCCTTATTAATTTTGCTTTTCATTTGTATACATATTATTCTTCAATCATAGAAACATCATTTTATCGTTGAAAAAGTACATTACAAGTCATCAGATTAAATTCTTTCCATTTAGAAATGAGGTAGCAGAGCTACAGAGAGGATGTCAGAAGGTTAATTGGTGGCAGAACAAAGATTAAAGTTCCAATTCCTGGTGCCAAGTTTAACACTCTCTCCATAGCCACGTAATGGTATCATAAACGTAGTAATGAAGGTTAAAGAGAATCATGTTGGGGACTGGGTACAAAAATCATGTGTGGGAGACCTTTATGATTTAAGGAACAGCTAGAAAAGGAAATCAGAAAAAGGGAAGGTCAAATGAGGGAGTTTATTGTGTCATTCTCTTCCATGTTTGTTGTGATATCTTGTTGCTATTGTTTATCCTTCCGTCCCAAAGAGGACCATGATGTCAGGGAGGTGATACCATGACATGCAACTGAATTGGGTTTAAGTGAGGGAGGGCTGTGCAAGGTCCCCTGCTTCACTTTTCCCTCCAGAGTCATCTGGATCTAGTGGCAAAATATAGATCAAGACAATTGGAGATGGCCTTGCTTGCTGTGGGAGACCTTGGCCTTTTTAAAACCTTCAAACAGGTCTCAGTTTGACTGAGGCTACACCCATTAAGTGATTGAGGCTAGGTAGAAATTGAGGCAAAGAGGGGCATCTTTCACCTAGCTCTCCCCCCCAAATCTAATTAAATAAATGGGACTATTTGTTATGTCTGTGTAAGGGTGTATGGGTCAATGGGCTGAGGAGCTGAGATGTAAATGTCATTATATGTCAGAGATGGGCTTTAAACCCAGGTGTTTCTGAGGTCAGCTCTCTCTCTCTCTCTCTCTCTCTCTCTCTCTCTCTCTCTCTCTCTCTCTCTATATATATATATATATATATATATATATATACACCTCATGCTATCTTGTTGGTACCACTCCGTTATACTTATACAGTACTCCATATACCTCACATACATATATTTATACATCCATATACCTTATAATATTTTATTGGTACCTCTCTATTGTGTTTATCATGGGATGTTGTGTATTAACTAAGTTTATTTCTTTAACTGTATCTAGAAGTGCTACATCTTTGTTGTAAATGGGAATTTAAGATTCAGTTAGATCATACTACCGGGAATATGTCTGAATGAAGTCAGAGAGTAAGAGAGGTCCCATCTACACCAAATTATTTACAATAGCATTTTTCTTTTATGGTTAGGGGAAAAATACTGGAAACAAAGTGAGGGCCCATTGATTGGGGAATAATGAAACAAATTTTAATATATAGATGTAATGGAATGTTATTGCATTAATAAGATATGACAACTATGAAGAATTCAGAGAAAGTGGGAATACTTGTGTAATGGGAGCAAATAAATGAAACTACCCTGGACCACGTATATTCTGCTGGGTTTGATGATTCAGTTTTATGCAGAAAATCGTGGATGATTGCTTCTTCCCAACATCCATGGTAGTGATAGCATTGTCAGGTAAAAAGTAAAGACAATTTTTCTCTTTTCCTCTCCTTTCCTTTTTCTTCTTCTCCCTCTCTCTCTCTTCCTTTCCCCCCATCTCTCTTTCTCTTCCCACACCCCTCTTTCTCTCCATCTTTCTCTTTCTGTGTGTGTGTGTGTGTGTGTGTGTGTGTGTGTGTGTGTGTGTGTATGTCTAACTCCTATCCTGAGGAGAGGATAAAAGGACCCTTCCTTTTTTCCCTGAGGATCTATAGTTACAGCTTACTCATATGCAGTTTAGGTGAGCCTGGGCCTTTTAATCCTTAATTGCCTTTTCTGTTTTGTGTTTCTTTTCCTCTGTGTGGATGCTGTAAGTGATCAAATAGTAATCCCGAAGTAGATGTTTTTTGGAAGTGGCTTTCTTGGGATTTCCTATGTGCTAATTTGAAGAGGGGCCCCCTTCTTAGAAAGATGACCACTGACAGGAAGAGGAACTTAGCCCTTGGCCTGGCTTGACATTTGACATGAATCTTGAGGGAATTTTTCAATTTTTCATTTTTTAATGCCAAACTGAGAATGAAATGCTGAATGAACAATCTCACAAAATATCTAATGTTTGGTATTTTAAGTATCAACTTCCTGAGTATGAATCGTTGTAGTTATTTGTTTCTGTTGCATGTTTAATATATGCTTGTGAGTCTCTTTGTTTTAAGCATTTCTTTTATGTAGAAAAAAAGTAGCTATTCTGTGCATGTCCTAATCTATGATTTTTGTCTGCATTGTACACTGAGTACCTCTCTATTCCTTTCTGGGCAGCCAGGTAGCTCAGTAAATAGAGTGCTAATCCTGGAGTCAGGAAGACTCATTTTCTGTGTTCTAATCTGGTCTCAGACACAGTTTTCTCATGTATAAAATAAGCTTGAAAAGGAAATGCAAGCCACTTCAGTATTTTTGCCAAGAAAGCCTCAAATGGTCACAAAAAGTCAGAGACCACTGAAAACAACAACTCTCTTTTGTGGAGGCCCTAGATATGAACAAAACTTAAGTTTTAAGTGATTAGTCTGGAAGGTCCAGAGAGAATGGTTAAAAGAGTTACAGATTTAAATAAAAATAACCTGGTCCCTCATTTTAGAGGTCAAGGTCTCCCAGGATTGAACCTGGTCTGTGTGAATGGATCCAGAGTTAGGTATTTCTTTAGTGGGACTAATTATCTCGGCTATCCTGAGCCCAGAACCAGGACTACAGTTATTACACTCACTACTCTTCTGATGTGAGAGAAGAAGCATTCCTTATGTGGAGAAGAAAAGCCTGCCTCAATAAAAATACAGTAAAACTAAGATGAATGCTGAATTAGTCATTATAATGACAAAACTTAGCTTTAAAGAAGTGAGATGGGGAACTATAAGGTATAGAATGCTGCATGCATTGTAATAATTGGTTAATGTACTGGTTGATTTTTGGTCAAAAGGTTTTTTTGGGTTGGGGTTGGGTTTTTATGGTTACAAATGAAGGCTCATTGAATACTTTGGGAATGAGATACATCTGGAAGTTACTGATGCAAATGCAAAAGACAACAATAAAACTTTGTTTTAAAGATTTGCTTTTTGAGTGTGAGGCACTCTGGTTGTTAGGAGTTGGGAGAATACCTATCTGTGCTTCTACTTATACAGCCATTCATATAACTAGATCCTTGATGCTGGAAATAAGAATATGATATAAAAATTGACATAATCAATCCCATCACTGACTTGCTGCAACAAGTCACCCAGTTAATTAACATTAGGGCAGGACTAGAACTGAGATCTCTTGACTCCCAATTTCAGTGTTCTTTAGACCCTCTGTTTTCCATTTTGGAAACCAGATTATGAGGGTCATTTCTTATTCTTGTCTCTGATCTCCCTCATGTCAGACAGCAACTAACCAATGACACTTTTCTCCTGAATCCTTGCCTTAACTAGCTAAGTGACTCTGCTCTTGACCATAACTTCTCATTTTATTTGCTGTATCTCTTTCACCTTGGATTCTGTTCAGTGTTTTAATCCTCAGTTTGGAGCCCAATTTTGAGCTGTATAGATGCCAGTTAAAAAAATTTGGAAAGGCTTAAACCTTTCCCCCTCTCCCCCACCTCAGCATCTGGCTATTAACTAACAAAATTAACATACTCTCTCAAAGGTGAGGGGCTTGAGAGAGGGTAAGGGTTGCTATCTTAACTCCTTTATATTTCATTCTTATCTTAAAAGCCAATAGAGAATTACAGAAACATCTGCAACTTGCTTTTTAGAGTTTCTTAAAAGAAAGTTTTATAGACAAGGCAAGTCTATATTGTTAATTATCATTCTTTAGCCACACACTTTACCATCTAGTACCTGAGGCTGTTACATTCTTTTACAAACAGCCCTCCAGCAATAATGAGTCAAATCCTTGGGATACCAATAAAGTCTGTGCTGGTGATTTCTCCTGCTAAATTTTTAAAGCCCATGAATAGCTCTTGCTTTTTTATCTTAGGAATGGACTTTAGTTGTGTATATCTTAAGGGTATATTTTTATTTAAGGAAAAAGTGGATAATAAACTACCATAGTAACTCCATGATGTATTTTTTTTTTCAATCTTTGTCACAAATTATGGCAGACATAAGCTTTTGTAAAGAAAATGACTAGGGAAGGGGATAAGAATTTATTATTATTTGCTAAGCTTTTTACAAACATTGTTTCATTTGATCCTCAGAATAACTCTTGGAGATAGGTGATATTATGATCCTCATTTTATACTTGAGAAAACTGAAGCAGAGTCTAAGGTCATATAGCCAGTAAAAGTATTTGAAGCTACCTATTTGAACTCAGATCTTCTGGATTTCTCTGGCCCAGTCCTCAATCCACTGGGGATGTTTGGGGGTAAAGCAGAGTTGGTTTTTTGTGCTTCTTTCCATAGAGCCAGAATTAGGGTTACTTTCTTTCCCACTCCTTGATGTATCTATTGAGGTACCTTAGTTTCAACTGGGTTGCCATTATGTTAAACCAGTATAGAAGTACAATTTTCCAGGTTCCTAACAACTTCTCTTTAGATAAAGACATACATTCAGTTGAAGGCGGGAAGGGGGGAAGTTACAAAAATGAAAAACAATAACAAATATTCCAAGAGCCTATGTTCTAGATATTCCCAGAGTAAGTATGAAAACAAAGGAACTCTTGCTAAATTATTTACATTAAAATTTTTAGTCCTTGGGAAATATTACGCAGTTCATAAAAAGTAGCAAAAGGCATTCTACATGAAATCATGGAACCTTATTTTTCTGCCTCTATGCTTGGCCTAGATTTCTGAAATAGATTTAAAATTGGGGGGGGGGCAGAGTCTGATTTTGAAGATCCTATCCAATACTAAATTCTACAATTTCATCATTTAATAATCTATAAGATGTGTTTGAGTCCTAAAATCGTATGATTATATGATTCTTTTATGGATTCATGAGTCCTACTGCTATTTATGTGAAGTTGGACAAATTTTCTTTTCTATAAAACGGTAGGAAGGGAATGGTTAGACTAAATGACCTCCAAAAACCCTTCTAGTGCTAACTCTTGAAAACTCTTTGATTCTATAAAACTGAACAAGTTGTGGTAATAATAAGCTAGCTGATAGTAATGTAGCAGCTCATGAGTCACAAAGTGCTCTTCTCACAACAGCCTGAATAGGACTGATTGGATGAAGATTTCTCAGTATTAAGACTGGGCCTGGGTCACATGATCCCAATATCTAGAGTGGGAAAATGGGGTCTTTGGGCTCAGGTTTCAGGAAATCACATGATCCCTATTCCCAACCTAGGTTGCAGGTAGTCAAGTGGTTTAAAGGTCAGGCCCTCAAGTCACACCCATGGGAAGTGACATAACTCACAGGCAACAGACAACATTGATGACCATTGGTCAAGGAGGATTACTTCCTTTTAATCTATCCAATGAAAAGGCTCCGGTCTTTTGCTTTTAAACCTTGGACAAGGCAGGTTCCAGGAGCACATGGCTGGAGTTGGGATGGCTCCCAGCTGTGTGTCTGGGCCTCTCCCTGCAGAAATTAAATAAATACTTTCTCTTTGTTCCTGAAGATGTCTCTGATTAGTTAATTTGGGAAAGGGGGTCTTGCTCTCATCCCACACAAGTCCTTTCAAACAGATAGCATTTTAAGTGTTCTAGTTCCCATTTTACAGAGAAGCAAACTGAGGCACAGAAATACTTTGACTTGTCAGAGGTCATATGACTAATAATTGGCAGAACTGTAATTCAAAGCTAGAGCTCTTGAATCTACAAAGATCAATGAATTTCCTGTTCCAGCTCACATTCTCTCTCTTCTGTAACTAGGCTTTTTTAGAGCAGGATCTCTACTTATTTCCATGCTGTGTAGAAAAGTGTTCTCTTTAATTTTCCCTTATGTTAATAAAGTGCAAAAAATTAACTCCTCTAAGCAATTTATAAAAACCAGCTTCTTCATCTCCTGGGGAAACATAAAAGCATTAAAATGAATGAAATCAGCATTCTCTATGATTCCTTTGGCACAAATTGTTACTCACCTTGGATAAATGGAGATTTCTGAGGCTGATAGCTTCAAATAGGTATCTTTCAACAGTTCTGACTGTTACAATTATTTTCATTTCAAAATGAGGAGTACTATCAGTTGCTGCTATAATGTTAAGGGCTTTACTTAAAAAGAAAAAAATACTCAAACCCTTTGCTCAGAGCTCTCAGAAGCTTACAATTGTGCTAAATGAGTAAGACTGAAACATTAAGATTAGGTTACACTAAATGCAATACTTGAATCTTTTAAAATATGGAGATATGTATTGCTTGCCTTCTCAGTGGGTGGGAAAGGGCAAGAAGGAGAGAGAGAATTTGGAACTGAAAATTTAAAAATGAATGGAAAAAAATCAATAAAATATGGGAATATGATCTACTCAGGCAATCTGTCATGCCATTTCCCCCTTACTCCCATGAGCAATCTATTTTATTGAGTGATAAAAGCTGGTGTTTGGTGTTATTAACAATCTGGACATATCCAGTCATTGGGAAAAAATAACCTGGGCCAGGTATTTCTGGACTCTCTTTGGCCTATTTGATCTGAGAATTCAATCAAGTCATTTGACAATATTCCTTCATAATTTCAATTTTATCATTACCAGGTAATACTGTGGATAAATAAAACACATTTTAAAATATTTTTTAGATGTCAGATAAATTTTCAATTGAAAAAAAAAATCACCAGCTCAGATAAGTAGTTGAAAAATACATACAAAAATCTACTAATCAGTTGTAATATAGCTTCATGGTTAAATTCTTAATTAAATGTGGTTAAAGATGAAAGTATAATTCAATGCTAAGACAATTTGCTACTATGTCACAGAGACATAAGAAGCAAGCTCATTCTAGCTAAACTAAGAGACATGAAGCAAGCTGGTAATGAAGCTCATTTGCAAGGGAAATGTAACATTTGCAAATGCTGAACTGATTGCTTTCCTTAAATGGGAAAAAGCTGGTTGTGTTTAAAATCTGATTGGAAGTCTCTTTCGTTCAGTGGAAGATTGTGCTCTCTTCAACCACTTCTTATTCCCGCCTCCACCAGGGTGAGAAGGATGCAAGCATGGGTGTTGACACTGTATGTAATCAGATAGCAATTAATTCACATATATGCAAAACTTGAGAAAAAACAACTTGTTCAGGGGATGTTACAAACACAAAATAAGAAAAAAAATTCTGTAAGAAAAGCAATGCAAAATTTCAGAGTCCAAAGATTAACATTCTAAGTCTAGTGCAGAGCTTCTGAATTACCTTTTTGTTAGGCCTTATAAGTCAAAGTCTTATTTCCTGAGTTGGGCCATGCACACGCTTGCTTCCTATATAAAGTTCCCTTTTTGATCCCTCCTCAACTATAGGATTTTCTTATAGGGAAAATTGTCTATATATAGGCGTATAGTCTAGGGAAATCAGATCCTATTGGCCCATCCATTCTAAGAGCAGTGAACTTGAATAAAATAACAGTAAATGTCAATAATATTTATGTTATAAGTCATTGGTTTGGAGCCAAAGTATGAGTATATTTTAACTTATTATACAAAGTGGTATAAAGTCAGGTGAATGATCTATAACTTAACTTCTTACACAGTTTATTTTCTGCATTTATAGCACCCAACATTGGATCAGAAGTAGTATCTGATCTTTTTTTTTTTCCCCACCCATAGTTTAGGACACCAAGAAATTATGACAAGGAAAAGAGGAATCAAGCAAGAAAAAAAAAAAATTGTACCTTTCTATTCTCTCTTTCTTTTTTTCCTTTGTCACTCATTTTCTTTCTCTCTTTTTCTCTCTTTTTTTAAAAATTAATAGTAATAGATAATCTGGATTATTTGAAAGGTATAAATTTCTAGTGTGTGGGACAGGTGCTAGACTCCCTTTCCCAAATTAACTAATCAGAGGCGTCTTCAGGTATAAAGAGCATTTATTTAGTCCCTGCAGAGAGAGGTCCAGCACACCCAAGAGGCATCCCAGCTCCCATCATGTGTTTGACATGAACAGCAGGAAGTAGAATACCCGGTTAAATAGGAAAAGGCCCAAGCCTTTCCACTGGATAGTGTCTGCTTTCTGTAGGATGTGTCACTTCCTGTAACTTCATGTGGCTTCCTGCATCCCAAGGTTCAAGGCCTAATCTTCTGGCTCTGGGAATAGAGGTAATGTGACTTAGCCTTAAAGTGAGAAAACTTCATCCAATTCAATAGAAAGCTAAAAACTGAATTTCACTTTACTACATAAAGGGGGTCAATCAAACCTTGAAAGTTTCCAATAGGTTTCATAATATGGCCTCATTCTGATTATTTGAATTGTAATCCAAACTAGGTCTTTATTTCTGATTTCCCCAGTCTGATAATTGAATCTTTTTGCCTTACCTAGGTGAGAACCAGGCCACTAAGACACTTCCTACAGTTGCCCCAACATGCTCTGATTAGTAACTTTTCCCCTCCCCCTTTCCAGTATCTTTTTACATATTGTTTTCCCCACTTAGAATGTAAGTTCCTTGTAGAAAGGAACTATCTTGCTTGCTTTTATATGTATCCCCAGTGCTTGGCACAATGCCTGACACATATTATGGATTTTAAAATGTTTTATCTATTTATCTGAACCTCAAAATCCAAAGAATCTCAAATCCTACCTCAACAAAGACAACATTTTCCTTTCTAAGTTATCAGTTTATCTCTGAGGATGGTGCTTCCCAAACTGTGTCTCTCTGCTTTCCAACAATCATTATTATTATTGCTGTCACCATTGTGGTTTTGGTGGTGGTATCATACATTTGAAAGACAGTGGGCAGAATAGTGGACTTGGAGTTGGGAAGATCTGTTTTTAAGTCTTTTGCTGATTAAACAAATATGAATACCTATTAATAAGTATGTAATAAAAATAATTTAAATTTTTAAAGATTGAATGCTCTCAAAGAAGGATAATGTGACTCATTGAAACCCTTAGTTAAAAGTAGTTAGCAAATCATACTTACGTAAACACTCCAGTTCAAATATCTTTGAGTGAATAGCATAAAATGGAGCATTGTAATACTAATACTGTATAATGAATACTTTTTTAAAAAATAAAAGCATACCTTTTAAATGACAAAATAAAGAACCCCCTTCTTATGAACACTAGATTTGTTTTCTTGCTTTGAGTGGTTGTAATATAAGATAACAGCAGTTCGCCTAATCTTTGATTTGAATACTATTCAAATAAGAAAAAAAAGTTTATTTACACCATATACTGTGTACATGTGAAGTAGTTTCGTTTTGCATGTTCACAAAAGGGATTTGTCAGCATTCCAGAAGGTGCCAACCTGCAATGCAGGTGTTTGTGAATTTCAGGAGACTCTATGAACCTTTCAATGACCATATGAAGGGACCCAACATAAGGACCAAGGTTTTCCCGCTTTTTTGCTACTTTTGTCACCTAAAGCTATTCTCTAGGCCTGAGTTTCCTCATTTGTAAAATAAAAAGGATTGGACCAGGTGACTTCTAAAGTTCTTTCTAAGTCCTTTGTACTATCCCTAGATCCATAGTGAAACTAGGATAGGATGTGTTTCCACTGTAGGGGAGTTGCTTTAAGAATGAATGGTGCCAAGGATACCAAAGGCTTGTGCTCTGTATAAGATCAATGCAGCCAACTCTAACCAAATTATGAAATAGGAAAAGTTTGACTTTGCTGTGCTATATTTCCCTTTACCCAACCATTCATTGCTTTCATTCTTGGACGTGCCAAAAAAAAAAAAAAAAAAAAAAAAAAAAAAAAAAGATCTGAAAAAGATGTAGGGCTGGATTTGGAGTTAGAGAATCTGGGTTTCAATTCTGGTTCTGCTGCTTACTTAGCTATATGATCCTGGGCTTGGCTTCTGCTAGGCCTTTGAGGCCCCTTCCCAGCTCTAAATCTGTCATCTTATGGAAATCCATGAAATTGCTGTCTCTTAAGAAAGTATTGGGTTTTTAAAAGTGACCTCCTGGGTCAGCTAGATGGAACAGTGAATAAGTACTGGCTCTGGAGTCAGGAGACCTGAATTCAAATCCGGCCGTAGACATTTAACAGGTGGTAGCTGTGTGACTATGGGCAAGTCACTTAACCCCAAATGCTCTGTAAAAAAGAGAAGAAAATTTAAAAGTGGCCCCCTGAAAAGGGCAGCACTTAACCAAAAGTCATGGACTCTATACTGATGGATTTTGGGGCCTTTGGCATGTATTGTGGGAGGAGAAGGCCCTACCTTTAATCATATCACATAATGATGTCTTACTCCACCTCTGCAGATGAACAGTTCAATTCATTTCATATTTGGGGAGAGGAGGGGAATCTCTCCTTGGCAGCTTTTGATTATATGCCTAATTCTGCACAATTGTCTCTCAGGTGTGTACTACTGGTTAAAAAATAAAACTGAGCAAGAGATGTAAATGATTCAGCACAAAACATCACCTCTATTGAAGAAAGAATTCTTAAGTACATGTCCAACTAATTCTAGCTCAAGTAACATTATCTTCCATATGATTTACAAAATATTTTTAAAATAAAGGTATTTAGCCATCTAATTTTGTTCTTAACTGGATCCTGACTCCAATTTTCAATCCATTTCCTCCCTATCATCTCCCTGTCATATTCTCCAAACTAAAAGTTCTAAATATGACCTAATTTACTTAATCCCCTAGCCTCCACTTTTTCCTTACTCTCAGCTCACCTTTCCTATCTCTTTATTCTCTTCTCCATTCTTCAAAATCTAAGACTTATTTTTTGCATGTAAAACTGCAAATCTATTATGTGCAATTTATTACTTATATATATATATAAATAATATATGTTACATATTATATTATATATAATTATAGATAATGTTATACATATGTATTTTATAATATAATATAGTTATTATGTAAATTTCTTTTTTTCTTTTTTCCTTTCCCCCAAAATCTAAGTTTTTGTGGATATTTTCCCCCTTTCCTTTAGTTTCAGAAAAAGAGGTGATTTTGTCTCTAACTATATTATACTTATATTGACTTATAACCCTTCTCCTTTTCAAAGCCAAATTTATAAAAAATTTGATCTACACTTAGTTGGAACTTTTATTTTTTCACTGCTCCCATCCCTCCTCATCCTTTTACTATATGACTTTTTCCCCTACTACTTTAATGGCATTACTCCCTTGCAGTCACTATTCTTTCCCATTGATATATCTGGTTTTGTTGACTCAAGTTAAGTTGAATTCTTTGTCTAACAAAATTGTAAGGAGGAAAGCTGTGTCTTGTACTTACTTATATGTTCCCTCAGTAACTAGTATATAGTTTTAATATGGTAAATTTTAAAAACAAATAAAATTAAAAACAGTAACAAATAAAAATTTGTTGAGCAATTAATTTTTCACCGACATTTCTCATTCATCCTTTCTCCTTTTTGGTTCTCAGTGGAGATAGAGACTGGCTAATGGCTATCTTTTGTACAAACTCTTTAGGTGTTGAAAGACTTAGATGAAAATATTCTATAGCCTTCTTGTGACTAAGTAGCTAGGTTGCACACTGGAGAAAATTGTATTTGAGTTCACATCCAACTGCAGACACTTATAAGATGTATGATATTGGGCTAATCTTTTAACTTTTGTTTGTCTCAATTTCTTCAATTGTAAAATGAGGGCAATAATAGCACCTAATTCTCAATGTTGTGAGGCTATATAATTCCTTAGTATGTTTCCTAGATCTCATTTTTATAATTCTAAAAGTAATCAAAAAACCCAAACTCTCCAAAGCCAAAAAGCCTATTCCAGTGTTGAAAAAGTACCTCTCCTCTTCTCAAGGCTGTTTTATAACTTGGACCAATATTTTACAAACTTTTCAAGTATGAGGACCATTTTTATTGCTCCAAATTTGTGCAGTTCCAGAAATCATGTAGTTTAATCTTAGTAAATTTTTTGCCTTATAGAAACTATGTATTTAGCACCATTTCTAAGTGATTTTTATTTTGTAAATCACAATAATGTTTACATGTATAAAAATAGGATTACATATATGTGTGAGATGTTTTAATACTACAGAAGGCATATTTACTTATTTCTTATATTGTCATGATTTTATTGATAAAAGACAACTTGATAATGCAGTGTATATAGTGTCAGCCTGAAGACAGGAAGATACTTTTTTTTTTTTTTTTTGAGTTCAAATCTGGCTTCAGACATTTACTAGCTGTATAACCCCGACGACCTAAGTTTCCTCATCTATAAAATGAGCTGGAGAAGGAAATAGCCCGATTCCTGTGTCTTTGCCAAAAAAAAAAAAAAAAAAAAAAAAGCCCAAATAGGGTCATGAGGAGTTGGACGTGACTAAACAACACAAACACATACACATTTTGTTGGAACTCAATTAAGTTATGGAGAGACAGTATGGTACAGTGAAAACAGACAAAAGATGTGGTTCAAATCTTGACTTTGCCACTTACTAAATACATAAACTCTCTGTACTTTGCTTTAATCTTTAAAATGAGGGAGTTGCTTAGATACCACTACACATCTCTCAGGTTGGCTAAGATAACAGGAAAAGATAATGATGAATGTTGGAGGGGATGTGAAAAAACTGGGACACTGATACATTGTTGGTGGAACTGTGAACGGATCCAACCATTCTAGAGAGCAATTTGGAACTATGTCCAAAGGGCTATCAAATTGCACATATCCTTTGATCCAGCACTGTCTCTATTGGGCCTGTATCCCAAAAAGAGCATAAAAAAAGAAGAAGGACCTGCATGTGCAAAAATGTTTGTAGCAGTCCTTTTTGTAGTGACAAGGAACTGGAAACTTAGTGGATATCCATCAGTTGGAGAATAACTGAATATGTTATGGTATATGAAGGTTATGGAATATTATTGTTCTATAAGAAATGATTAGCAGGCATTGTGTTTCCTTTATCTGATTTTTCTTTCTTGTAGATATGATTTTTCTTGCACAACAATGATAAGTGTAGAAATATGTATACATATATTCGATTTGTCAAGTATTTTAACATAATTAACATGTAGTAGACTTCCTTCCATGTAGGGGAGGGGTGGGGAGTAGGGGGGAAAAATTTGTAACGGAAAGCTTTGTAAGGGTTAATGTTGAAGAATTATCCATACATATGTTTTGCAAGTAAAAAAAAAAAAAAAGAAATGATTAGCAGGATGATTTCAGAGATGCCTAGAGAGACTTCCATGAACTGATGCTAAGTGAAGTGAGTAGAACCAGGAGATCATTGTACACAGCAACATCAAGATTATATGATGATCAGTTCTGATGGATGTCGCTCTTTTCAACAATGAGATGATTCAGGCCAGTTCCAATGATCTTGTGATGAAGAGAACCATCTACACCAAGAGAGAGGACTCTGGGAACTGAGGGTGGATCACAAAATAGCATTTTTACTCTTTTTGTTGTTGTTTGCTTGCATTTTTTTTTCATTTTTTTCTTTTTGCTCTGATTTTTCTTGTGCACCATGACAATTATGGAACTATATATAGAAGAATTGCACATGTTTAACATATTGGATTACTTGCCATCTAGGGGAGTGGGTGGGGGGTAAGAGAAGGAAAAAATCTGGAACACAAGGTTTTGCAAATGTGAATGTTGAAAACTATACATATGTTTTGAAAATAAAAAGCTTTAATAAAAAAATTTAACAAGTCAAAAAATAAAAAAAAATTCCAGGGATTAAGTAAATCTTGAGGAAAAAAAGGAAATACTCTCCTTTGAAGTCATTCTTATACACCCACAAAATTGCCTTTACTTTTCAGGGGAAATGTTAAGAGTGCTAGGAAATGTTTTAGGATTTTATACTTGATACTTTTTTTTTATTTTTTCAATTTTTTTATTTGCATAACCTATGTGTGGGTAATTCTTCAACAATAACCCTTACATAGCTTTCCGTTACAAATTTTTCCCCCAACTCCCCCCCTCCCCTAGATGGCAGGATATCCACTACATGTTAATTA
>JAJPUD010001898.1:155516-191433 GCA_023553655.1 Myrmecobius fasciatus
TGGACAAATTATTTATGGCTTTTTTAAATATGGGAAATGTATATTATATGTTTAAGAATGACTTCAACAATCTCAAAAGAAAGATTGGGGCAGAATTAAGGTAAAAATAGTAATTAGGTTATACAAATGAAGTACAGAGGAAGACTAGACACAGAGGCATTAGAAAGGAGAGGAGGGCTCATTGTTCTGAAAACCTACTCATATCAGAAATGGGTTAAATAAGTAATACTATATATATACCATGAAGGATATAGCACCCTCCAAAATCTATAAAGAAATAGGGGGTGGGGAAAGGATAGGCAGAGAGGAAACAAAGGGTGAAGGAAGAAGACTAGGGAGGATTCATGTGTGGGGGGGAAGTGAAGTAATAGCAAGGCAAGTGAAGGAGCAGAATTAAAGCGAAAAATTAGCAGGGATAGGAAAGATATATTGGGGAGGGGTGTATGTATATATGTGTATGTATCGGTCTAAATAAGTATACTATATTTTCTTAACTGTAGCTTGCTTGCAGGTGGGAGGATAAAAGGGAGAAAAGAATAAAGTAAAAATAGTGCACAGCAAAGAAGAAAGTACAATTTACAAGGAAATAAAGATGAACATTCATGAATATAACTTCTTCTACTAATACATATACTTTCTTGAACTGGTAATTTGTTATTATATATACTGAATCCTCCTTTATGTTCTGCTGGGACCATAACAATGTTCTCTGTGGTTTTGTTTTATTTTGTTTTGGTATTCCTTTTCTGTTTTTTTTTTCTTTCTGTTTTTGTTTTTAAATAAAATTAAAAAAGAACACAAAGGGAAAAAAATAAAAGGGTGTCAAAGTCTAGGGATGTTAAAGAAGAATGAAAACTAATTAAAAGGCCATTAGATTTGGCAATTAAAAATATTTAGTAACTTTGGAGAGAAAAGTTTCAATTAAATGATGAGGTCAGAAGCTAGAATATAGAGAAAGAAACTGAAAAGAAAGGAAGTGGAGAAACCTATTATAAGAGTTTAGCCTCAAAAGAAAGAGTGATATGGGATAATTGTTGGTGAAAATGGATGGATCAATTGAGGGATTTTTGAGAATGTGGGGTATATTTGTAAGTAGTAGGTAAGCAATTCAGGGCAAAAGAGATTCTGTATCTGGTTACTCTTTGAGGCTTTTTTTTTTTTAAACTTGTCTTTCTTTTAAAAATTTAGAATTATTTTCCATTCCAAATTCTGTCATTTCCACCCCCTTAACCTTCATCCAATGGGTAAGATAACCCTACTAAAGTCAAGAAAAACAAATTCCTTCATTAGACAAGCCCCCCGCCAAAAAAAAAAAGAAAGTAAAAGAAAAAAAAAATCTTAAAACTGTAATCTAAATCCATCAGCCCTCTACCTGGAGGTGGATAGCATGTTTAATCACTAGTCTTTTGCATTTGTGATTGGTCATTTTGTGTTGATCAGAGTTCATATGATTTTCACAGTTGTTCATCACTGTATAAATTATTCTCCTGGTTCTGCTCATTTCACATTACATTAGTTCATGCAGATCTTGCCAGTTTTTTTTTTTTAAACCATTCCTTTCATTATTTCTTTCAGCATAATATTTTGTCACTTTCATAAATAATAATTTATTTAGGCTTTCTGCAATTGAATTTCACCCCTTCATTTTCTAATTCTTCATGAAAATAATTGCTACAAATATTTTTAAAAATCTTTTTTTAGGTATAGACTTAGTAGTAGCATCACTAGATCAAAAATTATGCACAGTTTAATAGCTTTTTGATGCCTTACTCTTCAGGGAGAAAGTAACTCTTACTTAATTTTACTTTTTAACTTAACTCTCCAATCTAAAACAAGTTGTACAAAAGAACATTACAAATAATGAATGGCAAGTAAACTCATTTATATTATAATTCATATTTATATTATAAATAAAATAGCAAAGAGTAATGAGAGAAATTACACAGATTAAGATATACCAAAGAATACACAAGAAGAAATGTTCTTTAGCAGGGAGAAAGATAAAACCTCAGGTCAAATCTAGAGAGAAACCCAATCTCACTGAAAAGTAGATTTCTCTGTATTGTAAATTTGGGAAGTCCAAAGATGTTGGGGTATTAATTTCACCTACATATACATGGCTCAGAGGAGATCTTGATACTTCCCTGTCTTTCTCCAAAGAAGGTCTGGCACCAATTTCATTAATTTTGTATGCAGGTATCCAGGGTCAAGTTCACCATTCTTTCTACCAATCAGGAGTCATATTTGCTGGTATGGGAGCCAACTTATGTTCAATTGTAATGATATTAGTAGTTAGTAAACCTACTATAGGGCTTTAAGGTTTTCAAAGAGTTTTCTATATATTGGATCTTCACAAAAATTCTATGAGTTCAGTGCTATTATTTGCCTTATTTAAAGGCAGTAGTGACACAGTAAACAGAGGGTTGCACTTAGAGGAAGGAAAAACTTGGTTCAAAAGCAAACCTCAAGCTGTGTGAAGCTGGGCAAGTCATATAACCTATGTTTACCTCAGTTATAGTAGCCTCAACTATAAAATGGGGATAATCATAACAGCTGCTTTGAGGGGTTGTTGGGAGAATCAAATGAAATAATATTTGTAAAAAGCACTTAACATAGTGCCTGGAACATAGTAAGAGCTATATAAATGAACATTTCCTTCTCATTTCCCATTATACAGATGAGTAAACTGAAGCAGAAAAAAGTTAAGTGACTTGCTTAAGTGTCATTTAAGTGACAAAGATGATAAAGATCTGAGGTAAGATTCTAACCTTCCTAACTTCAAGATTAGGGCTCTATCTACAATGCCACCAAAAGAACATTAAAACTTACAAAGAACTTTATTTAACGAATGACAAAGAAAAGTAATAAAAGTGTGTGTGTTGGGGGGGAATAAGTCCCAGCACAAAAAACTAAGGAATGAGTCAATCTAGACTATTCTTTCTAGTTTGAGATAGAAAAATAACTTGGAGGGATAATAAGTTCAAGGGTATTGGCTGTTTTTGTTTGTTTTAGGAAAAGACACACAAGAATATTTGTAGGCTGAAAAAGGGACCAATAGAAGGGGAGTGATTGGAGATGAATGAATAAAAGAAGTGAGGCACAGTGCTAAATACTGGGGAATGCAATTGCAATGGTGAAGCAATAATTGCTCTCAGGAAGCTAACATACTAATCAGAGAAGTTATCATATATAAGAGAATAGTGGTCCAGGCAGTGTTTGGGCCTGAGGAGCTTGTGCCACCTGAGGCGAGGTCGATGACAGAATCACATAAGGAGTGTCAACTCTGACCTGTGACTAAGAAGCTGTGCTACAGCAGCCACAGCCTGGCCAAATTGCCTCTGAAGAAGGGCTAAACCAGGTTGAGAGTAACTGATGGGCACGTTGGTCCACCCCAAGTATGTGAAGGTGGAGAAGAGCAATTTGTTCCAACATCCATAAAGGTGGCTGAAGCAGGCACTGTGAAGAGCCTAGACCTCGGTCAGGCGTTGAAGACACCAAGGTCATCCACTATCTCTTGGGCCATGACTAGTTGTCTTGGCTTTTGTCTTCCCACTGAACTTGGATGATTCTGGAAAGCAGAGTGAGACTAATGACCTTGCACAGCCCAAGTCCAGACATCACTCGGTGATGTCCTTGCTCCTCTTAAAATACAGGAGCAACAGCAAGCACCAGAGGCAGGATTTTATTGCCTATTTTCCAACTCCGGAGGTAGTGTTCTCCCCCATGTGCCACAAGAAATAAGTGAATTTACAAAATCTGCCTCTATCTTCCTTGATCAGACCTTTGTGCCATCATGCATAATCTCTAAAATTTCCTCTCTTGCCCCGTCTTAGACATTCTACCCAAATCCGGTTTCATGGCAATTAGCCCAGTTTGTAGAGGCCTTGATCAGAACCTGATACCTTTCTCCTATTGCTTTGACTTAGGTTGAGTGGGCAAGTAAAAGTCCTGATGACAGAAACAATCAATGGAACTGAAAATGTATTTTTAAAAGTCTGATAGGGTGCTCTGTTGCCATGGCAGTCTAGACTTCTGTTTAAAGTTGGAAAAGCATTTGGAGAAATACTTTGTATGTTGAAAGGAGCTATTAAAACTCCAGGAGTCTCTCCCCAGTCTTTGGAAGCCTGGGGCTGGGTCAGAGGCAGGGCTCATCCCCATGCAAATTCATGGAAGCTGGAAGTTCCCAAGGGCCCACCTTTACTACTGATTACTCAGCTAACCACTCGAATTTGGTTTTCCCAAGTATTAGGCATTTATTTCTAATTCTAAATGTGCTATTCATTTTTTTATTATTGCAGTCATTACAATTTCAAGATATTCCACACCACATTATGAGAAAAAATAGGTAAAAATGCATGCCATCAAACAGAAAGACTTTTTCTTTTCTTTTTAAGACAACTTTTATGTCACTAGCTCAAAAAATATCACCTAGATCAGAGATGATAAACATCTGAGGGGCTCCCTCCCCAGTGAGTTTGAGATTTATCCTTAAAAGGAAAGGAATAAAAAACTTCTGCACAAATTTATTTATTTTCATCCTAATTAATTAATGGTTAGCAAGGGTTTTTTAAAATTTTATACCAAAAAGTTACAGACATTTCCTTGTTTTTTTCCCATCACATCCCTGATAGCATATAACCCACAAAACCATATTAGTGAGATTATTTTTATAATCTTTTTCATACAGCATTAAAACCAATTAATTCCATTGATAGTTTTAGGCTTCTTGATGTTTCTCTATGCAATTTTTTTTCTGACTTAGTCATTAAATTTTCCTATAGTTTGTTCCATTCTTTTGTCATTTTCATCTCTGCAGGTGTTTTTCTCTCTCTGCTCACTGTTGTATTTTTACCCTATATTGCTTTTATTTCTAGCATTTTGGAGACATAGGGGGCTGAATTGGACCTTTGATTTCATTGGTATAGAAGACCTCAGGGAAGAAACATTTTCTATTCATTCTGGTTTCACAAGTATAATTTAAGAGAGTTGTTGAGATGCTGAGAGGTGTCTTAGCCAGCATATGTAAAAGGAAACATTTTAACCCAGTCTTCCTGACTCTGAGATCTGTTCTTTATTCATTACAACAAATTGCTTCTCATTTCTAGTATTCTAATCATTCATTTCTCTAGTTTTCTCATTAGCAAAATTATGCCATCTGTTGAATGAGGATTCACAATTTGGTTTAAAAGTGATGGTGATCTTAGAGAGTTCATCTTTAGAACACCAGATCTCATTATAGTGCACAAATATGGAAATTGGAATGGAGAAGCAAGGATTGGGGATCAGAGAGGATAATTCATCATAATCCCAAAAAGTCGATGTCACCAAGTCTAGTACATTTTGGCTAAAATGTTTTGGCAGAAAATTGGAATGAAATTTTAATCTAATGGCACTAAGTCATAGTCCAGAAATTCACTTCACGTGATACTAGTTTCCTCTGAAGAAAAATCTTTGCAAAAGTGTGAAGGAAAAGGGATAATTAGGGACTATAAATCAGACTGAAAATACTGCTTTGTAAATGTCAGATAAACAAATAAAACAAAATCAGCTTAATTCCCTCCACAATTAGAACAAAATGGATGATGTAAGATTTGGGAGGGATGAAAGAAAGCTATGAATGGAAAAACAAAGTGCAGTTTTAAATATTGGTCTCTTTGCCAGCACCCCACCACAGTGAACATTTCCTTTGCTTTCAATCTTTTAAGAACTTTTGTCAATTCAACCTTTTTTGCAATGATTGAATATACAAGTGCAAAATCTTTTTTCATGAGGTCTCAGTCTTGTCTGCCTTAAATAAAAAATGGAGGCCAATTAGATTAGGCCCTGGGATTGGTTGGCTGTCTTTCAGAGCTGAAAGATATATTTCTGTGATGCTCAGTTTAAAAACTACAATGTGTCAAACTGATCAGAAGCACTGGGAGACTAAGTGAAGCTTTCTTCTCATAGTTTTTGCTTACCCCCATGTTCACACACTTGAAAAATGTAAGTTCATTTATGTTTAAATCAGAGTCCACCACTGCCAAGAGATGAGCTCCTTTTATCAATCCAGTTTGACTTGTTTTATTACTTGCTTGAAATTATTTCTAAGCAGCTTCCATTGAGGACATTGATCTCTATTGCCTTGGTCTGTCCCTCTCATTTCAAGAGGTTTCCAGGCAAAAGAACTTTCTGAAGAATTCTGACAAATGTTACATTAAAAATTAGCATGATCAGTTCCATTTTATTTTGATTCACCATTTTATGAAACTGTTTCAACAGTTTATAAGTTAATTGATTTTAAGTCACAAGATTCCCCTCCCCCCAAGTTACCCTACTTAAGAAAAGTCACAAAATGATCGTCTTCCTCTCACTTTCACCTCTTCCAAAATCCTCTAATCAATAAGAACCCCTATTATATCTCAATCTCTATAATCCTGCCTTTCCTATTTTTCACTTCCTCCGAATTGTATACAAGCCATGTAGAAACCAAGCTTCGGGGTCCTTGGCTTTTGAAAATCTTGGACCGGGTTTGTTTTGCAACCATATGCATTATGAAATCAATTATTGTTTGGATATAATTACTAGAATTTACTAAAATATCCAAAAGCAAACAGTTCAGGACACATAAACCATGTTAATGAGTTTTTAGCAACACACTGTGTTGGAGAGATATGCAGAGTCCCTTGCACAGATCTGGGGCTTTCCTTTTTGTTTGACTGTCCTAACTCCCAGGGGGATGGAAATGTTCCCTGTACTAGGGGAGCTACCCGTTTTCCATACTAATTGAGTGGGTCAGCTGGATCTCAGATAAGAGAAATGATAGTATTTACATAGTGCTTTAAGGTTTATAAAAGTACTTGACATAAGTTAACCTTATTTGATCCTCTCAGCCTTGTGAAGTACTTGCTATTACTATCCTCTTTTTATAGAAGTGTACTAGTTTGTGTCTCCAGCCACATTTGAATTCAGATCTTTTTGACTCTGGTTCCAGCATTCTATCCACTAAGCTACTTAGCTGTCTGCAATTCCCAATCCACAGAAAGCCCTCCTCAAATATCTTTCAAGTTTTCATATCAATTATCCAACCTGTCCAGAGGGGAAAGCCAAAATGGAAAGACCTTGAAACAAAGTTGAGATGTGGGCAATGTGACAGACCAAAAAGTGTGACAGCTGGTCACACAGAGGGAAAGGAAAGCTGTACTACCAGTTTCAGTCCCAAGAAGAGCTCTCTTCAAGCCAGAATTCTAAAATAAATAAAAGCTACAAAGAAAATCAAAGGGAGTGGTGAGACTGAGCTTTCCCAGAGACTAGGGTCAAAAGTCAAGTAATCCATTTATACACAAATGTTTTATACATGTATTTATTTGTATGTTTTTTTTTCATTCATCTGTTTATCCATCTATGTTTACACATATTTATAATACATTCATGCCACTATTTCCCTCCCCACAAAATTAAAAAGAAAACCCTTGTCAAAAAAATGCAAAGTTCAGAGAAATAAACATCCATATAAGCTATGCCCCCCAAAGATATGTTACTACATCTTAAATTCATCAATTCTCTGGCAAGAAAGGAGTGGCGTGTGGTTCTTGACTCATAGTTAATCATTGATTTGATCAATCTAATAAAGTCTTTCAAAAATTTTTTTCTATAAAGTTCATACAAAAATTTGGCTGCTATATTAGTTACTTCCATAATTCTCCTTCTTCCTCTCACCCCAAATTGTAGTTTCTTTTTTTTTTTATCTTGACTTTGAAAGCTTATGGAATAGGGTTGGACCTGTGACTTTATTGTTATGATAAACTTACAATGAAGGAACTCCTTCTACATATGAAGACTGGCATCTCCTCAATCTATCTGTCAATAGTCTTAGAGAATCTCAAGGGGCATTAGGCATTTCAATGATTTACCCAGGGTCATACAAGTCAACTTATGTCAGAGCAGAAACTTGAGCTCAGGTCTTCTATACTCCAAACCTGATGCTCTATCCATGACACCAGGATTCTTCCTTTTAGGGTTATATCAATAAAAATAAAAGCAAGTCTCAAATCCTTGGGCAAGCAGTTGTCTGGTGAACATGTGCTGTCTGGAATTTGCTGTAGGAAAAGCTGGCAAACTGTACATGTTGGCATGTGTAGCCTGCAGCAGGAGCAAGGCATTGACAAGGTCAGCTCCCTCTCATGAGGCAATGGTTATCTCCCCTTCTCTATCCTTATAACAAAAAGAATGAGTCATTAACACAGTTAGAGAGAATTCCATGAGAAGAACATAACGTTTTATGATTCAAATAGAGGGATATCATCTAGGAAATGTCTAGATTTTGATTTGGCATCAAAATAATTGTGTTCAAACTTCAATTCTGCTATTTTACTTCTTGCCTTCAGGTTCTTTATCTGTGTCACCCTTGACCCAGTATTCACAGAGATATTGGCTTCATTACTGGGGGGATATCAACAAAATAATCTCTGAATTATTTTGTCATCCTACTCCCTTCCCCAGTTACTCTTACTTTTTTGCTGAGGCAATTGGGGTTAAGTGACTTGCCCAGGGTCACACAGCTAGGGAATGTCTGAGACCACATTTGAACTCAGGTCCTCCTGACTTCAGAGCTGGTGCTCTAACCACTGCACCACCTAGCTGCCCCTCCCCAGTTACTCTTGAGAAATCTTAGAATATAGTTCATACTTAGTTCTCCATAAATGTGAGTGAGGGCTCCATCTCTCATATAACACTCAAGATGACACATTTATGTTTGAGTAAAAGACAATTTTTATTCCCCTCCACAGAAAATGAAAAAAAAAATGAATGAAAATACACATTACAGTGCTTAAATATAATTCTCCTTCTCTTGAGTCCATCTTTCCATAGGTATGCAAGTGGTCCTCAGACTTATAGCATCACTCTGATTTTGATTTCAGTCAGAAGGAAAACAAATTGGAAGTTGCAATTAATCCCACTTTCCACAGGTAGACATTGGCCCCTCAGATTCATAGTACCACCCTGTGGTTAATGCTTGTTGTAGGGCATAAACAAAGGAAGTTGTTAGTAGGGCAAGTCCCCCAAGATTCCAATGAGACCCATTTTCCATAGAGATATATCCAGCCCAAAAGAAATGTGGGATGTACAAATTTAGAGACATCTCTACTCCAAATGCTCATCCAAACAATTTGCACCTGACCTATGCTAGAGCCTTCCAAGCTAGTATTAATAAGATCAACCATAGTTGTAAATAGTGTACTTGGATCCCAACATAATGATGTCATGTTGGTCCTTTTAAAGAATGAAGGGAAAACAACTGCTCCACTTTTGTTTATTTATAAGTAAAGGTTTTTGTATTCCTGGCTTGGACTATGGAAGACCTAGATATGAGTCCTGACTTTGACACAAGTTGGCTTGTAAGTCCCTGGGCAAGTCCTTGAAACTCCTAACCTATAAATGTTTCTACCCAGTCTCTTCCATTACTATTCTGTAGCCTTTATATCAAATGCTTTCCTGTCAAGATTAAGTGCTAGGGCATGGGACCCTGCTGAGAGGGAGTACCGAGGCCACCTCGACCTGTGGTGCACAGTAGGTTTTCTGCCACATTGCAGAAATGCCCTTGTTGAGCAAGGAACACTAATGCACAGCATGGGAATGGGTTGAGCCTAAGGGTCACAGTTAGTTGCTCGGGAGCAGGGATGCCTTGCTAGGGCCTCTCACCTGTGAGCGGGTTGCTGATGTGGCTGGGTCGGCTCTCCTCCCATTGGCAGATACCATGCATATGCAATGCCCACAAGCTGCTTCTCTGAATGGTGATTGGGGATTGTCCACTCTTCATGTGCTGATCACACTTGCAAAACTGTATATCAACAAAGCTGTGCTGCATAATAAACTGGAGCTCTTTTCACACCCTATGAGTTCCCCTGCCTCATTCATCTCGCCTCTGACATCAAAGGGCTCATACAAGGTGAGCTGCAACAATTAAGACTTATGTTGTTTTATGGAAGATAAATAGTATAATGGTTAGAGGACTGAAAACAGAGGCAGGAGACCTAAGTTCAAGACTTGCCTCAGACACATCCTAGCTGGAGAAACATGGCAAGTCATTCAGCATCTCACAGCCTCTATTTCCTTATCTGTAAAATGGGACTAATAATACTGTACTACACACTTCACAGGGTACCAGAGGAAAGTGTTTAGTAACCCATAATACACTATTGTTGTTCAGTCATGTCCAACCCTCCATGACCCCATTTGTAGTTTTCTTGGCAAAGATCTTGGGATGGTTTGCCATTTCCTTCTTCAGATCACTTTACAGATAAGAAACTGTGGATTAAGTGCCTTGCCTAGGGTCACACAGCTAATCAGTGTCGGAAGCCAGATTTTAACTCATTTAGAGTCTTCCTGACTATGTGCTGTACAAATGTGTTAGTGTATTCCAACCTTGATAACTGCCACTTCTTGCTGCTGTTCAGGTGCTTATGTCTAACAGGATCCCACTCCCTCCACATCCACTCCCAGCATGCAAGCACCTCTGTTCTGCCATGGGTCCAGATATCAGGTGAGAAGAGAACTTCGCCTCCCGACAAAGTGCGTAACCTTCAGTGTATGTGTTTTGTAACATCTTAGTGGTCCTTGGGAAGCTTATCTTCTTGTTCTCAGCTGCATTTCAGGCAGCAGGGGATTATGGGGAGACAAAATTCTTTCCCCCTTTTTTAAGAAAAGAATTCTTTAGGAAAGTGATACATAGCAATAGCTTATGAGCTGGCTATTTGAGGGATGACCTTCTATTAGAAGTCAACAGCTTGAGGATAAAAAAGGTAATACATTAAGCTGGTCCGAGCCATTAACACCCCAGTGTGAACTAATTTATGAGCTCCATTACAATAATGAAAAATAGCAACAGGACAGAAGATTGGTCATTTTGAGGATTAAATGAAATAATGTAGGTTAAGAGCCTTTTCACTTTAAAGTTTTTAAAACGGGCTTTTGTGCAGAGGGATAAAAAAAGATACACATCTTGAGAAGTAAAGTAAGTAATTGTGTGTGTGTGTAGATATTCTGAGTACTTAGTGTCACTTGAGGCCAAAGAGGTTCAGTCCGATGGCAATCTGACTCTGAGGATGGGGCATCAAACTTTTTTTATTTGTTTGTTTTATTAACATTCTTTTCCTTATTACTCATCTCTTAAATCAAGAATTCTTAACCTTTTTTTGTACCATGGACTCCTATGGAATTCTTTTAAAGCTGATAGAACCTTTCTCAGAATAATATCTTAAAATACATCAAATACAATACACAGTGAGAGAAAGAAAGCTACATTGAAATAGTTACCAAAGTATTTTTTGTTTAATTAATGGATCCAAGGTTAAGAAGATAACATCTAGAATTTCCACAAAAGGGATTAACAGGGTTTTTTTTTTTCTTGAAAAGTTATTTAATGTAGAGAGGAAAAGATATCAGGTGGTAAGACAGTCATTTTTTTTGTCTCCACCATAAAAAAAGAAATACTTAAAACACTAAAGAGTCATACTGTACAATGACAACTATTTAAAACATAAAACTCCTATCAAGAATGGTGAGGAAAGAGAATAGAAATAAGCATTAATTATTATTGAGAGGCAATTAGGTTAAAAAAGGAAATAAAGCTCCAGGCCTAGAATCAGGAGGAACATAAGACAATTACTAACTGTACCACATTGTTTATTTCAGTTTCCTCACCTGTAAAATGGGGATAATAATAACACCTACTTTCCAGGGTTATTGTGATTATCAAATGAGATGATATTTATAAAGCACTCAGTACAATGCCTGGCATGTAGTAGTGCATAATAAATGTTTACTTGTTTCTTCCCTCTCTCTCTTCTTCCTTCTCTCCCTCCCTCCTTCCTTCTTCCCTTTCTTTGTTCCTTCTTTCTTCTTTCTCTCCCTCCTTTCTTTTCTCCCTCCCTCCCTTCCTCCTTTTCTCCTTTCCTTCCTCCCTCCCTTTCTCCTTTTCTTCCTCTCTCCCTTTCTCCTTCCCTCCCTCTCCTTCCTTCCCTTTCTCCTTCCCTCCCTCTCCTTCCTTCCCTTTCTCCCTTCCTCTTTCCCTAATTTCCTCTCTCCCTTCCTCCCTCCCTCCCTCCCTGTTTCCCTTCTTCCTCTCTCCCTCTCTACTTCCTTTCCTTCCTTCCTTCCTTCCTTCCTTCCTTCCTTCCTTCCTTCCTTCCTTCCTTCCTTCCTTCCTTCCTTCTTTTCTTCCTTCCTTCCTTTTTTCTTTCTTTTTTTCCTTTCTTCTTTCCATCCTTCTCTCATACTCTCCACAGGTATAGGAAAGATTTGTGGAAGCAGCAGATTAAGATGCAAAGACCAGCAAATTATACACAGTTTATGTCCAAATATTTAACCCAAATTTTACCTCCCAAAAATTAAAATCCCCCTTAAAAAAGAAAAAATTCAGACATCTTCTCTGATAGGAATGGAAAGCCAAAAAATTTTACATGGATTTTCCAGATCATGAGGTGCTGTATCTCTACCTCATTATGTGGAAAGGATAACTATAAAAATAATTTTTGACATTCATTTAAAAATGTTGTGAATTCCAAATTTTCTCTTTCCTTATCTTTTATAATTCCCCTCTTTTGGAAGCAATAAATTGGGAAATCATCTTTACATTTAAGGGTTCTGATAAAGGTCTCATCTCTAAAATATATAGAGAATTGTCTCATATTTATAAGAATTCAAGCCATTCTCCAATCTATAAATGGTCAAAGGATATAAACAGATAATTTTCAGAGGAAGAAATTAAAACTATTTGTAGTCATATGAAAAGGTGCTCCAAATCACTATTGATCAGAGAAATGCAAATTAAGACAACCCTGAGGTACCACTACACACCTGTCAGGTTGGCTAAAATGACAGGAAAAGATAACAATGAATGCTGGAGAGGATGTGGGAAAACTGGGACACTGATACATTGTTGGTGGAGCTGTGAACAGATCCAGCCATTCTGGAGAGCAATTTGGAACTATGCTCAAAAAGTTATCAAACTGTGCATACCCTTTGACCCAGCAGTGTTTCTATTGGGCTTATATCCCAAAGAAATCATAAAGGAAGGAAAGGGCCCCACATGTGCAAGAATGTTTGTGGCAGCCCTTTTTGTAGTGGCTAGAAACTGGAAACTGAATGGATGCCCTTCAATTGGAGAGTGGCTGAACAAATTATGGTATATGAATGTTATTGAATATTATTGTTCTGTAAGAAACGACCAGCAGGATGATTTCAGAGAGGCCTGGAGAGACTTGCATGAACTGATGCCGAGTGAAATGAGCAGAACCAGGAGATCATTATACATGGCAACAACAATACTATATGATGATCAATTCTGATGGACATGGCTCTCTTCAACAATGAAATGTCTCAAACCAGTTCCAATTGTTCAGTGAAGAAAGCCATATGCACCCAGAGAGAGGGATATGAAATGTGGACCACAACATAACATTTCCATGCTCTCTATTGATGTTTGCTTGCATTGTGTTGCCTTTCTCTGATTTTTCTTTCTTGTAGATATGATTTTTCTTGCACAACAATGATAAGTGTGGAAATATGTATTCATATATTCGATTTATCAAGTATTTTAACATAATTAACATGTAGTGGATTTCCTGCCATCTAGGGGAGGGGTGGGGAGTAGGGGGGAAAAATTTGTAACAGAAAGCTTTGTAAGGGTTAATGTTGAAGAATTACCCATACATATGTTTTGCAAATAAAAAAAAATAATTTTTAAAAAGATTTCATAAAAAACTCTAAAAAAAAATTTCCCTCCTTGAGATCATAAGAAACTTGACATAGGTTATACATGTGCAATCATGCAAAATATAATCCATATTAGTTGTGAAAGAAATATAAACAAAACATAAGAAAAAATAAAATGAAAAATAGTATGCTTTGAATTGCATTCAGATCCAACAAATATATGAGTATTTTTATTTTTATTGTCATTTGTTGATCTTTTAAAAAATAATAGCTTTTTATTTTCAAAATATATACAAAGATAGTTTTCAACATTTACCCTTACAAAACCTTGTGTTACAAATTTTTCTCCCTCCCTTCTCCCCACCCCCTTTCCTAGAAGCAAGTAATCCAATATCACCCGAGTATTTTCATAGCTGCTATAACTTCTGGAATCAGGAAAAGAAGAGAGAGATGGAAAGAGAAAAACAAAGTAGAAATCCTTTTCTCCTGAGAGAGAAGTCCAAGAAATTCTTGGAGGTATCCCATGCTACATATTTGAAATAGGGGAAGAGAGATAGATAATAAAAGTTGTTGCCCTTTTTTAAATCTGCTGAGTGGAAAGTTCTTTCTTATTGACTAGTCACTAACCATCTTTAAAACATTTCTCAATATAGGGATGATGGAAACAAACCAGGAATCTTACATTCTCATATGACTTTTTTGGGGGGGAGGGGGAGGTAATTGGGGTAAATGACTTGCCCAAGATCACTTAACTAGTATTAAAGTAGATTTGAACTCAAGTCCTCCAGATTCCAGTGCTCCATCCATTGCATCTAGATGCCCCTCAAAGGTGATTTAAACCCAAACATTTGGCCCACCAAAAGGGGCCAAGGCTCAAACTCAACTCCATGAACATGCCTCAGCCCAACAGATTTGGGACACTCTAATTATTGAATATCAACCTAAGAAAAGAAAGCTTTAACTTTGACATTGGAAGACACAAAGCATAAATTCCACCAAAGCCTCATATTAAATAGGTTTTGCAGAAAAACCTTGTAATATTTGATCTATGACATGTTTCTGAAACATGATTCTTGAAGGCAAGGCTATGGTGAAAGCTTTATGCCCATGATCTTTAGTGCATAGAATGGGTGCTAGTCCTTGGCATATTATTTTATCATCCTGGGCAAGTTGTAACCTGTATCTGTTAAATGAAAATCTTGTCACCAATATTCACAAATTTGAGAGTTTTTTTTTTTTTTTTAATTGAGTAAACCTGGAAACATATCCTTGCAGGAAAATTCTTCTGTTATTAAACCATGGGATTGGAGAAAGAGCCAAGGCAGAGCTAACATTTTTAAAAAATAAAGTAAAAGTTAATGGCTGAAATTGTTACCTTGAAAGCTTGACTTCCATACTTTGAAAACCTTGGGAACATATCATTCCTAAGGCAATTTGAAAATGCCGGAGAGAGAACAAAGTGCGGGTAATTATCAATTGGAGTTTCACTTAAAACAAGTCCAGGTCAACTTATAGTCATATGGGATGTGACAGTTTTAAAGACAGAGAAGAAATGACACAAATTATTGATCTTGATTAGTTCTGTCTTTTTTGGCATGTTGTCACACTGGCAAAATATAGTTTAAATTTCACAAGTATGAGCTAGATAAGCAAATGGCTGCATCCTAATACCACTTCCCCAAACTCCACTTGACTCTCCTTGATTGTCTGAGCCTTCTTGTTAATCTGCAGGAAAGGAGAAGGTTGAAATAAGGAAGAAGAAGAATAACATTTATATAGTGCCATAAAATTTAACTACTACAAAATACTACTCTGATGTCAAAATACTCTTCCTAAAGTACAGGTCTGTGTTACTTACTTGCTCAAAAATCTAATATTTTTATCCTAGAAACTTCTCAAATAGATATTTAAAATTCTTTATAATCTGGTTCCAATCTACCTTTAAAGCTTATTCTATATAACTCCCATTCACATACAGACAAGTTTTTCTTCTCTTAACTCTTCAATCTATTTCTCACCTTCATGCCTTTCCCAAACTATCTCCTTTGCCAAACATGTGCTCATTCTTTATCTCTTATAATTTTTAGCTTCCTTCAAGGATTAGTCCAGAAATCACCTTCAATTAGGAAACCTTTAGTTGTGAGTACTCTTTTCCTTTCTCAAAATATTATGTATTCACTTATTTCTCTATATGAGTAAAAAGAATCAATCAATCAACAAATTATTATGAATCGCTTAATATATATCAGACATTGTGTCTGTGCCTGTTACATAAAAGTGTAAGTATTAAACAATTAAACCAATACTAGTTAAGTATTGGTTTAATTGAATTGAAAGGCCTCATTGTAGTCTGGAGGTGACCCTGTATTCTTGAACATTAAGCCAATAGAATAAAAGGTCTGACAGGTTCTCACATGCTTGGAACACTTCAAATATAGTAATGGCAAAAGAGTGGTCTGCTGGTTCTGTTCATTTCATTCTATGATATTCTATAAAATCTTCTGAAGTATTTTCTGAATCTTTCATACTTGTCATTTTTTAAAGGTAGATTGATTCCATTTATTGTTTTATATGCTGAACCTGCCAGCACAATTATCATTTTAAAATTATTTATTTATATGTTCTTAACATTGAATTTTTTAAAATTTTGAGTTCCAAATTCTGTCTTCAGACTTTCCTCCAAACATTGAGAAGGCAAATGATGTGCTATCAATGATACATGTGAAGTTATACAAAATATATTTCCATATTAGCTATGTTGCAAAAAAAAACCCCAAAAAACAAGAAAAAAATAAAAAAAAATTATGCTTCACCTTAGGCTCAGAGTTGATCAGTTCCTTTTTCAGGTGGCTAGCATTTTTCATCATAAGTCCTTTGGAATTGTCTTGGATCACTATATTGATCAGAGTATTATAGTTATTGTATACAAGGTTCTTCTGGTTCTGCTCACTTCAACTTGCATCAATTCTCATAAGTCCAGGTTTTTCTGAAACCATTCCACTCATCATTTCTTATAATATTCCATCACAATCATATACCTCAATGTGTTCAGCCATTCTCTAATTAATAACCAATTTCAATTTCCAACTTTTTGCCACTACAAAAAGAGCTGATTTAGTTTCTTTTCCTTATTTTTGTCAGTCTTTTTAGGATACAGACCTAGTAATGGAGTATTGCTGGGTTAAAGGTCAAAGGATCACAGTTTTATACCACTTTGGGCATAGCTCCAAATTATTTTCCAGAATGGTTGGACCACTTTACAATTACATCAACAGTGCATTAATGTCTCAATTTTTCCATATCCCCTCTATCATTTGCCACTTCCTTTTCTGTCATGTTAGTCAATTTGAGAAATCTGAGGTGGTATTTCAGAGTTGCTTTAATTTACATTTCTCTAATCAGTAGTGATTTAGAGTACTTTATATGGTTATTGATAACTTTGGTTTCTTTTTCTGAAAATAGCCTGTTCATATCCTTTGACCATTTACCAACTAGGGAATAGCTATTATTTTTATAAATTTGAGTTAGTTCTCTATATATTAGAGAAATGAGGTCTTTAGTAGAGAAATCTGCTGTTAAATTTTCCTCCCAGTTTCCTGTTTTCCTTACAATTTTGGCTAGTCTTGTTTGTGGAAAACCATTTTAATTTCAATGTAATCAAATTTATGTTATGCTTCCTGTGACCTTCTCTATCTCTTGTTTGGTATGAGATATAGGCTTATGCCTACTTTCCACCAAAGTGCTTTACAGTTGTACTTATTATTTATAATGGTATAATAACGTTCTGTAATATTTTCTGCTCTTTTTTTCTCAGTAATCTCATCAGTTTCCATGAGCCTAGATGTCATCTCCATGCAGATGTTCCTGAAATCTAGTCATATGTCATCAAACGAATGCTGAACCTCTTTCTGGGTGATTCATTGGCATCTCAAATTCAGTATAACTCATTACCATCCTTCCTATTTGTATCCATTTTTCAAATTTGCCCATTTCTGTTGAGGGCACTACTATATTCTCAATCACTAAAGCTTATATATAATACGTAGTCATCCCGATTCTTCCCTCTGCTTCTTCCTTCATATCCAATCAGTTTCCAGTTGTCAATTGTACCTTCATGATATCTCTTGGAGCTATCTCCTCTGCACATATATAAATATCACTTTTATTCAGATCCTTATCATTTGTTGTCTGCATAACTTCATCAGCTTCCTACCTAATATTCCTGCTTCCAGTTTCTCTCTAATCCAGCTTTCACATGGTCCAAAAATCTTCAATAACTTCCCATTCTTTATAGGACATAAATACAACCTCTTTATTCTGGCATTTAAGGTCTCCCACATCTGACTTTTCTATCCTTATACTGTTTTTCCACCCTTATTTCATTTGACTCTTCATTCACACACTTTGTATTTCATCCAAGCTGTTCCCAGAACTTATCAGGTCATTTCCTGCTTCTATCTATTTGCATAAGGCATCTCTAATGTCTAGCCTGCACTCCATCCTCATCTTCTACCTTGAGAATCCTTGTCTTCCTTGAAAGCTTGGCTCATCCAAGAAAATTTCCTGATGACCCAATTGTTGGTGCACTCCCTATCTTCAAATTATTTGTATTAAACTTGTCTGTATACATAGTTTCCACATAATTAAAAAGGAATCATTCTTTGACCCAGATTTCATTGCTAAGCATATAGCCCAAAAAGATTACTGACAAAAAAAGAAAGGTTCCATAGACACCAAAATATTTGGAGGGCAGTGTGTGTGTGTATGTTAGCAAAGAACTAGATAACACAATAAATGCCCTTTAACTGGAGAATGACTAATAAATTCTGGCATATGAAGATAATTCAGAATGGATTTTTGTTACTTTAGTGTAGTATAAGAAATTACAAATATGATGAATATAGAAGGAAAATAAAAACTTAAGTGAAATGATGCAAAGTTAAGTAATTGATGCAGAAAAGCAATATACCCTATAACTACAATGATTTAAATAGAAAGAACAACCATTACAAAATAACTTCAATGATTATTGCTAAATTTGATCCCAAAGAAGAGATAGAAGAAGACACTTTTGCTCACTCTCTTTCAGAGATTAGAATCCATGGGACTGAAACACAACATATAATGTTAGATTTTTTTTTTGATGTGTTAAATCAGTTTTGCTGAAATTTTTTCTTCTTTTTCTTTTTTTAAAGATATATTTCAAAAAATGTTATATAGTATTATGTTATATAGTATAATTGGGGACAATGGGAGAGAAAGAGAAATACAGATGATTAAAAAAGATATTCATAAAATTATTTTTTTGAGTCATTTACTTCTATTTGTTCAATTTTAATTTTTAAAGTATTATTTCCTTCAGTTATCTTTTTTAGCTCCTTTTGTAGCTGGCCAATTGAGTTTCTTGATTCAATGCATTCTTTTTCCATTTTGCCAGATTTATTTTTCAGTGAATTGTTGTCTTTTTCCAATTCACCAATTTTGTTTTTCAGTGAATTGTTGTCTTTTTCCAATTCACCAATTTTGTTTTTCAGTTCACCATTTTTATTTTCCAGTGAGTTGGTGATTTTTTCCAATTCACCAATTTTGTTTTTCAATGAACTGTTTTCTTTTTCCAATTCACCAGTCCTATTTTCCAGTTTTTGATATTTCTGTTGCCCTGATCTCAATTTATTTCCCCATTCTTCTTCTAGCTCTCTTTTGAGATTCTTAATGCAATCATCCAGGTAAGCCTTCTGAAAGGGAGACCAACTTAAGTCTGCCTTTGTGGCTTCATCTGGGATTGTTTTCATAATGTCAGGATCTGGGGACTGTTCTATTTTTTCTCCGTAAAAGCTTTCTATGGTGAGAGCTCTCTTCTGCTTCTTGCTCATGGTTTAAAGTTGGGATATTGGTCAAAAACAGAGAAAACTGCCACAATTTGTATTTGCCCTGGGGCAGTTTGCCGAGTTGACTTCCGGTCTGAGGCTGGTCGGGCTAGATTCGCACTAGGACCACGTTTTCAGCTGCTCTCGATCCACCCTTTACCAAAGGCAGATCTGCCAAAGCACCTGCCCGCAAGCAGAGCAAAGTGGCCCAGGCGTCTCCCAGGGGCTTCCTGGGTGCCTTAAATCCGCCCCTCTATCGCAGCCCTGACTTCCACCCCGGCTGGAGTCTGATTGCGACCAGCAGCCGATTTCCCCTGAGGCTAACCTTCTCTGGAGTTCTTTCAAGGTAGATTTTTGATAGAAGTGCGTTGTAGTCCAAATGTTTGGCGGAGCCTTCACTCAAAAACCAGTTTGAAGGCTCACTTTGTCTGGGTCTGAGGGAAGGTCCCAAAGGAGTTCACAGAGAAAGCTGTCTGCAGTTCGCCATCTTGGCTCCCCATAAAATTATTTTTTAAAAAAGAGCAGGAAATATTTTATTTTGTCTCTTCCTTCCCAATTCCTTATATCATATCTTACACATAATGTGTAAGATGATACTACAGATACCTAATAAATATTTGTTTAATTGAATTGAAAGGTCTCATTATGGTGTGGAGGTGGCTCTGTGTTCTTGAACGGTAAGCCAATAGAATATAAGATCTAACAGGTTTTCACATGCTTGAAACACTTTCAATATAGTAAAGGCAAAATAGCGTTCTGCTGGTTCAGATCATTTAATTCTATGTCATTCCATAAAATCTTCTGAAGTTTTTCTGAATCTTTCATATTTGTCATTTCTTTTTTTAGAGGTAGATTGATTCTATTTATTGTTTTTGTACCTATTACATGACTCTTGAATTGAATCAAAGCTAAAAAACAAACGTTAGTTTTAGCAGTGCAAAGTACAGCCTTAAATGCTCTTCTCAAAAAAAAGTGTCTCCCACAAATACCTTGACAGATACTACAACAGAGATAACTTTGTTTCACAATTTTATGCCTTAAAATCAAATGAGGCATGAAATAAAGAGATATATGTTGGCCAAAAATGTGTGACACTGTCATGGAGGAAGTCTAGAATGGAACAGAAACTTACTATGGCAGATAAGTAACCTTAGATACTGCTATGTGGATGACATTACCTGAAAATATTGCAGATCTTCCCAAATGAGATTTACAACAACTCAAAAATGTCTGGCTAATAATCCACATAGGAAAAACAAATGGATGAAAAATAGCTATTGTCAAGACTGAGATACAATGGATAGAGAGCCTATAGAGCTGATCCATCAAAATACATATCTGTATAGACACTATGACTGAATGATGAATTAGATTCAAAATTCAACAGGAGGAAGAAAAGAGGCGAGATTGCATTTGTAAAACTTTCCTGTAATTACAATGATGCTGTTTCTCCTTGAATTAAAAACCAGTGTCCTTTAATATCCTTTAATGTCAGTATGCTTCTGATGAGGCTATATTTCTATTAATCAGTCATTAAACATGTGTTAAATATCTACCATGTTCTAAACTTGGGTTATTTTAAGGCAAAATTACCAGTTTCAATCTCTCTTCCAGAGTCATATGGATACAGTGGCAAGATATAAATCAGGACAACTGGAGATGAAATTGGATACAGTGGGAAATCTATGCCTTTTTAAACTAACATTTCAGTTTAACTAAGGCAAGATAAGAATTAAGGCAGAGAATGTCTCAAAAAATAAAAAATCCGAGAAGATACAAGGACAAAGAATGAAGAGTCCTTATTCTTAAGGAACTTAAATTCTATTGGGGAAGAACATTTACACATGTATAAGAGCATACAGAATAATATAAAGAAATTAAATATAAATAAATATTGAGGAACTAACTGCAAGGTACCTAGAATAGGAGGGAACTGGGATATAGAGGAATTAGAAAAGGCTATGTAGAAGGTAGTACTTCATCTTGAAGAAAGAGAGGTATTCTATAAGATATAGAGGAGGGAGTGAATTTTCAGACATGGGATATAGTAAGTGCAAAAGCACAGAGATGGGAGATCGGATGCTGTTGGAGGAACAAAAGGAGGGCCAATTTGATTCGATTACAGAAGCTTTCCAAAGCTGGAAAGACAGGATGGGGCCAGGTTGTGAAGACTTAACAATTTTATGAGACAACATGAAAGCAACTATGAACATGTGGGAAAATTGGAGATAATCAACAGAAGCCATATACTAGCCTTAAGGGGGATCAGGAAAGACTTCTTTTAAGGAAATTTTCAGCTATAGTCTTATGACACAATGATCAGTTTTGTATTTTAGGAAGATTAATTTGACAATGGAGTAAAAGATGGATTGGAATGGGAAGAGATTTGAAGTAATAAAACCAATCAGGAGGCCATTTGTAACAGTCTAGAAATGAGGTGATGAAAGTCTGCACCATGGTAGTGACAATATTAGAAGGAAGAAGAGGGCATATAGAAGAGATGTTACAATGGTAATTGAGTGTTCTTGGCAATGAATGGATATAAAGGGTGAGAGAAAGTGAAAAATCTAATATGATACAAGCAGATAATTACTGTCCTGTTAAGTATGGGAAACATGATGAATCTGGAAAAGGAAAGAGTGGCACATGAACTGGTGCGAAGTCTCAATGTTAGAAGAGAGTATTGGACTAGATAGAAAAATCTAAGAAACAGCTTAAAGAAGATAAATGAATCCATGGGAATCAATGAGATCCCCAAGTGAAAGAGTAGAGAAGGTTAAGAGAACCAAAACCTACCTTTGTTTTATTTTTTTAAATTTTCAATAGTATTTTATTTTTCCAAATACATATACAGATAGCTTTCAAAATTCATTTTATAAGACATTGTCTTCCAAATTTTTCTCCCTCCCTTTTTTGCCTCTCCACTCCCAAGATATAAAGTAATCTGATATAGGTTAAATATGTGCGATTCTTTTAAACATATTTCCATATTTGTTATGTTATGCAAGACAAGAGGGAGAAAACCATGAAAAAGAAATAGCAAGCAAACAAACAAAAAAGTGAAAATACTGTGGTTAGATCCTCATTCACTAACCATATTTCTCTCTCTGAGGGATTTGATAAATAAAGTGAGGATTTTTGAGAATGGGGCATATTTTGAGAATGGGGGAGTAGTGAAACAGATAGTGAACAAAGCGAGATTGAAGTGAGAAGGCAAGGATGACAGAATGGACCTTTTGCAGGAGGAGAGAGACTAGAATTGGATCACTTGTGTGTGTAGAAGGTTAATGTTGATAAAAATGAAGTCTACTTCTTCATTTGAGAAAAGTATAAAGAAAGAATAAGTGGTAAAAATCATCTGAATAATATGGAATAAAGAGTAGAGGAGAAGGAGCTTTTGGCCTCAATATTTTTAAATGAAATATGACTTCTCATTTGAGAAAGGAAGGATGCAAAGGTTTGGAAAAGCCACTCTAGGGAGTTAGTGAGGTAGTATTAATTAGGGAAGTATAAAGGAAAGAACCAAGTTGAGATGAACCTGAATTTATAGTGGATCCAGTCAACACAGTTTGGTGATTTTTCTTTAGTTTCATTCAACAGCATGTGGGTAGGAGCAAGACAATATATGGTGGGGGCAGTTAGGTGGCACAATGGATAGAGAACCAGCCCTGAAGTCAGGAGGACCTGAGTTAAAATGTGACCTCAGACACTTAACATTCCCTAGCTGTGTGACCCTGGGCAAGTCAGTTAGTCCCAGTTAGCTCAGAAAAAAAAAAAAAAATAAAGTATATAGTGGGAGTAATCCCAAGCAGGATTATAAAGTCAATGGATTGGAAAGTGATTGGCTAAAATGACAGGAAAAGATAATGACGAATGTTGGAGGGGATGTGGGAAAACTGGGACACTGATGCATTGTTGGTGGAACTGTGATCGGATCCAACCATTCTGGAGAGCAGTTTGGAACTATGCTCAAAAAGTTATCAAACTGTGCATACCCTTTGACCCAGCAGTGTTTCTATTGGGCTTATATCCCAAAGAGATCTTAAAGGAAGGAAAGGGCCCCACATGTGCAAGAATGTTTGTGGCAGCCCTTTTTGTAGTGGCTAGAAACTGGAAATTGAATGGATGCCCATCAATTGGAGAGTGGCTGAATAAATTATGGCATATGAATGTCATGGAATATTATTGTTCTGTAAGAAACGACCAGCAGGACGATTTCAGAGAGGCCTGGAGAGACTTGCATGAACTGATACTGAGTGAAATGAGCAGAACCAGGAGATCATTATACACGGCAACAACAATATTACATGATGATCAATTCTGATGGACATGGCTCTCTTCAACAATGAAATGTTTCAAATCAGTTCCAATTGTTCAGTGAAGAAAGCCATATATACCCAGAGAGAGGGATGTGAAATGTGGACCACAACATAACATTTTCCTGCTCTCTATTGATGTTTGTTTGCATTGTGTTTCCTTTCTCTGATTTTTTTTCTTGTAGACACGATTTTTCTTGCACAACAATGATAAGTGTGGAAATATGTATACATATATTCGATTTGTCAAGTATTTTAACATAATTAACATGTAGTGGATATCCTGCCATCCAGGGGAGGGGTGGGGAGTAGGGGGGGGGAAATTTTGCAACAGAAATTTTTGTAAGAATTACCCATACATATGTTTTGCAAATAAAAAGCTTTAATAAAAAAAAGATTACAAAGTAGCCTTGTGATTTTAATATTTTGTGAAGAAAGTGTTATGTTGGGTGGACTTCTTGAAAGGGATGTATGGGAGCAATCCCCCAGGATAAGAACAGATGAATGGGTTGCAATCTGTTCTGTTGGAGGAAGTACTCATACCATTGAGGAGTATATATGAAATACTGAAGAAATGTTTACAAACATTTTTTTCATTGAAATTCTGTGAGGGTAATGAAGTTATTATTAATCTTTTTTCTTTCCAAATGAGGACATTGAAGCTCAGAGATGTTCATTGAATTGCCCAAAATCACACAGTTCAGAAATATTGGAGACACGATTTGAAACTCAATGATTTGACTCCAAATTCTGCTAATGACTCTGGACTCATTAAGTGGCATTTTACCAGAGTCACTCCTACATTCTGTGTTCTTTAAATATTTTCAGCAGCAGCCTGGATATGGTGTGGAAGGGGAATGCTTATAAAGTTGGCAGCTGAGATAACAGGGTCCTGGAGAAGATATTACTGGAAGTCAGAAAAGGCCAAGTACAGCTAGGACAGTGGGTGTGGAAAAACAAATATAAGCTGCGAAATGACAAGCTATGCATCAGGGTGGCAGGAAGAGATAGAGAGGCTGTATCATCGAACCACAAGCAGAACGTGAGCCAGCAGCGTGGTGCTCTTTGAAAACAATGATGGTACAAAAAAGGAATGCAGGAATAGGCCTGAGCTCAGAGCAAATAGGAGCTTATGCTCAGAATTGGTGAAGTTTTATTAGAGGTTGCTGGATACTCACAGTGGAAACAAGAACTTGGGGTAAAACCAACCAAGAAATATGCATTTATTAAACACCCATTATGTCCCAGGTTCTATATTAGGCACTAGGGATACAAGGACAATAAAACAGTCCAAGCTGTCTAGGAACTTAAATTCTACAGGGAGGAAACATCATCTTTGATATTCATATATTGTGTGCAAAGCATTGCAAACAGTATCTCATTTAAGTCTCACAACAAACCCTGTGAGGTCGGTATTATGATTATCCCCATTTTTCAGAGGAACAAAGATTCAGATGAAGGTGAGAGAGGTTAAGTCCTTACTTAGGATAATATATAGCTAATAAAAGCTGACATTTATATAGTACTCCAAGGTTTATAAAGCTTTTCACACACATTAACACATTTTTTTACTCAATGTTTCTTTTTTATTTTACTTAATAGTATTTATTTTTCCAATTACATGTAAAGATGGTCTGTTAATTTTTGTAAGATTTTGAGATCCAAATTTTTTTCTCCCTTTCTCTCTGCCCTCTCTGTTAACAGACAACAAGCAATATACTATTATACCTGTACAATAATTTTTAATATTTTCCATTTTAGTCCATCTTATGAAAGAAAAATAAGAACAAAAGGAGAAAATCAAACAAAAAAGGAAGAAAAAAAAGAAAAAGGTGAAAATAGTATTCTTCCATCCACATCATCTCCTTTGTTCTCTCTCTAGATGCAGATGGCATTCTCTATCTCAAGTGTATTAGAACTGTCTTGGATCACTGTATTGCTGAGAAGAACTAAGTCTATCATAGTTGAGCATCATGTAATTTTGTTGTTATTGTGTCCAGTGTTCTCCTGATTCTTCTCATTTCACTGAGCATCAGTTCATCTCCAGGTTTTTCTGAAATCAACCGGCTCATTATTTCTGATAGACCAATATATATTAATGCATTTGATTGTCACAACAACTGCAGTGGGGAAGGATGGGCAAACTAACACTTAAACTGGACTTTGAAGGAAGCTAATCAATGAAAGTGAAAGCAAGGAACCAGTAGAGGTTTCATGGGACTTAATATACCTAGGGTTTCCTGGTTATGAGGGTCATTTTACCAGGCAGCTTCTAATTTCCTATTTACTTTACATGTGTCTTATATTTACTTCTTTTTGTACATAGTTTTCTCCAATAGAATGTTAGCCCCTTAAAGGCAGGGAATGTTTTATTTTTGTTTAAATATTCCCAATACCCTTGATATAATAAGCATTTAAAGAATAGATGAATGAATGGATGAATTGTCCCTAGTTTTTTTGATCTTGAAGCATAAAGGGAACATAATTTTCTTTATTTGACCAGGTTTTTGTTTTTTTTAAGTACCTACACAATCATGGAGACAATCTTTTCCCAAGAATTAAACATAAACTTAATATTAATTGAAGCATACTATTTTCACCTTTTTTTCTTTTGTTTGTTTTTTCTTATTTTTGTTTGATTTTTCCCTTTTGTTTATCCAAGTATAAGGAATATTGGATAACAATAAATATTACCTATGATTTTTCAAAAGACATATAACCTCAGCAAATATGTAGATATAGATATATACATATTTATATATGCTGGTATATAAGGTAAAATTATTACTCTATTAATCTTTGCTATGCTCTTATCTCATCAAGAAAATAGTTAAAGATAACTTCAGGCACACAGAAGCATAGGAATGTATAGGTGCATATATGCACATATAATATACACATCCTCATGTAGATATACATATATATGTGTGTATATATATATATACTTGTAGGGTTTTTTGTTTGTTTTTGCTGACACAATTGGGGTTAAGTGACTTGCCCAGGAAGTGTCTGAGATCAGATTTGAACTCAGGTCCTCCTGACTTCAGGGCTAGTGCTCTATCATCCACTGTGCCACCTAACTACTCCTAAAAAGCTATTTTTTAATAGCAAAGGGCACCCTACTTAATTGAAACTCATCTATTTAAAATGGGGAGGAGTAGAAAAGGGAGACATAGAGTAAATTGGTACATGCATTTTTTGATGATCTAAAACCATAAAGGGGAAAGAGCTTGGAAAAAGTGAAAAGAATGGATATGATTAGCATATCCATTAGTCTGATGTTATCACAAATCAGATATCTTCGCAGAGCCTTTGGCAAGTATTAGATCATAGGTAGCTCACAATGAAATTCTCCAGCAAGTGTCTGCAGGGTAGCTTCTCTGTATTATTGTTGAAAATAAGAGTCAAGTGCTTTGGAAACTACACATGAGAGAGTCAATGTTATAATTTTCAGGTGAAAGTTTTAAAAAAATGATGTGTATGTTTGTTCAAATGGAGGGTCAGCCTCAACATGGATATTCAGCAGCATCCAGAAGTTAGAGAATGTCTACCAAACAATTATTTTCATCTGGGTTTGATTGAACCTGAGCTATTTCTTCTGGCAAAAACAAACTAACAGGTTCCCCTTTTCCTTAAAAGTGCTACTAGTCACAGATGTGTCTTCTGTATAGAGGAGACTGCTTTTTGTTTGCTATAGTATGAAGGCATATATCCATGCCTCCTAGCAGCTTGGACCTAGGAATTCAGATGTAAAGAAAAAGTAGGGAGATAAGGGCATAAGTAGGTTGGACACTATATAGAGATAGGGTTGCATCTGTCTTAAGCTATTCTAGACCCTGTTTAATTTCAGTACTACTAATATACCACACGGTCCAAGAAAGCATTACTAATCTAGGAGTTATACTAAAGTTTTGTGGTTGGGTCTTCAGAAACAACTCTGTGAAATCACAGGTTGATCAATCTCTGCTGCAAATAGCATCTACAAAATGAGTGAATTTGACTCCACCTCTGAGGTCTCTTCCAACTCAAATTCCTATGCTTTTGTATGCCTCAGGTTATTCTTAATTATTCTCTTGATGAGATAAGAGCACAGTGATCAATAGTGTGATAATTTTACCTGAAACCATTCATTTGCTCTTCAGGCAAGATAAAAGTTTATCAAACCAACCCAATCACAAGCAGTTTGTTAAAAAGAAAGATGACCTGGAGATTTGAAAATCCATCCACCAGATAATGTGAATGATAAGTGATTTTCCTTTTTTTAGAAAAAATTAGCTCTGGCCCACATTTTGTGCCTATTTTCTTATGAATGATTACTAGTAGTTTGGGGGGAGAGAGGGAGGTGAGAGGTGTAATTTCATTTGCATAGAGTAGTGGTCTCCAAAGTTTTTTGATAATGTACCGCATTAGTAGATAATTTTTGAGAATGCACTCTCCAAATATGAATATTTAATTATTTGTAAATAACATGCATTACTACTGTAATTATAGGTATTATAAATTTTTTATGAAAATAGACATATTTAAAAGATGAGACAAAGAAGAAATAATATTTGATACCAGAGTCAATAAGGCCATTGGAGTTTATTGAGCAAAGAGGTGAAATGGTCAGACTTGCAAGTTATGAAAATAGTTTTGGCGTCAGTGTGGAGGATGAATTAGAGAGGAGAAATTTTGGGGGAAAAAAAAACAATTAAGAAGTTATTACTATAGTTCAGATGAAAAAGAATGAGAACCTGAACTAGGGTGGTGGCTGTGTGAGAAAGATGTTGAGAGATTTAAAAGGTAGAAAGGATATAATCTGGCAACTGATTTGATATATGGAGAGCAAGAAGTTGATGGGGACACTGAGTTTGGTGAGTCTAGGTGATCTGAAAGATAGGGAGAATTATGTTAACTGATGCAAAGTGAAATGAACAGAACCAGGAAAAAATTGTATATGATAACAACAATATTTTATGATGATCCATTGTGAATGACTTAATTCATTTCAGCAATAAGACTAAAGACAATTCCAAAAAACTTATGATGAAAAAATGTTATTCATCTTCAGACCAAGAACAATTGGAGTATGAATGCAGATTGAAGAACCTTTTTTTTTTCTTTTGTGTTTTCTTTTACAACATAACTAACATGGAAATATGTTTTGCATGACTGCATATGTATAACCTATATCAGAGTGCTTGCCTTTGGGGGAAAGAGGGAGAGAGAGAATTTGTAACTCAAAATTTTTTAAAATAAATGTTAAAAAATTATTTTACATGTAATTGGAGGAAAATAAAATATTAAACTTAAGAGAGGTGGCTTTAGGGATGAAAGAAAATATGGTGAAATCTGCTATGACCATCACAACGTGTATATCTTCTCATCCTATACAATTTACTCTATCCCACTCAATAAAAGGCATGTGGAGCTCTTATCCACTATGTCCTAGAACTCACTCTCCACAAGGTGTCTGCTGAAAATGCCAGACACAGAGGTAGAATATGGGTTGGAGCAAGAATTTTCACAATTGTAATGGCATAGCTGTTGCTATGAGTGGTTTTAGAGAGTGACCTGGGAACACTGAGAGGTTGGGAATTGAACCCAAGTCTTCCTGTCTCTGAAGCTAGCTCTCTTGAGGTACTACATCATATTTCCTCTCACTAGTAGAAATTCTTAATATGAATAGTTTGGTAAGAACTGGAGCAGCTTTTAAATGATTGTGAAGTTTCTTTCAGTTTTTAATGGTCAGATGTTTTATAATGTTCGGAGTTATTGACTTACAGACATAGAGCGTCTCAGAATTTACAAAGACTGTTCTCAGACTACTGTGAAGTAACTTATTTGACCATCAATGGAGAATCATCAATTTTGTAATCCTTGTAAAAAACACACTGAGGGCAAAATCCTCAAATCTCCATTTGTTATATCCCCTAACAACTCTAACATTGTCTTGTCTAGCCCATATAGCCCATAAGTAGAATTTACATTATGACAGCTTAAAGGTATGATTAATTATTTCATAATAAATTCCTCAATTATTATTCTTATTCTTGACTGTTGAAAGGAAACATTTGCCCTTTAAATTTGATCTGGCCTAAAAGTTGTTCTTCAGTCTGACCACACACATAATTGCCATGAGATTTTAGGGATAAGAAAACTAAATGGAATAAGGATCTTCCCAGTTTCTGGAAATTTTCTTGAAATTTCAGTGTTGATAACATTCCATTCCTGTGGTCTTTTGGTTTCAAACATATGATACCCCTCTAGACTTATCTAAATGACTACCATTTAATATTAAACCTCAGGGATAAGAAAGGCCAAGTGTCATAGTGGAATCAAAAACACCTAGGTTCAAATCTTGTCATCTACACATTCTGACTTTGTGATCCTAGGCTAAACTATCACTGCCCAGAGGCAACTCACTTAAACTCTAAGTTGTAAAGCAGGTAGCAATGTGCTTTAGTAGTTTCCTTACCAAGCATTTCCTAAACTATTGAAATCATAGGTCAAAGTTTGTTTATGTTTTTGTTTTTTTAAGAAAAAAAAAGCAATCCACATCTTGGATAAAATAGAACTTCACGGACTCAAGCCAACAAGCTTTTATCAAGGACTTATTTTGTCTCAGGTATAGTTCTAAGTGCTGGAGGTACAAAGAAACACACAAAACAAAACCCCAAAACAAAATAAAACAAAAAACAAACCGGTTCCTATTCTCACAAAGTTCACAGTTTAATGGGAGAAACTAGATGTAAACAACTATATACAAATGAGACATATATAGCATAGAATAATCTGAGAGAAGGCCCTGGAGAACAGATTAAATTTTCTTACAGAAGGTGAGATTTTAGCAGCTACTTGACAGAAGTCAGGAGGTAGAAATGAAGAGGGAGAGGTCCAGACAGGAGGTAGCCAATGAAAATGGTTAATCAGGAAATGAGATCTTTTGTTTGAGGAATAGCTAGAAAGCCAGGGTCACTAAACTAAAGATTTCTTCCAGATAATTGTTGTGAAAGCTAGGCAAGAAAGCAAGAAGATAATATATATCTTTAATTCTCATTTGATATTCCAGGAAAGTTGATTCAGTCATTGTTGAAGACCACCAAGAATACCTTCAGAATCAGAAAAAGATGTCTACAGCATTTGCATTTTGGGATTTGTCATAATCTGAGTCCACAATTACCTTGTATCTAATACTGGTCTAGACTGGTTGAATCCAATTTACCAGAGCTAAGAGGAAGCTTTGCAATTTCTTTCTAGCAGAGGAATTTGTGGGTTCCTAATTTATTTTTCTGAAGACAATGAAAGGAAAGAAGGAAGCAAACATTTATTAAATACTTACTATGTGCAAGTACTGTACTAAGTACTTTACAAATATTATCCCTTGGAAAAAAATAAAAGCAAGAGGCATAAAAGAGTTCTGTGTATGACTGAAGAGTGAAATGAAATGAACACTAGCCTGAGGAGCTGAACTGTGAAATGAGAAGAAGCTTGAAGGAAAGAGATTCCTAGAGAAAGGATGATGTGTATTATTGAATGACATGAATTAAGTCAGGCTCCAGAGGAGGATGAAGAATCCCAATCATCTGTATACTCAGAGATGGCTTGGGCTGAGGCAAATTGATTGGGGATTTTGAGTGGGAAAAAGTCTCTCCCCCCCAAAAAAAATGTCAAGGGAAGCTTCATGTGGGGATAATACCTATCTGTTAATGACTGAGTTGGGCAAGGAGGCCTAATTGAGCACAGCTTGCTATACTGAATGGATTTTGCTAGCATAGAAAATTCTAGTATGGAATATCCTAGATAAGGGGAACTCCAGGAGTAGAGCAGGAATATAGGCCGCAGAAGGAGAAGACGTATCTAAAACAAGAGGCATTTGTTGCATGTCACTTTATTGTTCCCAAAGACATTCCCCAAATCAGAAGTTACACTGCCAAAACTCTTTTGGATTACAACAGCAAGGTTTTGAAGATAAGAAGATAAAAATGATACAAACTTCTTTTTCTCAAGAAGTTTGCATTCTATTCAATCCTAGTCTTCATTTTTTTATTAAAAAAATTTTTTTCAACATTCATTTTAAAACACAATTTTCAGTTCAAATTTCTCTCCCACTCCTTCCCTATCTCTTGAGAAGGCAAGCAATATGAGATCAATGTGAAGTCATGCAAAACATATTTCTATATCAAACATATTGCAAAAAAACCCCAATAAAAAGCAAGATATATAAAGAAAGTTAAAAAAGTATGCCTTATTCTGCACTGAGTTCATTAGTTTTTTCCCTGTAGGTAGATAGCATTTTCCAACATGGGTCTTTTGGAAATGTCTTGGATCATTGTCTTGATCAGGGTAGCTAAGTCTTTTGTGTTTGATTTATTATAGCATTGCTTTTATTGTGTATGATAGTCTCCTGGTTCTGCTCCCTTCACTCTATTAGTTCATATAAGTATACATATAAGGTTTTTCTAAAACTTTCATCCTGCTCATCATTTCTTATAACACAAGAGTATTTCATCACAGTCATATATCACAACTGATTCAGCCATTCCCTAATTGGTGGACATTCCCTCCATTTCCAACTTTTTACCACCACAAAAAGAACTATTTTAATCATTTTTGCATAAATAGGCTATTTTCTCTTCTCTTTGAACTTTTTGAGCTAGAGACATAGCAGTATTGCTGGGTATATGCAGTATTGCTGAGTATATGAAGAGTTTTATAATCCTTTGGACATAGTTCTGAGTTCCACCCACTGTCTTATCTATTTTTGAATCACGGTATCTTAGTCCTTGCTAACTTTTTGGCTTTGGAATAATTGGATTGGCTTTCTTAGAAGTAGACAAATTTGCCAGAATGCCTTATACAGTATTTTTAATAGCATAAAATTAATAAGCAAATTACTAGTTATTAGTAAACATGAAACACAATGGTAAACAAATACAAACATCTATCAAATGAGTTCTTTTCTCTCTTAGATCCAGGAGTATTCACCAGATATAGATATAGGAGGTAAAGGCCTTTGAAAACAAGAGTCCTCATTCCTTTTGAGTTCTATAAAGCATGTACAGAGATAATCCCTCCGTGGTTTCAATCCAACTTATGGAACTTTGGAAACTTATTTCCATCCATACATGACTAAGGGTTATGGTATCATGGTATAATGTATCCATCCATGCATGATTGAGGAGTATTAATGATGGAAAGTATTCTACAGAGCTGGAAAGAGAAAAAAATCACAAAGTGCTGAGCCAGATCAGCATGTGCATATAGCAGGAATGCCGTTCTGATCTCTCAATCTCTTTTTACTTGGGTGCTTCAGGTAAGGACTGTTTTGAAGGACCAGGTTAAGGGAAAGGCAGCTGCCCTGTGTCTGCCCTGGCCACTATGGGTCAGTGAGCACGTGAAACAGCTGTTTCTTTTGTATTTGTTCTTTCTTGACACTAGGCAAAAGAGCATTCTGAACTGGGAGTGTTCAATTGATCCAGTTAGTTTGAGATTCAGAAATCCCGTCAAATATGCAACCAGCAACTGGAATTGGTAATAGAATCCAATGAAAGCGGTAGCAGTCATAGCTACAACAAAGGAAGTCACCCAAGACAGATGATGGCTGAATATGGCCCTTGAGATGGAGAGAAATGTTAGTAATGGATTCTAAGATGCTAATCCTTGGAGTCCCACGAGGAGCTCCCCTTCGGGAAAGAGAATTTCATGGAGACTGCTTGAAGGGAGAAAAGGGCTTCTGAGGCCAGGAGTTGGAAGGTACCTCTTTGCCACCGGTATTCTCTACACATATACCTCACCATCTTTTCCCAAGGCCTCCTCAAGGGTCTTCCTGTAAGGGGAGAGCAAACTACAAGTTTGGGGGAATTATGTTATACCAGCTTTACCTTCGCAGTAAATCCCTTTTCTAAAAGCTAAAGTAGTTCAGTTGACTTATTGATAATTAGAAAATACGCCATATAACGATAGTACTAGAAACTCCAGCCCTTCAGTGTTACCATTAGAATCCTGAGAAGAGTAGACAATCATTATTTAAGGATACAGTTTTCCATTATGAGTGGCAATTGGATAAATATAATAACAACTAACATTTTAGTGTTTACTATATGCCAAGTAAGCTTTACAATTGTGCTAAGTGCTTTATGATTATTATCTCATTGATCCTCACAACAATCCTGGGAGGTTAGGTGCTGTTATTATCTTCCTTTTAAGATCGAGGAAAATGAGGTAAATAGTTTAAATGATTTGCCCAGGGTCACACAGCTAGTTAAGTGTCTGGGGTCAGATTGGAATTCAAGTCTTTCTGATTCCAGCCTATATCCACTAACCCCAGTTTCTTAAACTGTGGTTCACGATCCCATATAGTGCCTCATAGCCCTCATCACAAAATTATGATTTATTATGAGTAAATGTTTGATTTATTTACCTATTTTATATATATCTATATATCCAGGGTTGCATAAAAATTTCTTAAGAAGTAAAAAAAAATTTAAGAAGCCCTGCACCAAGCCACCTAGTTGCTCCAAGGTGGGATTCCACATAGTATTGATTAGATCCCTGGAATTCACAGACATACATACATGTGCATATATGTGCATGTACATGTACATATACATATACACAGTCTTCCTTTGGGGTAATAACAATTCCCTCTACATGCTTGTTTTCATTTCCCAAGGAATTAGTCATCAGGCACAGTCAGAAACTCAGCTCACTCTTTACATGAAAACTGGAACAGTGAATCCAGAGTGAACTGGAACTCAGGAAGGTTTGTATGGTCACTGAAAGGGGAACTCTGACCTTCTTTGGCTATAGCTAGTTTATTATGGATCAGTTAGTGGAATTAGTAACCAGATTGAGCAAGGAATTGTGCTGCCATTATCCCTGATGTATTTTACATTTCCCCATGTTCCTTTCCCTTGGAACTTGGCATCCCTTCTCTTGTTCTTCACACCTGACAACTTTGCTGCTTTTTGTAGCAGAAGGGAGGAATGACTGCAGATTGAAGGGTGTCATGTTAATCATGAACACCTAGTGCGACAAATGGCATTACAGAAAGATTTAGGACCACCTGTGTCTTTTTTCTTATTCTTTCTTTCATAAAATTCTTAAAATTAGAGTCACAAAAGAATTGCATTTTGAGTTGTACCTTGGGAATGATTTCCTACTTCATTTTCAGACATAGGATTGGGCTGGTATGAGGGTTTGGATGCAAAACAATGATATAAACAATGACATAAATTGGAATAGATTGTTTAAATATATACATGTATGTATATATATATATATATACATATATTTATTGTCAACATGAGGACTAAATAATTCTGGATCAGAGGAAAAACAATAGCTCCTTGGAACTGTCATTAGGGCTGGGCTTGCTTCTTTCTTATCTGAAACTCCTGGGTTCCCAAAGGCTGTTGTGAAGCATTTGGGGCAATTTTTCCTAGGGGGCAATCTTTTGATCAGAAAATATGAATGTGAGATATTTGCAAGTTTTACAAGAACGCTTAAGAAATTAAGAGTGAGGGGGATGTAGGGAATGAATGACTTCCTTTTCTGGGTGCATGGGCATATTATCCATTGACTTCCCCCACTTATTGGGATCTGGGACAGAGGGTTAGAATTCTTCAAGAATGGAATTTCAAAATGATTGGTCACAGGCTAATCACCCCAGGCAGAAAGACAAAAGCAGAAATCCATACCTCTTCAGACTTGAGGTTTTGTGTGTTATACCTAAGGAAGACGGTCAGTCAGGGCAAAAGATCCAATTACAATCTCTGAACAAACAATAAAACCTCTTGTTATTCTTCAACCACGTTTGACTGAATATGGGGATTTTCTTGACATAGATACGGAGGTGGCTTACCATTTCCTTCTCCAGATCATTTTATAGATGAGGAAACTGGGGGGCAGCTAGGTGGCGCAGTGGTTAGAGCACCAGCCCTGAAGTCAGGAGGACCTGAGTTCAAATCTGGTCCCAGACACTTCCTAGCTGTGTGACCCTGGGCAAGTCACTTAACCCCAACTGCCTCAGCAAAAAGCAAAAAAAAAAAAAAAAAA
>JAJPUD010001898.1:199438-215707 GCA_023553655.1 Myrmecobius fasciatus
CTATCTATCTATCTATCTATCTATCTATCTATCTATCTATCTATCTAAATACCTATTTATATTGTTCAGAGGAGATAAAGGAATGGAGGCAAAAAATCAAAGAAAGGAAGGAACAGGCCTTGATAGTACTAATATAGTAATAAGAAGGAATATTAAGTAACTAAGCCAAGCTCAAGACTCTGCTAGTTTTAGCAGTCCTTGACTTAATCGCTGGTCTAAAGTCTTTGCTCTGCAGGGTGTCACAATGAGATACAATAACCAGTGCTTTTTTTTTTTTTTTTGCTTTTTAAAAGATCATCATCCACCCTCTCCACATGCCAAGGAACAAAAACCTCAAAATAAGTCATCAATCCTCCTTGGCCCCACTTCACACCCCCTCCAGCCCAATTGCTTACTTGACCCAAAAGGAAATGAAGCATTCTATCCCTTACAGATGTTAGCCTTAGTCCCAGATTCAAATGGTTGATTTGTAGTGAGCAGCCTGTGTTCTGCTGACCACTCTGGAGCTCAGCTCTTCACTAATGTTCTTTCCCAGAGCTCTGGGACCTGTCATACAGATAGTTTGTTCAGTTTGATACACATTTAATTCAGACAATGGCCATCAGATTCTATTGATTTTTTTTCCCCTTGCTTATCTTTTCCAAAATGCATTAGATTTTTTTTGGGTAGTGATTAACAATCTTTGTCTTCCTTCTTTCTTTCCTTCCTTCTTTCCTTCTTTCTTTCCTTCCTTCCTTTTTTCCTTCCTTCTTTCCTTCCTTCCTTCCTTCCTTGTTTGCCTCAGTTTCCTTATCTGTAAAATGAGCTGGAGTAGGGAATGACAAATCACTCTAGTATCTTTACCAAGAAAACTCCAAAATAGTATCCTAAAGTGTCAGACATGACTGAAAAAGACTGAACAACAAATATTTCTTAATATAACCTCCTATAGACCTCTCAGAAAATCAGGCTTTATTTTTAATTTACTTTTTCCAATAAACAAGCATTTATTTTTTCTTTTTCCAATATCTCCCTCTCTTACTGAAAAATAAAAAAGAAATCCTTGTAACAAATATGCATAATTGAATGAAACAAATTCTGGCATTGGCCACATTAAAAGCTGGATATGTCATTCTATACTTTGAGTACATAATTTCTCTGCCAAGAGATGGATAGACTAAAATCATTTCATCATTGCTTCTCTGGAATTATGGTGGATCATTGGATTGATCAGATTACTCAAGTTTTTCAACATTATTAGTATTTACATTACACTACAGAAATTGTTCCTGCTCTATTCATTCCTCTATGCATCAGTTTGGATAATTCTTTCCAGGTTTTTCTTTTGTCATTTCTTATTAGCACAGTAATATTACATTACATTCATATAGCTTAATTTGTTCACTCATTCTATAATAGGTAAGGCATCACCTTAGTTTCTAGTTCCTTCACCATAATAAAAAGAGCTATAAATATTGTGTATTTATGTATGTATGTAATTTTCCTCTTTCTTTGATCTTTTTATAGTTTATGCCTAGTAGTGTTATTACTGGCTCAATGTGTAAAGCTTTTCATAAATTCTGGGGCATAGTTCCAAATTTGCTTTTCAAATTATTATGCCAATTTAGAGCTCCATTATTAATGCATCCATGTGCTTATTTTCATGCAGTTCCTCTGACACAACATTTTCCTTTTTTGGATTCACTTTTCCAACCTGATGGTTGTGAGATAACACCTTAGATTTGCTTTAATTTGTATTTCTCTAATACTTAATGATTTGGACCATTTTTCATATGGCTATTTATTGCTTTTATTTCCCCCTTTGAAAACTGCTTGCTCATATCATTTGATCATTTATCATTTGGGATGTGGAGGTTCATAATCTTAGAACAAAGAATAAACCAGAGAGCAAGTTAGCAAAACTAACCAACAACTGAAAAATTCTAACATTATCTACAATACTACTTATCTGTAATCTCCTACTGATGCAAAGAAGGAGGCAGGTTCTTTCTCATATGTCTTTTTAGGGACTAAGGTTGGTCAATAAAACTTTATAGCATTCAATTTAAATTATTGTGTTGTACTTTCCATTTTTATTGCTGTAATCATTGTGTATAGTTTCACTGGTTATAGTTGCTTTACTAGGCTCCAATTCATATAAGTCTTCCTTTGTTTCCTTGTATTCTTCATTTCTTACAGCACAAAATTCATTATATTTATGTATCATCAATTTTTAGCCATTCCCAGTTGATGCTCACCCATTTTGTTTCCAGTTTTTTGCTACTGTAAAAAAATAGACATTGTATATTGGATTACTTGTCATCTAGTGGAAGGGATGGGGGAAAGGGGAAATTTGCAACACAAGATTTTGCAAGGGTCTGTGTTGAAAAATTATCCATGCATATGTTTTGAAAATAAAAAGCTTTAATAAAAAAATAGATGCTGCAGCATTATTAAGCACACTTTATAGATAAGGAAACTGAGTTCTAGAGAAATTAAATAACTTGGCCAAGATCACACAGCTATTCAAGGGAAAATCAAGGTGGTATGATTTGAAAGGATCCCAAAGTCTTTGCATTTCTCTAATCAATAATGATTTAAAACATTTTCCATATGTCTATAAATTGTTTTGATTTCTTCATCAGAAAACTGCCTGTTCATGCTCTTGACCATTTATCAATTGTAGAATGATTCAGATTCTTATAGATTTGATAAAGTTTTTATACATTTTAGATATGAGATCTTTATTAAACTTTTTTCTGATGTTTTTATCTGATAAATATCTACCCCCCCAATTTTATGCTTTCCTTCTAATCTTGACTACATTTGTTTTATTTGTACAAAATCTTTTTAATTCAATGTAATTGAAATTATCCATTTTACAACCAAATTTGCTCTCTTTTCCTTGTTTATTTATAAATTATTTCATGCCTATAAGACCATAAGTCTAATAAGTAACATGTTTCACATTCTTCTAATTTTCTGGTAAAAATCTCTATGTCTACAGTATGTATCCATTTTGACATTATCTTGGTAAATGGTATAAGATTTGATCTATGGCCAGTTTCTGCCATACCCTTTCCAGATTTCCCAATTTTTAATTTTTACCAAATAATGAATTCTTATCCCAAAATCTTAAGTCTTTACATTTATCAAATGCAATGTTATTATGTTTATTTGCTGCCCTAAATTTTATGCCTATTCTATTCTATTGATCTACCTTTCTATTTCTTAGCCAGTACTTGATTGTTTTTATAATTACTTCTTTATGATATAGTTTAAGATCTGGCACTACGAAACCTCCAAAAACTTGACTTATCGAAGAATCTGAAATTTCCAGTATTACTTTGGGTTTAGGCATTGTAGCTAGAAGATCCCTGTTAAAATGCTTGTTTCTTTCTTAGGAAAGCTCAACATTAGCATGTTCTGAACTTCACAGAGATAAGTTTGTCAGTTCCCTATCAGAGAACAAGCCCCTAATAGAATAAAACACATAATAATTAAGTTTCAATTAAGGAAGCAAAATCGGGAAACATAAGTTTCTTCATCATTCTATTAATGGGGTATAATGGGATGATCAGGGAGGACTAGTACTTCTGGTTTGAGGACTTGCCAATCAATTTTCAGGGCCATCATCTATCTTTGATCTCCATCTGTCACCCATCTCTCTCCTGTGTTTCCAAGAAGCTATAGCATGAGACAGTGCCTAAAATAAAAAATACACATTCAATTACTTCACTTTAGCATTCACTTCTCGTGATCTCATTCGGAGTCTTTGGTTTGAGGAAAGAAATTTCAGATGTCACTGTCACCAGCCACTTCATTAATCTGAGGTACCATGTGTGATGATGGAAGAAGCCTACCATCACCTCCATTTACTCCTCCTCTCATGCCCTCTTTCTTCTCCTTTACCCAATCTCCTATTGCTGAAGGATTGTAGCCCTCTCCTCTAAATCTGGTTTCTAAATAGTTCTCTCTTTTCTCTTATTGGGAAGAAATACAATTCCCAGAGTCTTTGTGGCCAGGTTAAGTCTTATCAGAGGGCTCCTATGATTCAATAATTATATTATTCTAAGTCCAAAGAAATGTTCTGGAAAGTACCAGATTTGGTATGTATCTGTGAATCATAAGATATTGTCATAGAACATTAAAGTTTAAGGGACAGAGTAATAGGGAATTGGTGGGGAAGTTGGAAATAAATTTCACTTAAGACCAAACTTGGTTATGAGTCATTCTGAAAAAAAGAATCTATTGCCTGTCTGAATGGGTGGTATGGTATCATAGAGAGACAGCCTCAGTGCCAAGAAGCCCTGGATTCCAGTTGAGCCCTTTACACATACTGAATGTGTGATCTTGGATAACTCTCTAAGACTCTAAGTTGTAGAGAAGGTACTAAGATGCATTGGTATAAGAAGCTTCCTCATCTGTGATTTCCCTTTGCCAAGTAAGGCACATCTTCACTTCTTTTATTCCTCCCAAGTTTTTTGCCTTTGTTCCAGAATAAGATCTGAGCAGCTCTTTCTTGTGTTTTGAGATGAAAACATTGATACAAAGGTATACCACACAAACTCAAACTAATATCATTAACGAGAAGAATCAAAAATTTTTTATCACTCTTTGTTCCTGGATCATTCTTTCAGATGTATTCATTTGGCACATTGGTTTTGGAGCCACTTTGGGAGGGAGATAAAATATTCCTATAGATTTATAATGCAAAAATTCAAGAAAATTAGTGTTTTGACTTGGCAAAGCTTGGGAAAATCCCAATTTATTTAAGTAATGTAGATGCCTTTTTGACATAAAATTATTTGATGAACTCCTTCATTTTATAGTTGTACTATGAATTTCCTTGGCTAATTAAAAAAATTCCATCACTCCTTCCCTATTCCAACTCCCTCACCACCCTTTTAGAATACAAGCTTCTTGAAGTGAAAGATAGTCACTTTTCCGTTTTTGTATCTCCAATGCTTAACATAGTGCTGGTCACATAGCAAGTACTTTATAAATTATTTTTTTATTTATCCATTCCATACATTAGAAAAGCAAAGTTCATTGAACCTTCTCCCTTCTTTCCTGTCTTCTACCTACCTAAATCCAACTGTGTACTTTAAACAAAGGGAAATTAAGCATGCCTTCTCTTAGACTAAGTGTTGACGGAAAGCTACATGAATTTAGTAACACATTTAAATGAATATAGTATTTTATTCAACCCATCAGCATCTACATATATTTTAAAAATAATAATGCATTTTCAACATTATTAACATGTAGTGGACTTCCTGCCATCTAGGGGAGGGGAGGGGACTGGGGGTAAAATTTGTAATGGAAAGCTTTGTAAAGATCAATGTTGGGGAACTACCCATATATATGTTATACAAATAAAAAGCTTTAATAAAAAAAATTAAAAATAATAATAATAATGCATACATGTGCAAGACATTACTTATTCAGTTTCCAGAAGGTATGTCTGCTTATTTCTGGATTTGCATTTGGATTCATGAAACCTCTATAAATAACCCCCATGGCATTTAACTCAATTTATAAGCTCTCAAGGGAGGGAGGTGTCAATTATTAAGATGTGGAGAGATTGAATTTTAAGGAAATAAAATTGAGTACATTGATGACCCTCATTCTGTACTTAAACATTTTCTTTATGTGGGACATTGATCAACTACAAACACCTTTTCTCTTTTTTATTTAACCTTCAGAAATGAGTTAACCAGATTTTACCTTTTATCTTGTCAGAATAAGTCTATTCATGGCACCGAATTCTTTATATCTGAATACCACATAGCCAAGAATATTAGACACACAATTTAAATCAAAATATTTTATGCTTTAAAAAATTAAAATAGCAGGACAGCTAGGTGGCACAGTATATTGAGCACCAGCCCTGAAATCAGGAGGACCTGAGTTCAAATCTGGTCTCAGACACTTAGCACTTCTTAGCTGTGTGACCCTGGGCAAGTCACTTAACCCCAATTGCCTCACCAAAAAAAAAAAAAAAATTAAAATAGCAAAAGGAGAATGCTTACTGTCTAGGAAGTAGTATTAAATTTAACTTGGTATTTTAATATAATTAACATGTAGTGGATATCCTGCCATCTAGGAGAGGGGTGGGAAGTGGGGGGGGGATTTGTAACAGAAAGCTTTGTAAGGGTTAATGTTGAAGAATCACCCATACATATGTTTTGCAAATAAAATAAAATAAAATAATAATTTAACTTGGAGCTCATTTCTATAGTAAAGTTCTTATTTCAGTAAGTTTGCACAGTGGATAAAAGCAATGAACTCTGGGTTACCAAGACCTGAATTCAAATCTTACCTCAGATACATACTTAGCGGTGTGACTTTTTGCAAGTCATCTTTCTATTAAACTCTCAGATTCAATTACTTCATCAGTAAGCTGGGCATAATAATAGCACCTACTTCATAGGGCTTTGTGAGGATCAAATAAGATAACATGTATAGCACATTGCAAACACAGTGTTATAAAAATGTTAGCTATCGTTGTTGTTAGTAGTAGTAGTAGTAAAAAATACTTTAAACAGAGGGAAATTAAGCATGCCATCTCAGACTGTGTTGTTTTTATTGATAGCAAAAGAGTTTGTAATCTAAGTACTCACAAAACTTTAACTTCTTCAGTGTGATGGAGGCTTCTGTAATAAAAAAGCAATTGAATTTAACAAATCATGAAAGTACAAGTGGGAATAAAGTGAAAAGAGGATCAAGTACAAAAGAATTTGTCTATTTTTAGGGCTAGCAATGCATTTCCTCTAAAGGTCTCATAATGGTTGATAAACATTTACTTATCTCTATATCACAGTGAAATAGCATTATTACTTCCATTTCACAGATGAGACATATTGAAGTTAAAGATGCTTCTCCCTTTAGGAATTTGTTATTCAAAGAAGCTAACCCAAGTGAATCATATAGATGTTCATGAAATAAGCAATTCTGTCATGTGTATGTGTGAGCTGTCAGAGTCTATCCTGTTACTTATTTTCTCTTTTTCTAGATAGTTTTCATGTTCCATATGGCTGTAACCATTGGCTATATATAACCATGTCTATAACCCATCTCCAAAAGAAAGAAAAAATTAGCATGTTCAACTAAATCTTTTATCCAATGGCATTTGATGGTATAGTTCATGAAGAAGAGTTTATGGAACCAGTTACCTTGAGGACCTGAACTAAGAAACTGACTGATAATCCAAAATTGGTGGTGAAAGTTTCAGTGCCAACCTGTAAAAAGTATGTGTACTTCAGCTTACTGAATCACCAGTCAGTGTAGCCACTCAATTCACATAAATTCCACTTTATAGGCTTCCTCAGGCCAGGAGTAAGTACAGTTCTTTCTCATTGCTCTTAAACATAATAAATAATCCAAGATATTTCTTTGAAATGAAATGCCCTAAGTGGAAGTCTCCAGGTGATATGCCCAGAAAGCAGATGTAATTGTGCTGTGGAACATATCACTGCTCTATAGCAGCTTTGAATGTACATGGATCAGGTTCAGGCTTGAAGACTTCTTAATAACTAATAATCTTTGACTCATGATTTCCCTGCCCAGGTCTTTCATGCCCAGGGAACATATTGGTTTCATTCTCAAGCTTCTTGCAAAGCATGTCTCAAAGGCTATCTCCTATATGAAGTCTTTCTTAATTCTCCCAGTTGTTATTGCACTGTTTTGAAATGACTGTGTTACTTGGTATGTATATATAGATATATAGGTATATATGTGTGTGTGTGTATATATGTACATATATATAAATATATATATATAATACATGTATCTGAGAACATGTTCTTTTCCCCCAGTAGGCCAAGTATCAGTGCTCTCTTAATTTTCAAATCTATTAGCCCCATTTCAATTTTCCTCCTTATTAACCATTCCCTAGCATTTGTCACTGTTAACCATTCCATCTCCCTTTCCAGGATACTCTTTTGTCTGGGTATTCATGGCATTGCCTTCTCCCAAATCTCCTCCCATTTGTCAGACTTTCATCATTCATGTCATACCCATTGAGTGGACATAACCCACAAGGCTTTGTCATAGATTCTCTTCTTATCTCCTTAAGGCTCTCTTGATGACTTCATTAGCTTCCATGGAGTCAATTATATGCAAATGCCTACCAGACTTTATATACTCAGCTTATTCTTTCTTTTTTTTTCCTTTTAAGTTCTGAAGGTATATCCTTTTTAAAAGAAATAATAGCTTTTTTATTTTCAAAATACATGTAAAGATACCTGCAATATCTTGTGTTCCAATTTTTCTCTCCCCCCTTTTCCCCCACTCATTCCTGTAGACAGGAAGCAATCCAATATACGTTGAATATGTGCAATTTTTCTATACATATTTCCAGTCACCATGCTGCCCAAGAAAAATCAAATCAAAAAGGAAAAAAAAAATGAGAAAGAAAACAAAAAGCAAGCAAACAACAACAAAAATGTGAAAATACTAAGTTGTGGTCCACCTTCAATCCCCAGAGTCCTCTCTCTGGATGCAGATGACTCTTTCTACCACAAGTCCATTGGGATTGGCGTGAATCACCTCATTGCTGAAAAGAGCCACATCTGTCCAGACTGATTATCGCATAATCTTTTTGTTGCTGTGTACAATATTCTCTTGGTTCTATATACTTCACTTAGCATCAGTTCATTCAAGTCTCTCCAGACCTTTCTGAAATCATCCTCTGATCATTTCTTATAGAACAATAATATTCCATAATATTCATATACCATAACTTATTCAGCCATTCTCCAACATCCACTCAGTTTCGTTCCTTGCCACAACAAATAGGGCTGCCATAAACATTTTTGCACATGTGGGTCCTTTTCCCTTATTATGATTTCTTTGGCATACAGGCCCAGTAGAGGCACTGCTGGATCAAAGGGTATGCACAATTTGAAAACCCTTTGATCATAGTTGCTCTCCAGAATGATTGGATCAATTCACAACTCCACCAACAATGTATTAGTGTCCTAGTTTTCCCACATCTTCTCCAACATTTATCATTATCTTTTCCTGTTATCTTACCCAATCTAAGAGGTATGAGATGGTACCTCAGAGTTGTCTTAATTTGCATTTCTCTGATCAATACTGATTAAGAGCATTTTTATATGACTATAAATGGTTTTAATTTCTTCATCCAGAAATTGTCTTCTTATATCCTTTGACCATTTACCAATTGGAGAATGATATATTCTTATAAATTTGAGTCAATTCTCTATATATTTTAGAAATGAGTCCTTTATCAGAACCCTTGGATATAAAAATTTTCCCCCAGTTTTCTGCTTCCTTTCTAATATTGTATGCATTGGTTTATTTGTACAAAACTTTTAAATTTAATATAATCAACATTATTCATTTTGCATTTCATAATGTGCTCTAGTTCTTCTTTGGCCATAAATTCATTACTTCTCCATGATCTGAGAGGTAGAACTATCCTTTGTTCTTCTAACTGCTTATGGTATCATTCTTTATGCATTAATCATGAACCCATTTCAACATTATCTTGGTATAGGATATTAGGTGTGGGTCAATGCCTAGTTTTTGCCATACTATTTTACAATTTTCCCAGTAATTTTTGTGAAATAGTCATTTTTTTATCTCCAGAAGCTGGAGCTTTTAGGTTTATCAAACAGTAGATTACTATAGTCTGACTATTTTGTGTTGTGAACCTAACCTATTCTACCGATTAGCTTATTGTTTCTTGAGCTTTAGGTCCATATCACAAACTGCCTGTTGGATATTTCCAAAAGGATGTCTCCTAAGCATTTTTAACTCTGCATGACCAAAACAGAATTCATTATCTTCCTCTCCAAAAACACCCCTCTTCTAAGCTTCCCTCTTACTAAGACACCACCATCCTTCTAGTGACTTCAGCTTATAACCTTGTGTCATTCTCATTTCTTCATTTTCATTCAAATCCAATTAGTTGCTAAACTTTGTTATTTTTATCTTTGTTATATCTCTCAAATATATCTTCTTCTCTCCACTCACATAACTACCATCATAATTCAGGTCCTAAATACTCCTTGACTAGACTGTTATAATACTTTCTCCCCACTCTAATAAAACTTCCTGAATTCTTTGATCTATCTGAATTAATCAATATAAATAATGCACTATCTTTTTTCTCTTTGTATTAGTTATCCCACTTGCCTATAATGTAATTCTTTTTTCACCTCTGCCTTGTGGAATCCCTAATTTAAGACTCAATTCAAATATCATTCCCTGTATGAAAACTTTCCTTATTCTCCTAGTTGCTGGTATATTCTTTCCTCAATTATCTTGTATTTATTTTGTATATGTGTATATACATACATATATATATCCAACTGTTCATCTATTTACTATCAAGCTACCTATCTGTATACATTTCTCCTACATTTGAATATAAAATCTCTGAGGTAGAGTGTTTCACTTTTGTACTTGTGTTTCAGATGGTAGAATGAATGGCCCATATCAAGCACATAATAAATGGTTTTTTATTGATTGACTGAAACCACCTTAGAATTAATGATAAATAAGAAGAGAAACATGATAAAAAATTATGGAGCATAATCCTAAAAAAACCTAGCACTTGGGAAAATAAACATGATCTCAGGGTCATTTTGTAAGAAAACTAATTCAAAATTTTGTAAGGAAACTAATTCAAGAGGGATGGATATTCTTAACAATAAAATCCAGAAAACCAAAAACACAGATTATTTTGAAGAGGAAAAAAGGGGATCTGACCAAAAAAATATATGTGGATACACAGTCAACTCATAGATCAAAAATACATAGACACACACACACACACACATATTTCAACACACATACAAAAGATGGAAGAAAAGATAGAGGTAAAGGAAGGAAATTGAAGAGGAAAGCAAAAAATTACAATGCTGTAACAGTAATAGTAATGTCATAAACAAGAAAGCCCCAAATGAACTTTAGTTTAGCTTGCAATGAAGGCTAAGGAAAACTCAAAGAATTTAAAAAATAAAACCCAGCCATATTGTGAGAGAGATTAAGATCAAAGAAAGGAAGGTAACATTACACTGGGTAGATGATGAGATCATAGCAAATGATAGAAAAGACAGAGTCACTCAACTGTTGTTTTGGTTTGTTTTACCAACAAGAATGATCATCAGACTGGAAAGAAAGAATAGAAAAAATGATTAGAATGCAGTTTGAATGGAAAAGACTTAAGAGGATAATGAGAGAGCATTAAGTTGTCCTCAATAAATTCAAATCATTAGGCCCAGATAAATCTATTCTTGGGTATTTGAATAATTTGAGAATATAATTGTTGAACCATTGTCACTGATGTGTGAGAAATTATGGAGAATGGGATTGGTGCTATAGATCTTTCTAAGTTAAATGTCTAAATATGTATACATATATGTGCACATATATGAAGGTACTTATACATACCTACTCACCCACTTATATACATATATGCATACTCTGTATGTGTATGCATGTATGTATGTATGTATGTATATAAGTACTGTCTTCTATGCTTTTGAACTATAGGTCAATGAGATCAACTAATTCTTGCCTATTTTGCTGAAGGAGCATGTAATATACCTCCTTCACAGAGAAGGGAGGTATGACTTTCAGTTGGCAGGCAGATACCCAAAGAGAACAAAAGCATCATTATCAGGAGAAATATTACATCACAGCTGGAAGACTAATGAGACCACACCTGTAGAACTTTGGTCTGTTTGAAGGAGAACTAAGTTACAGACAGATTTAAGTCATTTGGATGGATGCCAACAGGGAAAGGAAATGAACATAAAAAATCATGAAAAAAGATCTGAGGACTCAAACTAGACACCTCTTCTATATATGCCTAGGGAAACAATATTATATGAATAATCCAAATATTTCTTGATTTATGCCTGCTATGTGGAAGAGGATATATAAATGTTCATATATTTGTCACCTGTCTTCTTTGACCTTGAAATCTTAAATGATTTTTAAGATTGTGATTTTACTAGATTGTATGCTCCTTAAGGGCAGGGACTTAGGTATTATCTAAATTCTATACAATCTCTTCCAGAGTTGTATAATTACTTGCTTTTTTGTTGTTGTTGATGTAAATAAAAATTAAATTGACAAGTAGGTTTCTATTCCAACCACATAGGGACATACAAATATGAGTAATATTTACAGTGGAAGAAGGCAAGATAAGGACAATGGGTTACTAAAAGAGAACCTTTAAAGACTTTCAGAATTCCATGTCCTTTTTACAACCACAGAGTTGGAAAGGATCTGAGAGTCATTTAATTCAGATGTCAAGGGTCCACAAAATTAAATAGAAAAAAATGTATCTTTTTTCACAAATCTCTAACTGAAATTTAGCATTTTCTTCAATGATATATAATATTTTTCTTAGTTGGGTCCCCCTATATTTAATTATACTGTCTAAAACATCCAGTACATCTCTCTCTCTCTTTCTCTCTCTCTCTCTCTCTGTCTGTCTCTCTGTCTCTCTGTCTCTGTCTCTGTCTCTGTCTCTCTGTCTCTGTCTCTCTGTCTCTCTCTCTCTCTCTCTCTCACACACACACACACACACACACACACACACACACACACACAAAGTGAAATATCTCTGATCCTACCTAATCAGTCTTCTCTATGGCATACCCAACTAGAATTTGGTCTATTTCATTTTGGGGCAGCTCTCATTATTAAGATGTTCTTTTTGCCAAGCCTCTGTAATTACCACCTATTATTCCTAGTTTCATTGGTTCTATTCAAGAATGAAGAACAACTTATCAATCAACCTTCTGTGAACAAACAGAAAAAGTCCAAAAGTTCCACTAGAAGACAACAATAGAGTTTGCCTTGAGTTTTCCTTTCATTGGGCTAAACTTGCATAGCTCCTTCAACTGGTTGTCTTATGACAGGCCCTCTAAGCTTTTCACCACCGTGACTACCCTTCTCTGGATTCTTTCCAGCTTATCCCAATTTACCTAGATATGAACACAATAGCCTAGGTATAACCTGACCAGGGCAGAGTGCAGAAGGATTATTGCCTCACAATGAAATTTATAAATATTATTATGCAATCTTGGAAAGTGTCAAAAACATTATATGATATTTAAAAATTAGGATACTATTGGCAGTTTGGTGAAGCCTATGGAGTCCTTCTCAGAAAAATGTTTTTAAATTAATAAGACAACACGCATAGGAGCATAGAATTACAAAGGAATCCAATAGTATCAAATTGAAAATTTCAAAATATTTCAAAATTAAATTGTTTAAATTTTAACTTTAAATTAAATATTCCCACTTTTAAAGGGTATACTGGTAACAACTGGAGGCCGGAAGAGGGAGGTGGGAAGAATGTATGCACACACGCACGCATACACACACATACACACACACATCTCTTTTTCTCTCTTTCTCAAGTTTAATCTTCATTATTAAGATCATATTAAGTCTAGATAATAAAGTTTAATTTTTTTAAAAAAAGAAAGTCATTCCCCTAAATGAGTTTGTCTTCTAATTTGGAAAAATAAACCATAACTGAAAAGGGTCAGGGAAGAGAAGGTGTGCAAGAGAGGCTTTATGGGAACATCTGAAGAGTCTGGAGCTGAGTGGAACTTAGCTGGCTTGGACACTTCCTCAAAATGAAGGCTTCCTAGACAAGTATCTAGAAGAACACTTGTTGGGGATGAGGGTTGGGTAAATCTGGGGTAGTTCATTACAAATGAATGTATCTGTCCTGTTGCAGTAAATGTAGCATTTTGTATACATATAGAGCAGCATTACATAGATGTAAACAGAACAGATTCTGAATAAATTTTCAGAAGAGATCCAATAATGGATTTGACAGTGTACCTGAGGAAAAGGCTGGTAGGGTTGCCAAGTGACTTACAAAGTATTTCTTTCTTTTCTCATGTGAATATTACCTTGGAAAATCATCTTCAGATCCATTGTCCTAGAACCAAATGAAGTAAGAACAATTTACTTAACTGTATGAAATATGCAATGACAACTTGGAGGCAAAAACTATCCTGAATGAGCAGGTTTTGACTTTTGGGGCCAAACAGTTTTCCATTTTCAAAAGATTGCAACATAAAGAAAATGATATTCCATCACATGACTTTAGAGAAAAAGTTTCAAAATAGACTAGTTAATAAAGTGCAAAATGCAGCAACAGAAAGAACTTTGATACCAAAACGAATTTATCCGCATCCTTTTGTTAAATTGTAATAAAGGATTTATGGTTCTCAGATCTTGTTCTAAATGGGCCCAGTCTCAGTAAATGCTACTATTCAGTCTCTTTGTCTAGTTCCAAATTACCCTCCTTTCCCCTCCTCCTCCAACCTCCATGAATTCTAGGTCTTATGGGACCAACATATTAAATCCACCAGTACTTTAGGCATCCCATATTCAACCACACAGCACCTGATGATACCCAGTAGATGGAAAATCAGCTTAATGTGTCTCATAGAGTATTTATGGAACATTATATTAAGTTTACTACCAACAGACCAGACAAGAGTTTTATTCCAATTTAATTCTTTTGACTAGACTTTAGATATTCTCTATCATATGCTTCTTTCCACAAGCCTCTGGATTTGTGATCATAAGATCTTAAAGGTCATCTTTCTTGGCACAAAGTACTGAATAAATGCTTTCTCACTCATTTTTTTATTTGTTTATTCATCTCATCCAACCCCTCCATTTTACAGATGAATACATTGAATCACAGATGTGACTTATACAAGGTCATATAGATGAATCATGTGCCAAAAGCATAACCTTAACTTTTTCCAGGATATTTTTGTATAACTTAAACTAAAGAAAATAAAAGAAAACATAGGAAATATTTACTTTCTGCTCCCTATAAAAGGTCACACTTAGGTCATTTTTGTGATTGTTGAAGATCATTTTTTAGCTAGGTTGATCCCTAGCTAAAATCCATTTTTCTGGAATTAAAAGAACTGGGGAGGAATGGAGGGCAAAGCTTGAAGACTAACAATTTTAGAGTTTTTGACCTGGCTTGAAAAAGGCTGGGGTTAATGCAAAAATCTATTGACATAGCAGTGCTAAATTAGCACTATTCAGGAAAGACCATAGGTAATAGATGCTATCCAGGTAAATACTAGGAAAGGCTGGGACAGATGTTTGATTGAATGGCAGAAATGCATTTCTTTAAGGAAGGCAGGTAGACATTAACTCAGATGTCAGGATAAAGGGCCAGAAGGCTGTACCTGCTACTGAGAAGGTCTCTGAAGAAAGACTGACAGAATGAAACCACTTTCCAGCTCAAGATAGAGTGGAAAAACTTCAACAAAGGTCAGTCTTACTGGGGTGAAAAAGGTGTTCAGCCCTGCTCAGGCAGTCTCTGGGAAAGCTGGTAAAAGAGTCTTAATCATAGCAAATTAGCAACCAAGACCCTCAGTCCTGGTTCAGTAGAGGAACAGATTGGTGGGACAGTCTCCAGTCCCAGCTCTGGGAAACCAAGCTATGAAAAGAGCAAGAAAAGTTACCTCCTACAAACACAAGGGGCCCCTGTGCTCAAAGCCAAGGCTCAGAACTTCACAGGAAGCTTGGGACAGTGCCCCCTTTACCCTAAGAGCAGAGCTCAACCAGAAAAGTAAAAAAAAAAAGAAAGAAAGAAAAGAAAAAAAGAAAAAAAGAAAAAAGAAAAAAAAATGAAATACTAAAAGAAAAGGAAAGAAAATGAGCCATAGAATCTTGACCATAGAAAGCTACTATGGTGAAAGGATGACAAAACACCAACTCAGATGAGAACTAAATGTCCACAAAGGAAATCTCAAAGAGTCATATAAATTAATCTCAAGCCCAAAGAGACTTCTTAGAAGTACTCATAAAAGACTTTAAAAGAAAAATAAAAGAGGTAGAAGAAAAAAATAAGAAAAGAAAAAGAGGTATGTAAGAGAGAGTCGATAGTTTAGAAAAGGAAGGAAAAAAAATTGACTGAAGAAAACACTTCTTAAAAAATACAACTGGCCAAATGTAAAAAAAAAAAAAAAATTCACAGAACAAAATAACATCTTCAAAAGTAGAATTAACCAAGTAGAAAAAGAGATACAAAAACTAACTGAAGAAAATCACACATTAAAAACCAGAATAGGACAAATGGAAGCTAAATAACTCATTGGATTTAAAAAAAAATCCCTGTCCTTAAGGAGTTTAAATTTATTAAGGGGACAGCACCACATTATATGTATGAGCATTATATCTATATCTATATCTATCTATCTACCTATCTATCTATCTATCTTTCTACTGAAACCCTGGGACTGCTACCTA
>JAJPUD010001898.1:216107-233698 GCA_023553655.1 Myrmecobius fasciatus
ACAGGCCCTTGTGATCTGTGTCCTGGTGCTGAGCTAGCTTTCTTAGGTTCCCACTTTTGGGTTGAGAAACAGTTTCCGGGAGGTCAGGAAAATGGTTTTCATACTGAATTTGCCATTAACTGTAAAAGCTTGGGCAAGTCATTTTATTTTACTCATCTATATGAAAGTGGGGAGATGTGCCTATACAAGTGATCCCATGATGCACAGACAGAGTCTTAGTTCTCTCTTTTCTTCCCAGATGCAGGTTGTGTCAGAATTGGTTTAATCTAGTTCATAATCTGGAAGGATGAGGGTGGTAGCCTTCTACTCACTCTGATGGTATATTAGTCTGGCTAAATTCCAAGCAGCCTCTAGGTGATGTTTCTATCTGGCCTGAGCTATTCATAGAGTTAGGAAAAATCTTCAACCTGTCTTGATGCAAGAAGAGGCCAGAAGGATGAAATCACTTTCAGAAAGGGTTGGAGTAAATTATTTCCTACAAAAACCTTGTCTTTCTATGATTCTGAATTCTTTCTGACCTCTAGTGGTGAAAGCGTGGCTCTGCAGCTACTTTTATTGGGTTTATTTTAGGGTTAGTTGCATCTTTCATAGGTTAAAATTTGGAAGTTTGTTTTTTTTTTTAAAGAGAAGTAGTGTGTGTGTGTGTGTGTGTGTGTGTGTGTGTATAGACATATAAAATATGTATTCACACACATGTCCATTACTGGTAATGGTAGTCAAGATAGTCAATAAGTTAACTAAGAATCATTTGTTACATACCTACTGTGTTCTGGGCACTTTATTTAGCATTAGGTAGAGGCATTTAATTTTTCATCTCTAGAAAAGTATTATAGCATGACTTCTTCAGTTGTAAAGAATTTCCAGTGAGGAAACTCTCTACTAAATGCAGATGGGCAACAGCTCTGTAACTTAAGTATTAGAAAGTTGCCTCTAAAGTGAAAATTATTTTCCTTAAATTGAATTTGTGCTCTGGCACAAGGAGCCCAAGAATTACTTCGTTTATCTGAGGCCCTATCCCCGTAAACAGCAAAGAATATGACGATTAAACTTCATGGAGTTTATTTGTGCAGGTACAAAATTAATTATGTCCCAAAAATGAGTAGTAACTTAAACTGTATATTGAACACAGACCAATCAGCATTTAAAAAAAAAATTGTTCATAGAACAATTTTGGATTTAAAATATATTGACAAAGTTTACTAATAGTTGATTACCAAAAGAGAATCTTTTGGAAATCTCTTGGAGAGTTGAAAAAATTTTGAAACAAAATTGAGGAGATGCAAATTCATTCTCTTTCCATTTAGCAGCATAGTGTGGTGGAAAAAAGAGGAAGGGAAAGGGAAAGGAATAAGTATTTATTAAGTGCCTATTATGTGCCATGTATTATGTTAGGTGATTTATAAATATTATCTCATTAGATCTTCACAACAGCCCTGGGAAGGAAGTGCTATTAATATCCCCATTTTACAGTTGAATAAATTAAGGCAGACCTAGATTCAGTGACTGAATCACAAAGGTAATAAGTGACTGACATTGGATTTGAATTCATCTCATCCTGACTTCAGGACCAGCTCTCAACTACTGTTTCTGTAAGAGACACTAAACCTGTAGTCCCAGCTTTGAAGTTTAAATTGTACCTGGAGGTCACCTTCCTTTCCTGGGACTAATCTGTAAAATGAGGACAATAACCCTTGTATCACCTACCTCATAGAAGTTTATGGGAAAAAATGCTAATTAGATAATTAATATTTTTACATATTTCTATTTTTATCGAAATGACTATATATATATACATATACATATACATACATATATATATAATAAGTATTTTTCACATATACATAGCTGATATTTTAGTGGAGCTTTTGTGGCTCTTTAAGTATAAATTTTGAGATAAACTATCCCTTCTGACTTCCACCTATGGAATGTGGGTGTTATTGGCCAGTCCAAACTTTCTTCTTCTGCTAGACAGGTACCCCCTTATTAAAGGTCCTCCTCTTCTCTTCCTCCCCCACCCCCCAACAGCTCTGCTGAGTGATTTCCTCTGGAGAGAGGGGAAAAAGGAGTGAATGAGAATTGTTGCTCAATAGTCCAGTATTGGCCTACTCTGCAAAATGGTGCTCTAATTTGCTTTTAGCTTGGATTATTCCTCTTCAGGCTTTTAACCCTGTAGATCCCTCTGTCCTCTCATTGGTATGTTTTCCCCAAAACCTCCTTTTTGAGGAAGTACCCAGGCCCTCATCCTATTTACTCTTTTAATCCTTCATGCTTAATGTAAGTGCTTAATAAATGTTTATTGATTTGACAAAGGAAAGTCTGAGATTCGATTTAATTCTGTTTTTGGGGAAGTTTATAAAGAATATAAATTAACAAAACCACAAGATTTTCTCTGAATTTGGAAAAAAAAAAACCTGACACTTGGACCAGTTTTTAAACTTTGGTCCTAGCTGTATCTGTACCAGTACCAAACTCAGCTCCTCATTGTTTCAGTCTCACCAATCACAAATAAACACATTTCAAATGCAATTAGGATTAATCCTTTATGTCAGATGGGCCCCCTTTGACCCTGATTAAAATAGCAAGTAAACAACTTTAAAGAAAAACAATATGGGGAGGGGAAGCAGATCTATACCAGCTGTCGGAATTCTTAGCTATCAGAAATTTCAATGATAATAAGTCTCTAGTCACAGCTGTCCCATCTGCCCCTCAGGAGGAAGGACTCAGCTGGCCTAATGGAACTTGGGCTCATCCACTATCAATCGGCTCTCAGCTCCGAGTTTGTCTCCCAGAGGTTCCCCAAACCCAATTCCACCCCCAGCTCTCTGTCTTTTTCTGTCTGTCTCCCTATTTGTTTCTAGCTCTCTCTCTCTCTCTCTCTCTCTCTCTCTCTCTCTCTCTCTCTCTCTCTCTCTCTCTCTCGTTCTCTCCTCTTTTCAAACTACCACAGCTTATGCTGAAGCAAGGGTTTATTTTTAAAATACCCATTCTGTCCCCAGCACCATTCTGGAGAGGACCTTGAGTCCCTTCTGGGTCAAAACAAAGACAATGCTTTGTCCTTCACACTCCTCTTCTGAAACTTATAACACTTTTCTCTGCCGGCAAAGATCTATCTGAAATCCTACTGTATTTGTATTTTAGGAGGAAAAGCATTGCCAGCACTGGTCATTTCCTCTAGGAACTCTCCCTCACTGTGTGTGGAATATCACCCTTTGAAACACAGTTTGGGAAATTCTGGACCAGCCTCATTTGAATAACAAACAGACTACAGATATGCTAGTCTTTAAATATATTGACTGCTCTCTAAACACCCTATCCCTGGCCCCCATTCTTCCAAGTTTACTTTTAATAGAATTTGAGGATTAAACACCCCTCTTCTTCCCCCTTCTCCCCCCCGAAGATTTGTTCCATTCTTGTTCCAAACCTAATTACTTCTCCAGGGACTGAGACCTAGAAACCATGCTGATTGAAGGCTGTTCAGCTCACCTATTTCTGCCATTCACTGGGTTGACTAACCTTCCATAGCAGGCAGACATAATGCAAGCTGAATGTGGGTAAGAAATCCTTTGGGGCCACGTCTCTAATCTCCGAACAAAGCAGCCGATTTAAAAACATGAAGCTTTACAGTAAAAGTATCCACTCTGTTACATGCCCCTGCCCCTCAAGCCTTTCTTTCTCTGGCTAGTCATGGAGCATTAATTGAGTGTTCCCCAAGTGAACAGCAGGCCCAGACAACCTGTCTCCAAACTCACTTCCCTCAGTCCTATAAACCATGTGGGAAAAAAAAGAAAATTTTCAAGAGCTTGACATAGTTTGACATTTTGGCAACATTCTTAAAAATTGATTTTTGACTGAAGGCAGGGAGAGGAAGGAGAGGGCAGAATTTTAACTTGCATACCTGATTTCCACGATAATAGTCTCATCTATTTATCACAGGACAGGGATGGCCATGGCAATAATAAAGGTATTTCCAACAGTACTATTAACCTGACTTTTAGATAGGGTAATATATTAAATTCCATTCTAGTTTTGTTTTGTTTTGTTTTTTTTTTTTTTTCCCTGCTCCTGCTTCTGTTCCTCTTTCCGTAGTAACACCTGGCCTTTGATCTTGGGCAAGGCTTATGTAGCAATATAATATCAATATAGACAGAATATATATGTCATATAGACTGTATATCCTTATATTGCTATGTGGTGCCTGGACCTTTTTTGGATTTGATTATTCTCTTAACTAAGGGAAAAAGTACTACTCTCTTGTCTGATTAATATCTGACTGATGACCTCTGGCTCCATGTACTGATGAGCTTTTTGCCTCTGTTCCTTTAGTATTGTTGAGATTGCTGCCTTCTCACTCTTTCTCTCCCCTTCCCACCCATTCCTCACATACTGTGATGAAGTTGACCTTCCTTATAGAAGGCTTTGTTATTATTGCTTGTTATTCATTTTCTTTTCATTTTCTTTTTTTTCCTTTTTCCCTGAGGCAATTGTGTCAAGTGACTTGCCCAGGGTCACACAGCCAGGAAGTGTTAAGTGTCTGAGACTAGATTTGAACTCAGGAGCTCCTGACTTCAGGACTGGTGCTTATCCACTGCACCACCTAAGCTGCCCTTGTCATTCATATTCAATGAGGATTAAGGCATCAGGAAGATGATGCCATGACTTGCAAGTAATTTGGATTTAAGTGACTATGCAAAGTCACCTGTCTCACTTTCTCCTCCAGAGCACTCTGAGCCCAATGGCAAGCTATAGATCAGAATGACAGGAGATGATCTTGGATTCAGTAGGAGACCTTAGCCAGGTCTCAGTTTGACTAGGCAGCACCCATTCAGTAATTAAAGTTTCAAAGAAGACTTTGAGAATTCCCCAGAAGACAGACCTCACCTTTCAGGTTGGGAAGTCCATGACAATATCTCCTGGGGGATCTTGAGGGTAAAGAACCTGTTCAATGACATTTGAAACAAGAAAAACATCTTAGTGTTGGGGTAGGCCGGTATACTTCTCTTATCCTTGAACTGAGTGCCTATCAGTTATTAGACAGCCTAGGATGAAGCCTTTGCTGAAGGCTGAGATCATGGTTGATAGCAAGATATCCGGCAAGCTTTAAGTCTTTTCTCACATTCCCCTTGAGCTAATTAAGTGTAAAGTAGACCAAGGCCAAGCCCATTTCTTTTATTTTGAAAGAGAAGATTTTCCTTTTCTTTTAAATCTTGCTTTATCCAGTATTTTTTCCTGGGATAGATAATTCAAAGGGAAGGAGACTAGATCTGTGATTTCACTGATGGAAGGAATTCCTAATTGAGGTAAGCTCCTCTATTAAAGTAACTTTGCATCTTCTTTGCAATTCATAGTCTTAGAGGTTGATGGTGGGAGGATAAGTGATTTGCCACAGACCACAGCCCTGATTTCAGAGATGGAACTCAGCCCTCCATCTCTATGCCATACTGTCTCTCATAATTAGAGAGTAAAGTTCATTACATTTTATTGTAGCTGTATATTTTTTAAGGTACCAATGAATATAGTGATTGGTATTTCTCTGCTTTGTAGGCATCCAAGCATGAAAAGAAAGAACTAACCCACCAGCCAGCATTACCATTATCAGGGACCACTATTCATCTTAGTGGCTGGAAATGGAGGGGAAACAAGTACTACCTGTCTGTGAAACAATCCCTGAATTTTTTTTCTTTTTTTTCAGAATTTTTTTTGGGGGGAGGGGAGAGGCAATAGGGGTCAAATGACTTGCCTAGGGTCACATAGCTAAGACGTGTTAAATGTCTAAAGCCTGATTTGAATTCCCATCTTCCTGAATCTAGGACCAGTGTTCTATCTACTGCACCATCTAGCTGTACCATTTAAAAATATTTTATTCTAAATTTAAGAAATAAAGCAAGTATTTCCATTACATAGTCGAATAAAAAAAGATGGCCACATATGAAAATTCAGACCTATTATATGCAACTTGCTATTTTTTAATATATAATAGTTATAACTTTCTTTTCCCCCTTTTTCTAATTCTCCTTTCTACACCTAGAAATAGCTACCATTAGACACAAATGTGAATATATATATTTATACATATATATATATGTAAAACCATTCTATACATACTTCTATTTCAGTTCTTTCTCTGACTGCAGATAGCATCTTCTTTCATAGGTCCTTTGTGGTTAATTTGGGTATTTATAATAGTCAAAATGACTTAGTCACTCAAATTTGTTCTTAATGTTTCTATTTCTATATACAACATTCTCTTGATTATTTTCATTTCATTCCTCATGCAAGTCTATCCATTTTTTTAAAGACCATCAAGTTCATCATTTCTTATAGCACAATAATATTCTATCATGATCATATAATCTTAGAAATGACAACAAATCATCATACTATCCTTCAAGGTCTTGCCTAAATTCCTAATCCTCCACAAAGATTTTCAGTGGTTACTGATCTCTCTCTTCTGAACTATTGAATCTGCATCATGAAATAAATATGTGGTTATTTCTTGTCCTGTATTGTACTTTGTTTCATGAGTGTGACCCTCTTCTATTCAATTAAAGTGTAAGTTCCTTGAAGGCAGAATTATGTTTTTTACTTTTTAAAATCCTGGCCCACTACAAAGTACATTCATGTTATTCCATAAATATCAATATCTACACCTATACCTATACTTTTTTACACTGTGGTGGACCCATCTCTATATATTTTTTACCTTTGCTTTCAAGACTCCCTAGTTTTCTATTAAATTATTTCCTTGTTAGGTAATGTTTGAAAGCTAGGCAACATTCATTCATTTGCTCATTCATTCAAGAAAACATTTCTTAAGTCTCATATACTAGTTGCTATGAGAAGTCCCTTCATATAACTTACATTCTACTAGGGCAGGGGATAATTGAGTAGGAATAGAACAATTAGGCAAGAGAGATAACAAGTAGATAACTAATGAGATTAGGAAAGACTTCCCCTAGGATATGGCAACTTAAAAAAAAAAAAAAAAAAGAGAGTGTTTTGGAAGCAGAGGTAAAAAATAATGGATTTACATCTACACAGATGGACCACTAGTAGTATACATACATACACACATATATATGTGTACATATGTATATGTATGTATATACATATTATATTCTTATATATACACATACAGATATATACACATATACATACACACACAAACATACAGTGATATAGAAAGCTGTGAGTATAAGACTATAATTGAAAGGAAAATCTGCTGCATATCCATCAGACAGAGAAAAAATGATTTTTAAAAAATGTGTGACTGAGGGAGGAGGAGCATTTTAGTGAGATTGTGTTAAATATGGAAAAGTAGGTCAGGAATAAGCAGCAGACAGGATGCTCTAAGGGAAGGGAATCCATTTCATCAAAGTCTTAGGTGGCAGTTAGGTATTGAAGACCTCAGAGGTCTCTCAGAAGATGATTGTTTTTCAGATAGATAGATAGATAGATGGATGGATAGATAGATAGATGGATTCCTTGCCTTTCCCCACCTTCTCCCAAAATAGTAAAACTGCTTTTTAAGTGCTAGCGTTTTCTTGCACCCACTTCACAGTGCAATACCACTTAACCAGGAAATACTGCATCCATATTAATAGATTTTTTTTTACCCATTTGCTGTTCTATATGTGGTTTCAGGACATAATCCACAGAGAATACTATTTATTCTAAGGTTAGAGAATTAATATTCATGACAGCATCTCATCAAGACAGCATAATGAGGTGCTCTCCTGCTCCTTATTCATAGTAATATTTAACTCTAAATAGTTAGGGACACATTAAAAAAAATTTTCATACTCTCTTTCATAGTGTCACTTGAGTTCCTGAGATCATAATCATAATTTGAGCCATTCCCGTCTGCTAGTCTTGAACTCTCCAGGGCTGGCCTTCCTTTAATGGTGAATGAAGAGTACATGGGACCAGGAGATTGAGGCAGGGAGGAGATGAAGGAGACAGAACTCAGACTCCATGTTTAATTACCTTTGATAAACATGCTGTGAGTTTCCCACAGATCCAGCAAAGTCATATTTAGCCAAGCTCAAGATTTTCAGAAATTCTTGTTCCTTTTCAAACCATTTTTTGTCCTATCCTGGCAAGCTTGAATAAGATAGATCACCTCATTTCCTTTTATATCTCCTTTCACTAAGAGGGCAGATGAATAATACTAAATATATTTTATATAAATACTAGCTATTATTACTGATAATTATATTAAAAGCTAGCATTTATATAGTGCTTTAGGAATTACAGAGTGGCTTACATAGAGTATTTCATTTGCTGTTCACAACACTGGATGTAGGTGCTATCATTACACCCATTTACCAGATGAAAAAACTGAGGTAGACAAAGATTAAGTGACTTGCCTAGGATCATACAGTTAGTAAAATGTCTGAGGCAGGGTTTGAACTGAGGTGTGTCCTAGCTCCAGGTTCAGTATTTGGCCCTTTAGGTGGAAACTTTGCTGCCCCATTAATCCCTTCCTTCTTCCAAGAGCTGAACAATAATTCTAGTTAAGGTTGTTTGTTTTGGGGAGATGCCAGATTCCCTTGTCCTCTAGGTCTGCTTATCATTTGTTAGAATGCTTAAAGGAGCTTTAAGATAAAAAAAAAATATTCTTAACCTTTTTTGTATCATGGACCCTTTTGGTAACCTGAAGAAGACTATAGATCTCTTCTCACAATCATGTTTTTAAATGCATAAAATAAAATACATGGGATTAAAGTGGGCAACCAATTATATTGAAAGAGCATTATCAAAATATTTTAAAAAACAAATCCCAGTTACAGATTCTTGTTGATACACCTCTCTCAATAGGAGATGATAAAAATTCAGGTCTAACCCTCCTCCCAGCAATTAACATTATAGATGAATGCTCCTTAAATATTGGTTAAAAATGAATGTCAAAATACAGAGAGTAGCAGGTTAGATGTAAATAACACTTACGTCAGCTTGGTTGTAGCTTTAATTATCTGTGACTGTGAATTCATGCCATGATTTTTGCTCAGTCCTGATTTATGAATGCAGGTGGACCACTCATTGAAGTCTGAATGGTACATTGTCACCAAAAGTTTAACTTTGTTACTGACAAGAGTTTCTCTGGGGAGATGCTGAGGAGCAGAGTTAATGACTCTGCTGAAAGCTTACTGTGGGGATGATGCAGCTTTTTGCTTGAGGAGGCAGCTCTGTATACAGCTGCTCAAAGCTGTTGGGTGGCCTTGGCCAGAAAGACAAGTCAAGAAATTTCTAAGCACAGATGTGCTGGCAATTGCTTAAAAAGCTTCCAATTCTATCAGATCAGTACAGCAGCAGAGACCATGCTGCAGACAATGTGGCTGTCACAATAAGGGGTTTATCTGGCAGGCAGACTAAAGAACAAAGACGATGCAACTGGTAAAAAAAAAAAAATAGAGATAGCACTCAAGAGGAGGCTAGAAGAATCGAATGAAAAGAGATGATGACATAATTACCTATACCCTTAAATTGTTGAAGTCACTAGTAAGAACATTTTAGTATGATATGGTCATTAGAGTAGGATCCTGAATATCATCTTAATTTAAGCTTAACTGCTTAACTGCTCCTGGCCAACTGCTATCCTGTCCCCTTGTATTGTTTTCTCTCAATTTGGTGAAGTTTTATTTTCAAACACATATTAAAAACAAAGGAACAGAACTTGTGGGAGCCAAGATGGTGGAATAAGCAATAGATTAAGCAATGGATTGCTAGGAATGATAGATCAATAATAGATCAAGCAATGGTAATTCTACCATGTTCACCTACTAACAACCATAAAATAGCAAACCAAAACAGATCTTAGAACAACAAAACCAGCAGAAGGATGGGGAAGGGGAGTAGCTCAAGAAATTTGAAAGATTGCCAAGAAAAGTCTGTCTCATTCAGGTAAAGGAGAGTGCAGCCTAGACAGAAGGCATTCCGGCATGCCATTAACAAGTGCCATCTTGCAAACAGTGAACCTCAGTGAAGTGGAACAGGCAAACACTAATACCAGGGCCCTAATAATAAAGGTGGGGGTTGGGAGGGCAGATCTGGGGAAGTGGCATACAGAAGCAAAGCACTGGGGAAGAGAAAAAGGGTAAAAGAAAAGAAGACAAAGAGGAGAAAGAACAGCATGGAGGGAAACACACAGGCAGTAATCATAACTATGAATATGAATGAACTGGATCATAAAACAGAAGTGGATAGCAGAGTGGATCAAAAAACAGAATCCTAAAATATATTGTTTATAAGAAACACACTTGAAGCACACACACACATACACATACACACATAGAGTAAAGGGCTAGAATCGAATATTTCTTCAACTGAAGTAATAAAAGCAGGAATAGCAATTCTGATTTCAGACAAAATAAAAGCAAAAATAGACCTAATTAAAGGAAATGAATGAGGAAGGAAACTACATCTATAATGCTCAGGGAGAAACTGAGGCAGTATCACACATGGAAATTAGGTAATGCTTTATTGATGTTAATTGAGAGTTCAGAATCCATAGCTATGGATCAGGACTGGTGGGACTCATGTCTCAAAGCACACAGTCGAGGCCCAAAGACTGACACAGTCAACTGACTGAGTACAAAGTACACAGCAGCTCCATCAAGGAACTTCATACATTATATAGGGTCCTATATATAGCTCAGGGAGACAAAGAACTCATGGGAACAGCTGAGCACATCTGGTGTCCAAGGAAACCATAAATTCAGTTCTGACAGGTTAGGGAGTAAGGAGCCTTGCCAAAGCAGACTGCTTGCCTGGGTCACATAGATAGATAAGAGGTAGGTCAAGGCTGACCATCTGGAGGTTTCATGATTACTTTGGAATGTGAGTCCAATTATTTCTGAAGGTTGGGAAGTGGGGATTGCTATTCTGGGATAGAGCAATTAAGACTGAAACAGCAATTAAGGGAGACTGATACTGCACCTGAGGGAAACTGAGACAGTAACTGAGGGAAACTGAGACAGGCACAACACATCTTGCTAAAAGGTACCATAGACAATGAAGCAATATTAATACTAACCATATTTATACCAAGTGGTATAGCATACACATTTTTTGTAAATGTAAATATTTAATAAATGCTTATTGATTGCTTGATTAATTGATCAATTGAAAGGAATGCCCACATAATATGATCAATTGAAGCAGTTGACAAAATATAGCTAATTTTAAATGGGTACAGGAACATTAATATATCAAAAAATAACACAATTTGAGAGTTAAAAGAAAATTCTAAATTAAGCTAGTTAAACTCCAAAAGTGGTTGTAGTCAGACAAAACTAAAAATGACTAAACAACAAGAAATGACAGTAAATTCATTACATTCTAAATACTTTATTATACAGTTTGAAAGTTTAAATTAATTAAAAACATTTCTTTACATTGAATTAAAATTTACAATATTTTTCTCCAAATTCCACTATTTGTTTCTACTTCATCTTTAAATGTGAACTGGTTTCTACAAGATGGAGCCATGTTCCTCTTAAGGTATCAGTTTTCCTCACCTAGAAATTCTATATAAAAATTAATAATTTTACTACACTAGTAGTAATAAACTGCTTCATTTCACAAACTAGCCACAAAAATGACAAATAGCTATTATGCCCTCCCCAGATTTTCTTTTTTAACTTTAAAAATAGTTATTTAATATTTTTCCCAATTACATTCAAAATGGAAAAAAAAACTTACCTTCGTTTTTAAAATTTTTGAGTTCTAGGTTCTCTTTCTTACCCCCACCCACAATTAAGAAACCACTTGTGAAGTTATACAAAACAATTCCATAAAAGTCAAGTTGTAAAAGAAAAAAAAACAAACATAGATATCCCATCCTAATGAAAATAAATACCCTTAAAAATTAAGCTTAAAAAAACCAGAAAGAAATAGAGAGAGAAAGAGAGAAAGCTTCAATCTGTATTCAGACATAATCAATTTCTTCTCAGGGCATGGATAGAATTTTTCATCATAAGTTCTTCAGAGTAGTCATGGGTAATTGTATTACTGAGAATAGTTGGTCATCTCAGAATATTGCTACTACTTTGTATACAGTACATTTCACTTTGCTTGAGTTAATGAAAGACTTTCCAGGTTTGTGGTTTTTTTTTTCCCTGAGAGTATCCTGCTCATTATTTCCCATAGAACAATAATATTCCATCCTAAACATACACCATAATTTATTGTCATTCTCAAATTGTTGGGCATCTCCTCAATTTCCAATATTTTTTGCCCTGAGAAGATAGTTACTAGGAATATTTTTTTAAAATACAGGTCTTTTTCCTCCCTCCTCCTTTCCCCATCTCTTGGTATTCACACCAAGTAATGGTGTTTTAGATCAAAGAATATGCAATAATTTACAGCCCTTTGGGCACAGTTCATATCTTTTGATCATTTATCAACTGGGGCATGGCTCTTATTTTTTATAAATTTAACTCAGTTCTCTCTGTGTTTGAGAAATAAGGACTTATCAGAGAAACTTGCTTTGAAATTCTTTTTATACTTACTAATGCTAACTGTGATTCCCCTCCTCCCCCATTTATTCATTCTCTCCTTTCACCTTGTCTTTCCTCAAAAGTGTTTTGGTATTGACCGCTCCCTCCCCAAATATGTCCTTTCTTTTATCATCCTCCCCCTCTTTCCATATCCCATTCTCCTCCAGTGTTCCTGCATAATAAGATAGATTTCTATATCACTAGTGAGTATGTATGTTATTTCTTCTTTAAGCCAATTCTGATGAGAATAAGAAGTTTCACTCTCATCTTCTTCTTTTCCTCTCCATTGTAAAAAGCTTTTTCTTGCCTCTTTTTTTATGGCAGATAGGACTCACTCTTCCACTTCTCCCTTTCTCTTTCTCCCAATACATTTTTCTCTCACCCCTTAATTTCACCATTTTTTAAAAAGATTATTTTTTCATATTCAACTCACACCTGTGTCTTCTATGTATATATACTCCTTCTAAATGACACAATAATGAGAAAGCTCTAATGAATTATAAGTACTATCCTCCCATGTAGGAATAAACCTTATTAAAATAAACCTTATTAAGTCTCTTATGATATCCCTTTCCTGACAAAAACTGCTGGGAAAATTGGAAATTAGTATGGAAGAAATTAGTGCTTGACCCATACCTAACACTACATACCAAGATAAGATCTAAATGGGTCCATGATTTAGACATAAAGAGTGATATTATAAGAAAATTAGAGGAACATAGGATAGTTTACCTCTCAGACTTGTGGAGAAGGAATGAATTTGTGTCCAAAGAAGAACTGGAACTCTTAATTGAACACCAGATAGATTAACTATATTAAGTTAAAATTTTTTTGTACAAACAAAACTAATGCAGACAAGATTAAGAGGAAAGCAATAAATTGGGAAATCATCTTTACATTTAAGGGTTCTGATAAAGGCCTCATTTCTAAAATATATAGAGAATTGACTCATTTATAAGAATTCAAACCACCCTCCAATAGATAAATGGTCAAAGGATATGAACAGACAATTTTCAGATGATGAAACTAAAACTATTTCCGGTCACATGAAAAGGTGCTCCAAATCACTATTGATTAGAGAAATGCAAATTAAGACAAGTCTGAGATACCACTACACACCTGTCAGATTGGCTAAAATGACAGGAAAAGATGATGATAAATGTTGGAGGGGATGCGGGAAAACTGGGACACTGATACATTGTTGGTGGAAATGTGAACAGATCCAACCATTCTGGAGAGCAGTTTGGAACTATGCTCAAAAAGTTGTCAAACTGTGCATACCCTTTGACCTAGCAATGTTTCTATTGGGCCTATATCCTAAAGAGATCTTAAAGGAAGGAAAGGGACCTACATGTGCAAGTATATTTGTGGCAGCCCTTTTTGTAGTGGCTAGAAACTGGAAACAATGGATGCTCATCAATTGGAGAATGGCTGAACAAATTATGGTATATGAATGTCATGGAATATTATTGTTCTCTAAGAAACGACCAGCAGTATGATTTCAGAGAGGCCTGGAGAGACTTGCATGAACTGATGCTGAGTGAAACAAGCAGAACCAGGAGATCATTATACTTGGCAACAACAAGACTATATGATGTTCAATTCTGATGGACATGGTTTTTGTCAACAATGAGAAGTTTCAAACCAGTTCCAGTTGTTCAGTGATGAACAAAGCCATATACACCCGGGGAGAGGCCTGTGGGATCTGAGTGTGGATCACAACATAGCATTTTCACGCTCTCTATTGATGTTTGCTTGCATTTTGTTTTCCTTCTCAGGTGTTTTTTGTTTTTTTTTTTTCTTCTTGTAGATCTGATTTTTCTTGTACAGCAAGATATGTATATGAATATTTTATTTGTCAAATATTTTAATATAGTTAACATGTATTAGACTACCTGCTATCTAGGGGAGGGGGTGGGAGGAAGGAGGGAAAAATTTATAACAGAAAGCTTTGCAAATTACCCATGCATATGTTTTGCAAATAAAAAGCTTAAAAAAAAAAACAATGAGAAAAAAAAAATGATATCCTGTTCCTGATGACTTCCTTATGCTTTTCCAGAGTCTTGTATTTGAAAATCAAATTTTCCAATCAGCTCTGGTCCTTTCATCACAAATGTTTGAAAATCCTCTATTTCATTGAATAATGACCTCTAAAGTTTTTCTGGATAAGTGATTCCTGATTGCTCCTGGCTCCATTGCTCTCAAGATTATCATATTCCAAGCCTTCTGGTCCTGTAACATAAAAGCTGCTAAATCTTGTGTTATCCTGACTCTGGCACCATTATATTTGAATTGTTTCTTTCTAAAAGCTTGCAATATTTTTTCTTTGACCTGGGAGTTCTGGAATTTGGCTATAATATTCCTGGGAGTCTTTCCAAAGGTGATAAGTGGGTTCTTTCAGCTTCTATTTTATCCTTTGGTTCTAGAATATCAAGACGATTTTCCTTGATAATTTCTTGAAAGATGATGTCCAGGCTCTTTTTTTGATCATGACTTTCAAATAGGCCAATAATTTTTAAATTACCTCTGTGGTATCTATTTTCCAGGTCAGTTGTTTTTCCAGTGATATGTTGCTTTATTGTATCTTGATTTTTCATTAAGTTGTTAACTTCTATTTGCTCAATTCTATTTTTTAAGGAATTATGTTTCTTAGTGAGCTCTTTTCCCAATTGGTAAATTTTGTTTTTTAAGGAGTTCTTTTCTTCATTAGCCTTTTCGTATTTCCTTTTGCATCATTCTCAATTCTTTTTCTAATTTTTCCTCTATCTATTTTTCTTGATTATCTAAATCTCTATTGATCTTTTCCTTGGCCTGAATCCAATTCTTATTTTTTTTTTTGGAGGCTTTGGATGTAGTAGCTTTAGCTTTGCTATAATCATCTGAGTATGTGTTTTGATCTTCCTTGTCACCATTATAAGTTTGAATGGTCAGAAACTTTTTGTTATCACACCATTTTTTTCTAGTCTATTTCTAATCTGTTATTCTACTTTTAACTTTGTTGAAGTAGAGCTCTGTTTCCAGGGTGGAGGATGCACTGCCTCAAGCTTCTGGGATTTTGTGCAGCTGTTTTCTAAGTCCTTCTAGGAACCTGACTACAAGCACTTTTCTACTCTGGAACTGTTAGTAATGTCCCCACCTCACTATAGCTGTAAGATCTAGTGGGCTGACTGGTAGGGAGTGAGGGGGAGAGTTCCTTCCAAATCCTCCCTGGTATTCCTCAGCTAAGAACTCCAGATGCTTCTAGCACTGCTGCTAGTTTCACCTTGATGATGCTGGGGTCTAGCCAAGCCTGAGGCTGGGGCTGGGGCTGCACTGGTGCAGTGTTTATGCTGGGATTACATGCTAGGCTCCCATCCTGGTTCCATAGAACTTTTCTGCTCTCCTTACAATCCGCTTTGGAATTTAAAAGCTGAGAGGTCTGGAGGCTACCTGTACTGTCGCTAATACAGATCCTGGGGCAGGATCCAGGTCCAGGGCTGTCTGGGGTCTGGGTCTGCACTGGTATGCCGTACACTGGGACGGCATGCTGGACTCCCATATTGATGTCACAGACCTTTTCTGCTGACCTTCTAAGTTGTCTTCAGCTGGAAAAATGTTCTACTCTGTCTTTTTGAGTGTTCTGATGCTCTAAAATTTGTTTAGAATCATTATTTAAAGGAATTTTAAATGGTTTGGAGGAGAGTTGAGTTTGTTCCTGCATTTGCTTTGCCATCTTGACTCCCAGCATACACATTCTTAAAGAAGAAATTAAGTGAATCCAGGAAGAAATAGACACCAAAACTATATTAGTGAGGGACATCAACTGTCTTCTCTCAGAGCTTGATAAATTCAACCAAAAAATAAATAAGAAAGAAACTAAGGAAGTAATAAAATGTTAGAAAATTTAGATATAACAGACCTTTGGAGAAAACTGAATGGTCATTGAAAGGAATAGACATCAGTGGCACATGGCACCTACACAAAAACTGACCATTTGAGAGCATAAAACCCTCAAAATCAAATGTAGAAAGGCAAATATATTAAATTCACTCTTTTCAGATCATGATGCAATAAAAATTACTTTCAACGAAGGGCAATGGAAAGATAGATTAAAAATTAATCTAATAATTGAATAATTGAATCCTAAGAAATAGTGGGTTAAAGAACAAATCATAGAAACAATAAATAATTTCATTAAAGAAAATTACAACAATGAGACAACACACCAAAATTTGTGAGATGCAGCCAAAGCAGTACTTTGAGGAAAATTTATTTTTCTGAATTCTTACACCAACAAAATAGAAAAATAACAAATCAATTAATTGAGCATGCAACTAAAAAACAAACTAGAAAAAGGACAAATTAAAAATGCCCAACTGGGCACCAAATTAGAAATTCTGAAACTCAAAGGTGAGATTAATAAGATTGAAAATAAAAGCTATTAAACTAATAAATAAATCTAGGAGCCAGTTTTATTTAAAAAAACACAAAACAACCCAATAAGATAGATAGACCATTGGTTAATTTGATTAAAAGAGAGAAGAAAAACAATATCCAGTATAAAATAAGAAAAAAAGTGAAATCACCACTAGTAAAGAAAAAATTAAAGCAGTCACTGGAAATATTTTTCCTAATTGCCTGCCAATAATCTGTCAATCTGAGTGAAATCATCAGATATTTGTAAAAATAGAAATTACCTGAATTAATAGATCAGGAAATAGAATACCTAAACAATCCTATCTTATAAAAATAAATTGAAGAAGCCATTAATGAATTTCCTAGGAAAAAATCCCCATGGCCTGTTGGGTTCATAAGTAAATTCCACCAAACATTTAAAAAACAATTGCAGCACTATTACTCGATAGAGTAGTAGAAGTGTTAGCTATAACAATAAGAAAAGAAAAAAAAAGATCAAATGAATTAGAATAGGCAATAAGAAAACTAAACTATCCTTCTTTGCAAATATGTTTGCATACTTAGAGAACTCTAAAGAATCATCTAAAAAATACCTGAAATAATTAACAACTTTAACAAAGTTGAAGGATATAAGATAAACTAACACAAATCATCAATATTTATTTATATGTCCAACAAAGCCCAGCAGCAAAAGATAGA
>JAJPUD010001898.1:245828-295573 GCA_023553655.1 Myrmecobius fasciatus
AGGGGCAATATCTTTTTCATCTTGGATCTTCCTTGTAATACTTAAAAATGGTTTTTGCTGAATTAAAATGAAAAAAATATTCATTCAACAAATTCTTAATTGTTCACCTGATTTTGTTTTGTTTTGTTTTTTTGTTTTATTATCATTTTATTTTTATAAAGCATTCACATTTGTATATATTATCTTTTTATCCTCCCATTCAGTAAAACTTCCCTTGTAACAAGCATAAAAAAGGTTTTTGGGTTTTTTTTTTTTTTTTTTGGTTTGTTTGTTTTTGTATTTTTTTTTAGCGAAACTATCTAGCAGCATATAAAAGTTTGTATTCACTATCAATGAACACAAGGTTTTTTCCTCTCATTGGAAAAGAAAAAAACTAAAGTCTTGTAACAAATATGTATTTTCAAGCAAAACATATTTCTCCTTGGTCCATGTCTAATAAAACTGTTTTACTATTATTTGCAAAGCCAATATATTCTTCTACAGTAACCCCTGGAGGGAGGAAGCACATATATTTTCTCTGTTTAACAGATGAAGAAATTAAGATTCTTGGAGTTTAAGTTTTTGCTCATCATGATACTTTTATATTATGTCATTTAAAATAATTTTTATTAATATCTTTAGCTTTTTTTTTATATTAACAACATTTCCCTCCGTATCTAGTTCCTTCCCTTCCCCAATATTGAAGCTGATCTTGAGTTAGTTTTCTTTCTTCCCGAACTGGAAAGAGTTTTTGTGGTCAGCCAACAACTTGCAAGAGGTTATTACACTAGAATTCCCAGAAATATATCAAATAATAGTGGGGAGAGTGGGTTATCTCACTTTATTCCTATACATCTTGGGAAATACAAGTGTATTTTGCCTATTATATCCCCATTGAATATGATGTTTGCTTTTGGTTTTTAATAAACACTTTTTGCAATACTAAAAATGATACCTCTATTCCTATACTTGGTTTCTGGAATATAGAAATATTGAAGCATGTTAAAGACTTTTTCTGCATCTGTTAAGATAAACATGGTTTGAATTTTTTTTTTTGTTTTAATATGATTGATTATCTTCATTACTTTTCTAATGCTAAATTATCCTGGCACCTTTTTCTAATGCTAAATTATCCTGGCATCCAACATAGTCATAATGAATAATATCTTGGATGAATTGCTATATCTGATAGGATTTTATCTAAATTTTTTGAATCTACATTCACAGATAATATTGGTCTATAATTCTTCTGCTGAGTTTTCTCCTTTCCTGGTTTAGATTTTAGGACTATACTTGCCTTACAAAAGCAGCCTGGTAGAATGTTGTTTTTGTTTTGTTTTGTTTTGTTTTTGCTTTCTGTTTTGGAGAATAAATAATATAGTATCAGTATTAATTATCTTCAAGTTAAGTAGAATTCCTAATCCCTAAGGATTGAAAATTCCTTCTCTTTCTCTCTTTCCATTTGTTTGCTTATTATTTTGGAAATTTTATATCTTTGAAAGTAATTCTACCTTCCTTTTTTTTTTGTTCTCAATTTTGTGACATAAGAGGTTATAATATTTTTTATTTTTTATACTTTTGTTGTGATTTTACCTTATTTCTTACTTTGTTGCTTTGATTTTCTGCTCTGTTTTTAATTAGTAAATAAAAAGTTTATTAACTTTATTGGCCCTTCAAAGAACCAACTTTTAGTTTTACTTATGATTTCTTTAGTATGTTTTTATTTCTAGTTTATTTTTCTCTAATTTTTACTATCTCCTTTTTGGGGTTCATTTTATGTTGGCTTATTTGTTACTTTCCTATTCTAAGTGCATTTGCAGTTATCAATCTCCTTTTCTATTTTGTTAATTAGTAAGTGTGTTATGAGGAAACCCAGATCTTTTGATTCCCAGCTCTGAGCCCTAATGGGTTAAAAGATGAGGGAGGGGCCTTTCTTATTTCATTCAGAGACAGATATTCAGTCCTGTACCTTTGGATTATGTTCAGGAAAATAGTCTCACTATATCTTACCTGTTATTACTAGGCATAGTGTGATGTTCTATATGCCATATGGCACAATGGGAGGGAAATAACAGCTTAAGAAATGATTATATTACCTTTTAACGACTCAGGTTCAATTAGCATCTCAATTAGACTCAGTTCAATTCTGAGCTATACATTTTGAGGATCATAGATTTAAAGTTGGAAGAGTCCTTTAGTGACCATCTAGGTCAATCCCTTTATTTTAGTTGTATAGAAACTGAGACTCAGTGACTTACCCAGTTTCATATTTTAATTCACATAAAAGTTAGGTTTTGTTTTGTTTTGTTTTGCTTGATTCAGATAAGTAACTGTGACTCCAAAATCAATGATCTTCCCATTCTCTTACACTGCCTCTTAACTGGACAAATATTTTAAAGAGAAATTAATTAAATATTTTCAGGCCAATTATGTTTACTTATTAAGATAGTGTGCTATTCATTTATTTCAGTTGTATCTGACTTTTTGTAATCCCATTCTGAGTTTTTGCCATTTTCTTCTCCAGTTCATGTTACAGATGAGGAAAATGAAGCAAACAGGGTGAAGTGACTTGCCGAGGATCTCTAGTAAGTGTCTGAGGTCACATTTGAGCTCAGGAACTTCCTGGCGCTGTCTGGCACTCTGTACACTATGGCCCCACCTAGCAGCCAGTTAAAACTGTGTGTCAAAGTCAAATTAGCATTCCCTAGGACTCAAGTTGCTGTCAATCATAAGTTAATGGAGCACCTTCATATGATATTCAGTGTCATAGTACCTTAGAACTTTAGAAATAACCAAGTCTAATCTTCCCATTTTGCAGATGAAGAAACTGAGGTCCAGAGTGGTTAAATGACTGTCAAAGACAATAGATGGAGAGCTAGATGCCTGATCCCCGAGTATTACAGGTATTAAGTGGCAGAGCTGGGATCTGAACTCAAGTCTCTTGACAATGCTTCTATCCCTACTCCCACTGTGCTGCATTGCCTCCTCTTTCCTATTTTATCATTAATATTCTGCTAACAACATTTATTGGGGGAAGGGAAGTAGATTTTCCCATTTTCAAATTAGCAAAGAATTTTTTTTATCATAATTGATTTTTCTTTGTGAAGAATCATTTTTACAGTACCAAATATAGCTTGCTAATATATGCAGTTTCCCTTTTATGCCATTAGTATTGTGCCACTGAAAGAACTGAAATCTTTTTATTATTCATTACCATGGATAAAAGCTAAATTATTTTCTTTATTTGAAAATTTTGTGCCAGAGAATTTTTTTCAAAAATCAGGCCACAGAATAAACTTATTAGACAATTTTATTTGTACCTGTGACTAAAGAGCTATTGTCAAGTCCAAATTAAAGGTAATGAAAAGATTAAAATCATTCAATGGATAAATAATAGGACTATTTATGTATACAACATGGAGGTTATTAATGTTGATTCATTTTTGAAAAAATATTTTTAGTAAACTTTATGTCAGGAAACAAATTGGTAAACCATTGATATGACATGTTATTACTCATTTTGACATTTAGGACCAATATTATTTTTATTTAAAACTTTAGTAATGCTGGCAAGACTTCAGCCCCCAATTTTCCCTTCTTTACAGAAATTCTGTGACTGATTCTCAGAATCAGCATCAAAATTCGTTACACTGATTTCTCAGATGCATATTCTAAAAGATCATTACTTAATAGAGATAGATAATCATAGGATTTGGAGCTGAAAGAAGGCTCAGAGATTGAGTCTAATCTTATTTGAAAGAAAGGGAAGCAGATGCCCAGAGAAGTAGAATCCTTTGCCCAGGTCACACAAATGATCCAGGTCCTCTGATTTCATTTCTATTGCTTTTTCCACAACGTCATTGTGACCATAGGAGTGGGTGGAACCATAGAAAATCAATTAGTTTTTTCCCTAAAAGTTGAATTTTCAGAACATCTAAATGATATCATAGTATAAATATGTATGTTAGGGAAGTATTTCTTTAGGAATCTGTGACCTAAATTTCAGTTTTTCCCTAATGAGATTTGAACTCAAGTAATTCTCAATTTTTTTTGGACCTCATTTGTTTCATTTACAAAATGGAAATAACCACACTTGACCATTCTCATCCGATTGGCTCTTCTTATATCTCTGATATCTGAGAAGCTCAAATGATTTAATGCTCTTAGCACGTAACGTATACATAAATACATAGGGCCTGAGCCTGAACCTCAAGTCTTGTGTTGTGGCAGATAAAAGATGAGTTACTGAGGAAACAAAGGTTCAATCACTTAAGGCCATCAATTTATTAAGCAATACAGGACAATTGTCTAAAAAATGGGACCAGACCTTTTCAGCTTATACCTGGCCCCCAAATACAGAGGAACAATTAATAAAACAAGACTAATTAATTAAAAGAAAACAATATGATGTTAGATAACCTGATTTCTAATTAGAGGAAAAAAATAAAGACTTTTTAGTTTGGGAGAGGAAGAAAGAACAGGTAATTCTCTAAATTCAAAAAAAGAGGTGTCCTTCTAAGCAATCAACAAAACATGGAAACAATAACTAATTGATCAGAATAAGACCAGTTAAGATAAGGCATAGAAGTTGCTTGAGATATACAGTTGTGAGAAAAGTCCTTGTATCAATCTTTGGATCTAACCAACAAAATCTAGTTGCTTGGCTAAGGATCTCTAAACAGTAGGTAGAGGTGGGATGGTCCAGTTTCCCAGATATACAAGGTTAGCTTCTAACAATGCATTGTAGCTTTCTCCCACTTCCCACAATTGAATTAAGTTTTCTCATGAGACAGAAATTGGACTAGACCCATAACTGAATAGAAATTAAGCTAGCTTCATAACTGAGTCACAAGATGGAGTCAGCGTGGTTCACTCAATTCCCACAATTAATCACTTGGAGTCTTAATCTTCTCAATTCCCTAAGTGTGTTATAAGCAATTCAGCCATTATTACACAAGATTCACCAATGGCAATCCAAGAAAAGAAAACAATATGGCTCTGCATTTAATGTGAGCTGGGTATTTCAAAGAGGTTTCCCAATCCTCTCAGTACTGGTTTCACTTAAATTATTAGTGATAAATGGGTTGCATAGGTATGTGTAATGAAACCTCCCAGTTATGAGGCTTTCACAATATTTGTAACCTAAAAACTGGACCCCACAAGGCCTTTGGAGTATATAAACTGGATTTTTCTTTTCTAATTTCAGTTTCTAGCATTTCTTTTTTTCCTCTCTCATTCCTTTTCCTTATTAGGCCTCTATCTCCTAAATGTCTTTAGATGACAGAAAGATTTCTCTTCCCAGTTTTTCTAGACAGAAATGAGCTAGCTAACAATGAGAAAAGGACCTGAAGCTTAGTTGGAGCAACAGCGAAATTCTCCCTGAGTAAAGACAATAGCAACTTCCCCAGGAAGGAGAACAACCTGGAGTGGTGAAGTTAACAATGTGTTTTCATCTCTCCCTGCTGGCCAAACGTAAGACCTGCTTCATTAAAGAAATTTATTTACTTTGAGTCTATAGTACCAGTGACAGAAATGTCTCCCACCATAAAGGGGTCTTCTTGTAGGAATAAGTTAGGGGGAGTGAGATGGGGTATTAAACTCATTCCATATCACTAATGCGCTGATCTAATCTGCCACATTATACAGGCTCCACATCACTGCTCCAACTATTATTCCCGGCTTACAGATCTGTAAGGAATTTTTTTTAAATCAAACTTCTTTTGTTTGACTTAGCTATTCAGATGAAATACTATATTTTGTCTCTCATTATACTTCAGTGGGGCTGGGTCTTCATGCAATGATTACAGATACAAAACCATCTCCAGCTGAGTGAAGGTAAGCATGTTACTTTGGAAAGAATAATGGCTTTTGGATCTGACAACCCAGATTCAAACCCTTCCTCTGAGGCTTTTAACTGTGTGACGTTAGACAAGTCACTTAAACTCTGCATCTCGGGTACCTCCCCTGAAAATGAAGGGAGTTAGATTAGGTGACCTCTGGGGTCCCTTCCAGCTCTTAATCTAAGATCCTATACAATCGTCTTGAGAGGTGCTGTGACTGTAAAATGCATTACTGGAGCTAATGAGGCAGTGAACTCTCCAAACTTAGCACAGCTACTCTCAAGAAGAAAAGTGCATCCATGCTTAATATCTTTGCAGTTTGATAGAAGCCTGTTCCAGTTGGCTTTACAGAGGATTATAAAACCAGAACTAAAGGAAAAAAAAATCTCAGAGGACATGTAGTCCAATCTCTTCATTTACCAAAGAAGAAAAATAAAACACAGAGAGGTGATAACTTGCCCAGTGCCATATAGATGGTAAGCATCAGTGGTGGGAGTTCTCTGTCTTCAGAGACAGTGCTCTTCCCACTATACAGCCCACTGGTACAGATTTCAAGAACACAGATATACCTTCATGAAGAATGGGAAGAGGACCTTATGGAGGTTGGTAATAACACAAAGTAGAACAAAAAATTTGTATAATGAATTCTTGTTCTATTCATTATTTTTTGTCTATCATGGGCTTCTCTGGTACCACTCTGTGGTAAAGCCTATGGATCTTTTATCAGAATGATATTTTTAAAGGTATAAAATAAAATATATAGGATTACAAAGGAAACCAATTATATTGAAATGCAGTTGCCAAAACAATTTTTAAACACAAATTCATGGACCTCCAGGTCAAGAACCCCTGCCTTACTCAGAGCAATTTTAATAATGTTTTCATTAAACATTCCCTATATTCAATTTCTCTGGTAGATCATCACAGTGCAAAGGTTATCTGTTTTTGAAGGTCTATCCTGTATGCAATAGGAATAAAAATTGAATGGAAATAAGAAAAAAATATTTATTAAGTTTTACTATGTACCAAGAACTACACAAAGAATTTTATAAATACTTAGATTTTTTAATACTTTTTGATTTTTTTTATAAATACATTTGATTCTCACAACAACCTGGGAGGTAGGTGCTATTATTATTCCCATTTTACAGTTGAAGAAACTGAGATAGACAGAGACTAAATTACTTCCCCAGGGTCACATAGATAGTAGGTGTTTGAGGCTGCATTTGAACTTAACTCTCTGATTCAAGGCTCAGGTGGTCTATCAACTGTACCATCCAACTGTCTCAAAACAGAAAGAGAACTAGGTTTGAAATTTTGAAATCTGAATCTGCCTCTGCTACATGCCACCTGTGTAATCTTAGGTAAATCACTTTGCTTTTTTGATTCTCATTTTTCTCAACTGTAAAATGAGGCTATTGGTCAAGATAATCTCTTCCAATATGGACCTAACAATGTCTTTTAAGTAGTAGCCTCAGTGTGTGGGAGGGGTACAAGACCCTCTTTCCCAAATTAACTAATCAGAGACATCTTCAGGTACAAAGAGAAAGTATTTATTTAATCCCTGCAGGGAGAGGCCCAGACACACAGCTGGGAGCCATCCTAACAGCAGCCATGTGCTCCTGGATCCTGCTTGCTTTGGCCTTGTCCACGGTTTAGAAGCAGAAGACCCAAGCCCCTTCATTGGATAGACCTTAAAAGGAAGCAACCCTCCTTGACCAATGGTCACCTCCTGTGGGTCATGTCACTTCCCATGGGTGTGACTTGAGGGCCTGACCTTTAGACCACTGGACTAACTGCAGCCTAGGGTCTAAGACTGGGAATAGGGATCATGTGACTTCTTGAAACCTGAGCCCCAAGACCTCACCTTCCTGCTCTAGGTATCGGGATCATGTGACCTAGGCCCAGTATCAAAACTGAGAAAGCTTCATCTAATTTGTCCCACTTACTCCGTAAATTCAGAAAAGCTCCTTACTGGAAGGTAATGGTCATTGAACTTAATAGGTTTGGAATTTTGGCCATTTCAACCCACAAAAAGACCAATAAGGTCTAGAAAGTTGGAGTTTACATAAATGGAAGGAGTAGCCACATTTAAGAATTCGTAACTCTCCACATTTTAAAGTACCAGTTGGTAAGGGGAAAAAGTCACACCTCAAACCCTAAAAATTTACATAAATGACCAGTAGATGGCACCCATGTTAAAAAACCATAAATGGGTTTTTTCAAAGGAAGAAGAATGAATGGTGTCAGAAATGAGGATTAACTGTCCTTGGGACAAATTAGAAAAGAAAAAGCCATTTTGTATTTCGAAGTTGGGGACTTCAAGGCAATAGTTTAAAATACTCTTTTGGTTTCCCTACTTCTGGAACACTACAATGGTTTCTAAAAAAGAAATTACTTTTAGAATTTACTAGGAAAGGCCAAAAATACCACCTGTAGCTTATTTGAAGAATAGTCAGAAAGAGTCTCTCCAGGAAAAGAGTTAAAGGAAAGTCTCATGATTTAAGAATTAGCACAAATGAAAAGAACATATTAAAAATCCCCAATTAAATACCAAATTGGAAAGCCTAAAATTTAAGGTGAGATTAATAAAATTGAATGGAAGAAAACTATTGAATTAATAAATAAAACCAGTAGCTGATTTTATGGGAAAAAATAAAATAAACAATTTGTTAAAAATGATTTAAAAGGAGAGAGAAGAAAACCAAATTACTAGTGTCAAAAATGAAAAGGTTAAATATAACACTAATGAAGATGAAATCAAAGCAATTATTAGGCGTTATTTTGCCTAGTTACATGCCAACAAATTTAACAATTTAAGTGAAATGGAAGAATAATTACAAAAAATATAAAGTACCTAGATTAACGGAAAAAGAAATAGAGTATCCAATAAACTTAATTTAGAAAAAGAAATTTAATAGCCCATAAATGAGCTCCCAAAGAAAAAAGCATTAGTGATGAATTTTACCAGATGAATTTTACAAGATAATTTTACCAAATTCCAATTCTACTAATTTCAATATTAAATAAATGAATTTGAGTACAGGTAAAAAAAAAAAAAAAGGAGTCCTACCAAACACTTTTTATGAAATGAATATGGTGCTGATACCTAATTGAGGAAGAACAAAAACAGAAAAAGAAAATTATAGACCATTTTCATTAATGATTATGGATGCAAAATTCTAAATAAACTATGAGGTAGAAGACTACAACAACTTAGCCCTGAAATGGACACTGTGGGTAAAATGGATGCTGCCTCTGAAATTGCTTGGGCACTCATGAGACTGTGAGAATGTTACCTCTGCTTGAACTCTGTAGGAAGAACTGTGCCGCCAGTTCTTTACTCCCCAATGCAGGTGATATCTCTTGTTTCCAAATGCTGGCCCACAAGGCCTCCAGATGTACTATGTTATCTATGACCAAAGACCTTGACTACTTAACGAATATAGAACTTAAAGAAAAGTTGCCTCCCTGTTACACTTTGACGCCTGTCTGGGAAAGGGATTTTTAGTGTGATAAATGTTTCTAAACATTCTTGTGATTTTCTCCCATAAATATGTGTCCCTAAAACTCCTCAGGACTGACTCCCTAGTCTTGCACTGGTGGGGTTCAGTTGCTAACCAGCTAACAAACGCTCTTAAAATCCAGTTATTTGGGCTGTCCTGTATTTTCTCTCGCCTGGGCATTTCAGCCCAAAGTTTATACATTATGAGCAACTGGGATTTATACCAGGAATGCAGGAATGGTTTAACATAAGGAAAACTATTAACATAATTGATTATATCAATAGCAAAAAAACCCATAATTATATCAATAAATGCAGAAAAAGCTTTTGACGAAATACAGCAATCATTCCTATTAAAAAACACTTGAAAATATAAGTATAAATGATTTTTTTCTTAAAATGATAAGAAGTATCTACTGAAACAATCAGAAAACATTATCTATAATAGGGATAACCTAGAAGTCCTCCCAATAATATCAGAAATAAAACAAGGATGCTTATTATCACCAATATTATTCAATATTGTATTAGAAATGTTAGCAATATCACTAAAAGAAAAAGAAGTTGAAGGAATAAGAATGAGCAATGAGGTAATAAAGCTAAAGCTTTATATCACTTTATATCACTAAGAAAATCCTCTGAGATAGTAAGAGATACCCATTTAAAATAATCCTAGACAGCATAAGTTATCTGGTCATATACCTGCCAAGACAAACCCAGGAATTACACAAACATAATTATAATTATAAAACACTTTTTATGCATATTAATTGTTCATGAGTGGACAGAGGCAATATAATAAAAATGACAATTCTACCTAAACTAATCTTCTTTAATGCCATCCCAATTAACTTACTAAGAATTTATTTTACTGAGCAAGAAAAAATAGCAAAATTTAGTTGGAAGACAAAAGATAAAGAATATAAAAGAAATTAATTTTTAAAAATGTAAACAAAGGCAGTACCAGATATCAAAGGCAATATCAAAACTATCGTATTAGAAAAGAAATAGAAATGTGGATAAGTAGGAAAGAATAGACATACATTACAAAGTAAATGATCATAGTAACCTCGAATTTGATAAATGCAAATATTTAAAATTTGGGGATAAGAATTCAATATGGTAAAAATTGTTGAGAAAACTAGAAAGTAATCTGGCAGATATTAGGAATAGAACAATATCCTATACCATTTGCCAAGATAAGGTCAAAGGATACTTGTCCTAGATATAAAAGGAGATATCATAAATAAATTAGAAGACTATGGAACATATTACCTATCAAATTTATGAAAAGAAGAAAAATTTATGAATAAACGAGATAGAGAGCATTGTGAGATCATTTTAATTTCACTTAATTAAAAAGGTTTTGTGCAAACAAAACCAATGTAGTCAAGATTAGAAGGAAAAATCAAAACTGGGAGGAAATTTTTTGAAGACAGTTTCTTGGACAAAGGCCTTATATCTTAAAAATATAGAGAACTGTCAAATTTATAAGAAAATTAATTATTCCCCAATTTATAAATAATCAAAGGATATAAATGAACAGTTTTTTGATAAAGAAATCAAAGCTATATATAGTCATGTGAAAAAGGCTCTAAATCATTATTGATGAGAAAATTACCAATTAAAACAACTAAGATATCATTTTCACACCTATCAGAGTGGCAAAAATGATAGAAGGGAAAATGACAAATGCTGGAGGGGATGTGAAAAACAGAGACACTCCTACACTATTGGTGGAACTATGAACTAATCCAACCATTTTAGAGAGCACTCTGGAATTATATTTAAAGAGTTCTAAAACTATGTATACCTTTGACCTAGCAATATTACTATTAGGTCTGTTTCCCAAGGTGATCAGGAAAGAAAAAAGAACCTATATATTCTGAGATATTTATGGTTGTTCTCTCTATGGTGACAAAAAACTAGAAAATGAAGGTATATCCATGGAATACTATATGATGATCAGGTTGACTTTAGAAAAATAGGAACTTATAAAGAGTGAAATCAGTAAAACCAAGAGAATATTGTGTATATTAATAGCAATATTCTTTGAAGAATAACTGTGAATTAAATTATTCTGAGTATTATAAATACTCATCAACTACAAAGAACCTATAAAGAAAAATACTATGTATCTCCAGAGAAATAACTGATAAATAGAAGTATGCATAGTATGGTTTTAGTTATATGTGTGTGTGTTCACATACATATATGTATACACACATATATTTGTTGTATATATTTATATGTACACATGCACACATATACATATATCTGTGTCAAATGGTAGCCTTTTCTAGTGTGGGGTAAAGAGGAAAGGAAGGAGAGGGACAATTTAGAACTTAAAATGTTACAAAAAATAATATCCAATTAAAATTTTAAAAAGAATTGACATAAATAAAACTAATACTAACCCTTTATTTTTTACTGCTACTACCATGTTAAACTTCGGAAGAATAACATATCACTGGAACGTGAAACTATCTCAGCTAGCAGCAGTGACCCACATGGAAAAATCTAGTGGAATCTAGGGGAAAAGAGATCCTTGATCAACACAATAGCAATAATGTAAAATTCTTAACAATTCTAACAATGAATTAGACTATTTAATGACATTTTCTGAATGAATGAGGAAAGCAAAATTTCTTTTAAAAATTAGAAATGCTCCTGCAGTACTGAGGACAGTGATAAAAATCAACCTAATCCTGTTAAAGTATTAAACTACTTAATTCTGTTACAATTATAATATTAAAAGCTACTAGTAGTTTAATTCAGGAAGTATTTATTAAATTCCATCCACATGGGAGCTCTGTTCAAGGCCCTGGAAATACAAAGACAAAAAGAAAAATAGTTCCTCCCTTCAAGGAGCTTATACTCTCCTGGGGGAATTAGTCATGGAAACAGAGTTGTTTCAAGGTAGAGGAAAAAGAAGTGCTGACAATTGGGGTGGGGATGGGAATATTAGAAAAAAAGGCTTCCTATATTGGAATATTAGGCAATTCTTTATTATTTTGGGCCAAACTTGCCTCCCAGGAATTTCTATCCATTAGTGAACTCTTCTATCTGAAATTACTGACCCTGTTAACTTTAATCTATTGGAGAAAGACATGGCAAGCCAGTTCATTATAATTGTCATGAAAACCCCATGTACAGTTTGGTCGATGGAGTTTTGAAGAGTAGGATACAACTGAACAATTCAACAACAGCAATAAATAATTGCACAAGAGCATTTTAATTACTTGAAAACAATTATTTTTTCTTCCTCTCAGATTCCTCTCCTCCAGACCAAATATCAACAATTCCTTTGACCGTATATACATGTACAAAAGTATTTTGTCAAATATTAAGCACTATACAAAAATATAAGATATTTCATTCTTGCTATTGTAATTATTATCATGCGATACAATTTCAAATTCCCTCATCATGTAATTCACCCTTTCCAGATGATCTTGTTTGTTTAAAAAATAAATAAATAAAATTCTTGGTTGAAGCCTCTATGCGAAAGTCACTAACCTTCTAAGTTATATACTAAGAAATATAAGCCATGGTCTTGTTTCCAAAGAACTGGAGGAAAGGGCAGTTTATAAGGAAAACTGGAATGATAATGAAAATTTATTTTTGGACTTTCAGCACTGTATAAATCTGGAATTAAACTGTTACATCTGAGACAGAAACAGAAAAGTTGAAATTCATTTGATTCATTCATTTAAACTAAGCAATAATGACTTGAGGCATTGGCATTTCATAAGGATTAATGATCAGCTGTTGAGTTGATAGTCTGTGGAGAAATTAAGGTCCATTAACCTCTGCTGGTCATTAACTAACTCATCGGATATACTCATACCAAATTAAAATGATTTCCTTTGATAAAAACATTTGGGGTTTTATTTTTGGCCCTGGCTCAGGATATATCTATGCAAAATGCAATGGATACTTTAGAGAATTATCTGGATAATTTCAGCTCATTTGTTTTCTTGATTATCTGGATATTTTAAGTGAGAATTTTTTTGTTTTTGTTTTTTGTTTTTTACTACAAGTCCTTCCATTTACGGTGTATACATAGACAGAGCATCCCCATAACTGCAGTCATTTTGAAGTGTATAAAGATTGTCTTGTTTTCTTCTTTGTATTCCCAGCACTGACAAACAGTAGGAGCTTAATAAATTCTTCTTGTTGTGTTGACTGATTAGGATCATTACCATGCTGGACCACTTGGGAGTCATTTGGTGATGCTTGGGCCCTAAATATAAGATGCCATTGCCTGACCATTTTATTATCATGTAAGGTGCCCTATAACCATATCTAGGAGGCGGCTAGCTGGCTCAGTGGACAGAGCACTGGGCCTGGAAACAGAAATATCTGACTTCAAATCTAGCTTCAGATATACTAGCTGTATGACCCTGTTTGTTTTAATCTGTTGGAGAAACAAATGACAAGCCACTTCATTATAATTGCCAAGAAAACCCCATGGTCAGTTTAGTCGATGGGGTTTTGAAGAGTAGGCTACAACTGAGCAATTCAACAACAGCAATAAGTAATTCTTTCTGGAATTCTATCAATGGAATTCTGGAGTAGGATCCAAGGCTAAAGGGCCTCAGAAACAGACATTTCATAGTTTTACCAGTTCAATGAAGACTATTTATGATATTGCTGTGAGTTGGTCACTTCACCTTTCAGTGAGCTGGGCAACTCTGTAAAACTCTGAGCAAGTGTTTATCTGCATTGATAAAGGGAATTTTCCTGCTTGTTATTCCTTATTCTAATGAATTTACAGGTCCAGATTAGCCTCCTATCTCTCCAAATTACAGATATATTAAATCTTCTCACCACACTGAATTTAGATATGAGGTTGACTATAGCTAAACTCTCTGAACTTGCAGGAAATTACCATTTGCTGAAGATGAACTCTATTTCATGGCATCCTTCCCTCAGAGAAACGGAACCATTAAAAAAACAAAAACCTCAACTATAAGTATCTGGCAATTATCCTCTATTTATGTAATCAGTTCTTAGGGATTTTTTTCCCATTTAAAAATATACCTACATATTTCCATAAACATTAAATATCCCTGTGTAAAAATAAGGCATATTGGTTAGAAGCATAGCAGGTAGGATTAAATATCTCAAACTTCATGATCATTTAAGTATTTAGTCATTGAATAAGGGCTCTAGTAACTTCCATGTGGAGCATGGTAGGATCTTGATTATAGTCTTAAATTCATTGTTAATGCTACACTAATTGCTAGTTTTCACACTCCCAGATTGATGGGTAATCCAATGTAAGAAGGCCTAACAACTTTCTAAACTATATGATTTATAAGGGATTTCTATTTTAGAGTTGAGGCCTATAAGAGAAAAACAGTTCTATATCTTACTATTCATTAATGGGATACAATAGAAAGAGTCCTGGTTTCAGAAGAGGATTTGAATTTGAATCGCAGAACTGTCACTTACTATCTGCATCACTTTGGCAAAGTCACTTTGGTGTTCTCTTCCTCACTTTTCTTCTTCTGTAAAATAAAAGGGTTAAGTTCGCTTATCTTTGAGGTACTTCTAGTTCTAAATTAAATGTTATGACCTATGTAGAGTCCAAAATGTTAAAAAGCAGGTGGAAAGCAGACCTATCACCCAATAACATATATGCCCTAATCTGATTAATTTTCATTGTCATGAAAACATTTTTAATCTGCTTTAAGCTCTTAAATTTCTTTGAAATGTTGTTTCATTCATGTATTCATTTAACAGTTATACTAAAAAGAACTCCAAAGACCCTCTAGCTGTCATCTACATGACTGGGCCACTTACAATGGACCACCTGTGCTCTGCCTCAAATTACTTTGAGATAACAATACAGCCTCCTTAGTAACCATTTTAATTTAAAACCAATTATTAACCATTAATCAATTAACCATTAAGTCAGGAGCAGCCATCACTGAATTGAATTCTTTTTTCTTCTTCTCTCTTCAATGTATTACTTGAAACATTTCTTTGGGTCTTCCTGTGGCAATGTGGTGGTGGTAAGGGAAGAAACCTCCTTTTCACCCTTGGTAGTCATGGAGGGTTGAACAGGGAAAATCCCCTTATTGTAGGACCCTGAGCCAGTTGTTGTAGGACATGTGAGTGAGTAGCAACCATGACTATGAAGGTCCCTAGACCCAAAGAAAGTATTCTGAGCCATATATTGAAAAAGTGAATTAGAATTCAGAGCTAGGAGCAACGGGGGGAAGTTTCAAAGAAGCAACTTTAGCCCCAACATAAAGAAAAAGTTAGTACTGAAAACTATCCCAAAATGGAATAGTTTGTTTCAGAAAGCTGTGAGCTTCTTCTTTCTAGAAATTTCCAAAAGAAAACTGAATTGCTGCTTGGTAACATTGTTGAGGACATTTTTATTCAGGAATGTATGTGGCTAGATTGCCTCTAAGGTTCCTTCCAACTTCAAAATTCTGTGAATTTTAGAGAAAATGGACACTTACATTTTCTAATTGACATACAGAGTTCATGGGGCTTCTTAATGGAGTATTCAGATCAATAAGTCAATCAACAAGAATTTTTTTAAAGTGCCAGCGCTGGGGATACAAAGCCAATGAGAAAACAGTCTCTGACCTCAAGGAGCTTACAGGGAGCATTTGTTCTTATGGAAACAAGTGATCTGCAGCTGCAGGATCAGGAATGGCTTAATGAAGGAGATGGTGCTGGAGCTGAGTCTTGAAGGAAATGAAAAGATGAAGGGAATATATTACAGGCATGAGAGACATGCCAATCAGTTCAAAGGCATAGGGATGGAAGGAGAATATCACAGCTGAGGAATAATAGGAAAGCCAATGTGACTAGATTGTAGATTATGTAGAAGAGATAATGTGTGAGTAAGGCTGTAAAAATAGGATGGGGCCAGGTTGTGAAGAGCTTTAAATGTCAAATAGAAGAGTTTATATTTGAATTTAGAGGTGATAGAGATCCAATAGAGTTTATGTAGCAGAAAAGTGACATGGATGGATCTGCTTCTTAGAAAAATAATTTTGGCAGCTGAGTTTAAGATAAAATGGAACAAGTAACAATTGAGAAAGGGAAAACAATTAGGATGCTTTGCAATGGTTGAGGAAAGAGATGATAAGGGCCTGAACTAAGATGATAGCCATGTAAGTAAAGAAAAAAATACAGGAGATTTTGCAAAGAAAGAAATTATAAGACATGACTATTTATTTGAAAAGTGGATAATGCTAAGGTTGCAAACCTTGGAAACTAGAAAAATGGCTGTGTTCTGGACAGTAAGTAACAGGGAAGTCTAGAAGATGGGTTTCAAAGGAAAGATAAGTTCTGTTTGGAACATATTAATAGCTTTCACATATTAAGTTTGAAATATTCAATAGGCAGTTTGTGATATAAAACTGGTACTATGATATAAAACAGAAAGAGTGAAGCTGGATATATAGATGTGGCATTTATTTACATGGGGATAATTAATTAAGCCTATGATAGCTAGAGGTAGCCTAATGATAGAATTATTGTTGTTTGTCTCTTTTTTCTGAGAACCTATGACTTATGGGGTGAATCTGTACATATAATAGATTGTACAATTGTACACATTGTATGTGTTCTACAAACACATACACACAAGTATAGTAATAAGCATGGCAACTAGATGGTACAGTAGAGATAGTACCTACAGGAAGACCTGAATTCAAATTCAGTCTCAGATACTTCCTAGCTATGTGACCCAGCGGGAGTCACTTAACCTAATTTGTTTCAGTTTCTTCATCTCTAGCATTAGCTGTACAAGGAAATGGTAAACCATTCTAGTATCTCTGCTAAGAAAACCCCAATCAGGGTCACAAAGAGCCAGAAATCACTGTAATAATTGAACAGCAACAATATACATAAATATACCTTGCCAAAATATTGTTTTACTGCAAAAACCTGTTCTTAATTGCTTATACAATAATTCTGTTAAAGTCAGTCTGACTTTGTACTTACATATATATGTGTATATCTGTATATACACACACACACACACACACATATATATATATAATATGTATATATTAAGCATCTGAAATTTGTGGGATACTATGTGCTAAGTACTGAGGACAAAAAAGGTGATGGGGTCTGCGGTGAGGGAAATAGTCCCTGCTCTCAAATGAAAAAAATGATGTGCAAGCAAGATAAATACAGGACAAATCAGAAGTAGTTGTAAAGAGAACTTAGGACTGGAAAAGGCTTTTTGCAGAAGATGGGACCTTAGCTGAGACTTGAATAAAGCCAGAAGGTGGAGGGGGATGGTCAGTTTAAAAAAAAAAGCCTGGAGTCAGATGATGGGGTGTCTATGTAAGGAATGGCAAGGAGGTTGGTGTCATTGGATTCCAGAGCATGTAGAGGAGGGCTAAAGTATAAGATTGGAATAGAAGAAAGGACTCAAATTATTAAAAAAAATCTTTTAAAATCCAGATAGAGGCTTTTTATCTGATCCTGGAGTTAATAGGGAGCCACTGGTATTTATTAAATGGGGAAGAAAGTGTGATTTAGTAAGATTTTTATTTTACAAAGATCAATTTGACAGAATGTGGAAGATAAGTAGCAAGAAACTTGAAGCTATAACAATAGTCCAAGCATGAAGGGATGAAAGTCTAAACCAGAAGAAAAGAGGAAAAAAAATCTTAGAGTTTTATTAAGGTAAACAAACACAAAACAAAATACTACCAGAACTTGACCTGATTGAATATGGAGAAAAGGGAGAAAGAATATTTTTTTCTTTATTCAATATTCATTTCCTTATGGATTCTTTGGTTTACCTTTTTTTGGCCTTAATTGCTATTTCTAAACACATCCCAAGTTAATATTAACTTTAATTTCATAAGCAAATTGACAAAGTTCCTGGATGGTTTGCTTTCCTCATTCAATTGAGAGGAAGTAATTTCAGGGTAACCTCTTTTCAAATTTTTCTAAAAATAAATACTTTCCATTTCTAACAAATAATAGTGATTAGTAACACTGAAAACAGAACTCTTTGAAAACAAGATAATAATGGACCACAATTAATTATATATTATATTTGTAAAGTGCCTTACAGTTTATAAGGTTGCTTCAGACAATCAGTTTATAATAGGGGTTGGTCAGACTGCAAAGAAGACAAGGTAATCCACTATATCTTGTATCATAGGACTTGAATGGCTACAGAAGAGAGAATGAAGCAGATAACTTTGCATAACTCTGCCTCACTTAAATTCAATTCACACTTAAGTCAAGACACCACCCAGAATATCATTTGTCCTTTTTAAAAGGAAAGGATGGACAACAACAATAGTAACAACAACAATTTTATTCTTGTTGTCCATACTAAAGTAGTAATTTAAAAGAAAAGGTATCAGAAATGGTCCCTAGAACTAGCCAGAAAAACTGATTTCAGGTCAAAATTCTACCATATAACAATATGTTTTATAAGAGAGAAACACTATTCTGGAGTCAAAAAATTTGTATTCAAGTTCCATTTCTGATGCTTTAATAATCACAATAATAGTAATAGTAATAGTAATAACCAGCACTTTGAGGTTTGCAAATATCATCTCACTTTATCCTCAAAATAACCCTGGGAAGCAGGTGCTCTTATTTATCTTATTTTACATATATCCTTATTTTATAGTTTATGAGAAACTGAGGCGCAGAGAGGTTGAATAAAGTCAGGTCCCACCGCTAGTAAGTAGCTGAAGCCAGATTTAAACTCAGTTCTTCCTGACTCAAGATTCAGGGCTCTACCCACTATGTCATCTAGATCCTTACTATCTACCTGATCCTGGGCAAGTCAATTAACCTGCCTACATAAAAAGTTTCCACATTTAGAACATGAGGTGATTGGCTTCTAAAGTATGTTCCAACTCTGCAACTATTGTCCTATGATCCCAGCTGACCTTCAGAATACTCTGTGAGATAGATTATACAGGAATTATTCTCATTTTACAGAAAAGAAACAATCTCAGAAAAGTTAGAAGATTTACCGAGTGTTGCATATAGGACTTCCCAAAATCAAAGAATCCCAAAATTGGAAAAGACCCCAAAGGCCACCTAGTCTAGTACACCACATCAAGAAAATGATCCTTCAGCTCCATGTCAAGATTTCTAGTGAGGAGGAACCAACAATTCTTTCTGCCTTTATAATTTCTACTAGTTGTCTCCATTTCTGTTCTTGTCGGATCAAACTGTCATTAAGCACTTATTAGATGTCATAATGTTTCTATCTTTCCACAGCCCCTCAAATGATGTTGTTGCCATTTTGGGGAGTAATTTTTCCCAGTTTGCAGAGTTTAAGAACCCCTAGCGTTGTTTTGATTTGCTTTTTCCTTATTCTTAGTAATTTGGAGCATACTTATCTGTGGTTGTGAATATGTTGTAGTTCTTTGTTTGAGAACTGTTAATATCTTTGATCATTTATCTTTTGGGGATCTTAATAAACTTTCTCCACTTCATCATCTTCTATAAGAAATTTTGTTATACATATATATTTAAAATGTTTAACATATATTGGATTACTTGCCATCTAGGAGAGGGGGAAAATTTGGAACACAAAGTTTTACAAGGCTCAAAGTTGAAAAATAATCCATGCATATGTTCTAAAAATAAAAAGCTTTAATAAAAATACATTTTGTTATATAAGTCCCACCTTCTTTTTCTTCTTCTTTTTTTTTTTTTTTTTTGCTGAGGCAATTGAGGTTAAGTGACTTGCCTAGGGTCACACAACTAGGGAATGTTAAGTATCTGAGACCAGATTTGAATTCAGGTCCTCCTGACTTCAGGGCTGGTGCTCTATCCACTGCACCACCTAGCTGCCCCATAAGTCCCACCTTCTTAAATCGTGAGTTGCAAACTGAAGGGGTCTTGTAACTGAATGTGGGGGTTGCAAAATTATCAGGCAAAAAGGGGTCACAAGTAGAAAAAGTTTAAAAAGCTCTGATATTGGAGATCTCTGTTCTACCTTCATAGAATAGCAAGATGCAGAAGAACAAATATTAATAAGGAACCTTTGTCATTCTACATAGGAAAAAGCTCCTGTTACCAGTAGTTGATGGAAAGCTGCATAGAATTGCTATCTTTACTCTATAGATAGGAATTGATTGCAGCATCCACTTGAAAGATCTATCACAAATATCCATTAGCTGCAACCTCCATGGTTCACATTCAATGCAGAACTTTTGCCTTTCACACAAGAATTTATTTTCATTAGATTCAACAAAAGGAATAGAAGGTCAAAAGGCCTTGGCATAACTGTATTGAAAAATATTATTTGCAACAGTTTATCCATATTCTGTGACGTTTCCTTGCCTGTTCTCTTCATGCTATTCAATAAATGGTCATTATTTCACCAATTGTAATAAAGTGCCTTGTTAAACCAAAAGAGAGAGTCTAGGAAGGGATTGGAATTTTGCTTAAATTGGATAGATTTGGTGGAAACAAAGTATTCCAATAACAAGATAACATGGATTTTGGTGTACAGATAAAGCTAAACCAACTGCTCTTATCTGGCATCAGTAAGATGTAATACCTGAGGTACATGTATTCTGCCAAAGAAACAAACTTGACAACACAAATGGTCCATTTAAACTTGACTAATGTCATTTGAGTTAAGGTATTTCTGAGAGGAAAAGAGGACCTAGAAATATAGAGTAGAAAGACAATGGGAAATCTATTACAGATTGCATTGATTCCTCAGGAAGCATATTCTCCTTGGAGATCTCTGTTCTACTTTCATAGAATAGCAAGATATAGAAGAACAAATATTAATAGGGATCATTTGTCATTCCACATAGAAAAAGTGCTTTTTACCGTCAAGATTACAATTGTTGATGGAAAGCTGCATAGAATGGCTATATTTACTCTATGGATAAGAACTGATTGCAGCATTCACTTGGAATTCTCTGTCACAAACTTCCATTAGTGGTAACCACTGAGGGGTCACATTCAATATGGAACTTTTGCCTTCCATGTAAGCATTTATTTTCATTAGAGTCAAACAGAGGAATGGAAGGTTGAAAGGCCTTGATGTAACTGGATTAAGAAATAATATGTGCAACACTTTATCTATATTTTCTGCAGTTTCCTTCTATGTTCTCTTCATGCTATTCTATAAATGACCATTATTTCACCAATTATAATAAAGTGATTTGCTAAACCAAAAAAGAGAGTCTAGGAAGGGATCAGAATTTTGCTTAAATTGGATAGATTTGGTGGAAACAAAGCATTCCAATAACAAGATAATATGGATTTTGCTATACAGATAAAGCTAAACCAACTGCTCTTATCTGGCATCAGTAAGATGTAACACCTGAGGTACATGAATTCTGCCAAAGAAACAAACTTGACAACACAAATGGTCCATTTAAACTTGACTAATGTCATTCGAGTTAAGGTATTTCTGAGAGGAAAAGAGGACCTAGAAATATAGGGTAGAAAGACAATGGTTTTCTTTGCAGATGCATTGATTCCTCAGGAAACTATTTCTATTGGAGATATCTCTTCTACCTTCATAAAACAGCAAGATACAGAAGAAAAAATATTAATGGGGAACCTTGGTCATTCCTCATAGTGCTTTTTACCATCAAGATTACAATTGTTGATGGAAAGCTGCATACAATAGCCATATTTAGGAACTGATTGCAGCATGCACTTAGAAGACTCTGTCATGAACATCCATTAGCTACAACCTCCATGGTTAACATTCAAGGAAGAACTTTTGCCTGTCACACAAGAGTTTATTTTCATTAGATTCAACTAAAGCAATGGAAGGTTGAAAGGTCTCAACATATCCATATTGAAAAAATACATACAACATTTTATCTATATTCTGTGAAGTTTCCTTGCCTGCTCTTTATGTAATTCAAAAAAAGGCCATTGTTTCACCAATTCTAATAAAGTGTTTTGTTGAAACAAAAAAGAGAGTTTTGCAAGGGATGGGAATTTTGCTTAAACTGGATAGATTTGGTGGAAACAAAGCATTCCAATAATGAGATAACATGTATTTTGTTGCATGAGTGATGAAGCTAAACCAACTACTCTTATCTGGCATCAACAGAATGTAGTTCCTGTGGTACATGAATTCTGCAATATTGACAAATTTGAAAACACAAAAGGTCCATTAAAACTTGGCTAATAGATTCGAGGTAAGGTATTTCTGAGAGGAAAAGAAAACCTAGAAACATAGTATAGAAAGACAATGGGTAATGGATTTCTTTGCAGATGCATCGATTCTTCTGGAAAAGTATTCTCCTTGGAGATCTGTGTTCTACCTTCATAGAACAGCAAGATATATAAGAAAAAAGATTAATAAGAAATCTTTGTCATTCTGCATAGGAAAAAGAGCCTTTTACCATTGAGATAACAATTGTTGATGGAAAGCTGCATAAAATGGCAATATTTACTCTATGAATAAGAATTGATTGCAGCATTCACTATATTCTACCTTCATAGCAAGATAAAGAAGAAAAAATATTTTTAAAGAGCCTTTGTTATTCCACAAAGAAAAAAAAGCCCCTTTTGCCATAGATATTACAATTGTTGATGGAAAGCTGCATAGAATGCCAATATTTACTCTATGGATAAGAATTGATTGCAGCATTCACTTGGAATACTCTGTCTCAAATGTCCATTAGCAATCACCTCCACAGTTCTCATGCAATGCGGAACTATTGCCTTCAATGCAAGTGTTTCTTTCACTATATTCAAAAAAAGGAATGGAAGGTTGAAAGGCTTCTGCCTACCTGGTTTGAAAAACAATATTTGCAATGATTTTTCTGTATTTTGTGCAGGTTCTTACCCTCCTCTTGTCAAGCTGTTCAATAAATGCTCATTATTTCACTAATTCTAATAACATGTGAGTCAAAGTGAGTCAAAGAATGGATTGGAATTCTGGAATTGAATACATTTGGTGGAAACAAAACCGATAATGAGATAACATGGATTTTTTGGTATGGAGTGATGAATCTAAACCAATTGCTCTTATCTAGCACCAGCAGACTGCTATTCCTCAGGTACATGAATTCTGCCAGAGAAGCAAACTTGCTAACCAAATGGTCTATTGAATCTTGGTTTGCTTGAATCCAGTAAAGGTAATTGTTATTGAAAAAGAAGACTGAGAAATTTAGTGTACAACAACAATTGGGTTGTGGATTTCTTTGCAGATGCAATGTATTTTCTTTGGAGATCTCTGTTCTACTTTCTTAGAATAACAAGATAAAGAAGAACAAATATTAGCAGGGAAATTTTGTCATTCCACATAGAAGAATGCTCCTTTTACCACTGAGATTACAACTGTTAATGGAAAGCTGCATAAATGGCAATATTTACTCTGTGATTAGGAATTGATTGCAGCATCCACTTGGAATACTGTCACAAATGTCCATTAGCTGCAACCTCCAAGGTTTACATGTAATGAAGAATTTTTGCCTTATATGGAAGTGTTTCTTTTCACTAGATTCAAAGAAAGGAATCAAAGTTTGAAAGATCTCAACCTAAACAGATTGATAAACAATATGTGCGATGGTTTATCCATATTTTGTGCAGTTTCATTCTCTGCTGTTTTCAAGATATTCAATAAATGTCCATTATTTCACTAACTTTAATAAAGTGATTTGTTAAACCAAAAAAGAGGGTCTACTAAGGGATCAGAATTTTTCTGGAATTGGATAGATTTGGTGTAAACAAGGCCTTTCAATAATGACATAACATAGAGTTTGTTGTACGGAGTGATGAATCTAAACCAACTGCTCTTATCTGTCATTGCAGAATGTTGTACCTCAGCTACAGGAATTCTGCCAAAGAAACAAATTTACCAACCAAATGGTCCATTGAAACTTAACTTATTTGATTCCAGTAAAGGTAATTCATATTGGAAAAGAAGACTGAGAAATATAGTGTACAACAATAACAATTGTGTTGTGGATTTCCTTGCAGACATATTAATTCCTCAGTAAACATATTTTCCTTGGAGATCTCTGTTCAACTTTCATAGAATAGCAAGATACAAAAGGACAAATATTAATAGGGAACCTTTGTCATTCCACATAAAAGAATGCTCCTTTTACCATGAAGATTACAATTGTTAATGGAAAGCTACATAAAATGGAAATATTTAATCTATGATAGAATTGAATGCAGTATCCACTTGGAATAATCTATCATAAATGTCCATTAGTTGCAAACTCCATGGTTCACATGCAATGCAGAATTTTGTCTCCTATGCAAATGTTTCTTTTCACTAGATTTAAAGAAAGGAATCAAAATTTGAAAGGCCTTGCCCTAAATGGATTGAAAAACAATGTTGAGGCAACAAGACTATATGATGATTAATTCTGATGGACATGGCTCTCTTCAACAATGAGATGTTTCAAACCAGTTCCAATTGTACAGTAATGAAGAAAGCCATATATATACATCCAGAGAGAGAGGCCTGTGGGATCTGAGTGTGGACCACAACATAGCATTTTCACATTTTCTGTTGATGTTTGCTTGCATTTTGTTTTTCTTCTCAGTTTTTTTTTTCTTGTAGATCTGAGAAATGGGGACCAGCTCATGTCTCCCTTTGGGGCTTTTTCTGGAGTTGCTTTACCTTTATGAACCTCATGATCTGAGGTCTGCCCTTCTCCCTCTCCATAAAAGCTGCCTATGGTGAGAGTTCTTTTCTGTTTTTTATTCTTTTTTTTTTTTTTAAAGTTTGAGGTCTGTTTAAAGCAGAGGAGCAGCAGCTGCTTTAATTTGCCCTGGGACAGTTTGGTTGATTGACTTCCGGTGCTGGGCTGTCCTGTCTAGGTCAGGCATTTGCAGTGGGTTACAATCTATCTTTTACAAAAGGCAGATCTGTGAAAACACTGGCCCAAGAGTCTCACAGGGACTTCCCAGGTGTTTCCTGCCCTTTCCAGGAACTGCTGTCTGAGCAAACTGACCGACCCCCTGCCTGTCTGAAACAGACCTGCTCCAAAGCTCTTCCAAGGTAACTTCTGCTGGGAATGTGTTGTACTCCAAATATTTGTGGGTTCTTTGACTTAAAAATCAGTTCAGAGGCTTAGTCTGCTGAGAGAAGGTCAGAGGAGGACACAGAGAGTCATATCTTCACTCTGCCATCTTGGCTCCACCCCCAGAGTGTTTTTTCTTAATTAAGATGTATCCATTGCTTTTTTTTAGACATAATACTATTGCATCCTTAATAGACTATAGTATATTGTAGACATAGTTTTCATATGTACCAGGAAACCAAAAAATCTGTGTGACTCACTTTACTGCTATAGTCTGGAACCAAACTGCAATATTTTTGAGGTCTGCTTGTAATGAGTTGCCCAAGATCATAGGACAAGTTAATGGCAAAATTAGAACTATATACCAGGCTCTTTAGCGCCTAATCCAGTATTCTTTTCAATATTTTTTGCTTCCTTTTCTATCAGTATGTATAACCTGATTCACATTATTAGTCCTAAGTACCATTACTGTCTAGTACAATTATTGACATCCATAATAATAACTAAGTCTGTAAATATTATGTCCAGTATATTCTATTTAGTAAAGTAGAGGATTATAAAGTATATTTAATAAACATTCTTCACTCAAAAATTATATAGCTTTTTAACTTTTAGCAATTCAGACAGTATTCTTATGATAAATTTACTCATTCAGACCAATTATATTCTATGATACTGAATAATGTGCAGTTACAGTATTGGATCTATACCCCATAAAAATAAGCATTAAAAATTGTAATAATCTACACAAAGTGGCAGATGTGTTTTTCCTTTGGCCTTTTACTACAGTTTACTTCAGTCTCCACATATTCCAAACTAAATAAATGACTATGATCTAGTGTTTCTTTTCCCTTTGGCGAGACTTTAAAAATTACCTTTACTTTTGCAACGGCTATATTGACATCATATGACTAAAGTTTATTCGGTAGCTATTTTTTGTAGAAATCACAGCAGACTCAACTTGCTTAAATCTATTTCATATCTCTATTGTTTCCCTAAGTTTCCTTCTAGCTCCAAACTTTAATTTTCTAAGTAAAAAGCACAATAGGCTGTAGAAAATTGGGTTGACTGACAAATATTTGTTCTTCTAATCAGAGAATTCCTAACAAAAAGGACAAATAACATGATTTAATGATAATATCAGTTAGATTCAAACTCATAATAGTGGATTTTCATAGTAAAGGAAGAGGGACAATTTTATTTATATATATATAAAAATTTAACAGTCCACTCATTCTTTTTATCAGTCTGCCAAGACTGTCTACTTTAAGCATCTAAAAAATACATTTCCAGGACTATTTTTAGTTGAAATAAAACAACTCTTTTTAGTGTATTAAGGAACTCATTTATTCATTCTCCTTTTGTATTCCACTAGCTTACAATTTATATCTTTTCTAATCAGTCATGTTTCTGGCAAATAACCGCCTAAGAACTTTTTACCAATTCAAAAAAATAATAAATATTAGGCTTCCTCTAGTTATCTCAAAGAACTGTTTTAATTTCCATGCAGGTTACGCTATCATATAAACTAAGTCAGAAATTGACTTTACATATTAAAACTACTTAGTTTTCAGTTCCAGTTGTTCAATGAAGAAAGCCATATACACCCAGAGAGAGGGATGTGAAATGTGGACCACAACATAACATTTTCATGCTCTCTATTGATGTTTGCTTGCATTGTGTTTACTTTCTCTGATTTTTCTTTCTTGTAGACATGATTTTTCTTGCACAAAAATGATGTGTGGAAATATGTATACATATATTCGATTTGTCAAGTATTTTAACATAATTAACATGTAGTGGATATCCTGCCATCTAGGGGAGGGGTGGGGAGTAGGGGGAAAAATTTGTAACAGAAAGCTTTGTAAGGGTCAATGTTGAAGAATTATCCATACGTATGTTTTGCAAATAAAAAAAAAACTACTTGGTTTTATTAAGCAATTTGATTCTCAGATGATTTATCAAGGGATCTGGCTTTCTTATCATAGGATCCAGATTCAAATCCTAGCCCACGTTCAAATCCTAGCGTAGTCACTTTCTTATATGGATGATGTTGGCCAAATCACTTGGCCTCTCTGGACTTCAGTTTCTTCATCTCCAAAATTCCCTTCCTATTCTGGGTCTATAATCCTAAAGCCTTATATTGTAATTATATATAGATACAAATAATTATATTTATCTCCCCTACAAAAGAAAGGTGGGAATACGTTGAGGTTAGGAATTACATTATATTCAATAATAGATCTGAATTACTTAAACTTCATCACATATTATACTAACATTAAAATAAATCATGTTTTTTCTTTAGAGGGAAAATAAAAATCTTATCTTTTTTCTAACCTCTTGTAGTCAATTCCCCAAAGATAGCTCGTCCCAATGTTTTTAATATAATGTTTTACAGCATTAATTTTTAAAAGAGGAAAAGTCCTAAGAAATTCAAGTTAATTTGGTTAAACCCATTCAAAATGTACTTTTGGCATTTATGATTTGAGACTTTGAAGTGGTTTCAATGCATTTTATTTGAGTAGAAACTAAGCTGTAGCAGGGACTTAGGTGGATAAGATCCAACAAGAGGTCAGTGAGTGTATTCCAGTACTTAGTGTCTACTGTAATATTTAAATCTTCTCAAATTCATTTCACACAATCATAAGATCTTAGTCTTAGAAGATAAAACACACTACTTTAGTATAACTATCTGAACAAAAATCTTTTATAGCATAATTAAGAAATAGTCATCTATCATTTGTTTAAATACCTCCAGTGAAGGGCAACCCTCTTTCTCACAAAGTATCCCATTCTATTTTAGTATAGCTTCATTTGTTAGGAATTATTTTCTTTATTTATCATACCTAAATCTTCCTCTCTGGAGTAAAAAAAAATACAACCCCTTTACACCCAACACTTGAAAATATCACGTCTTTTCCAATAAATCATGTCCTCCCTTTTCTTCTCAAGGGTAAACATTATCTAACCCTTTAAACTACCCTCATGTGTATGATTTCAATGATCATCACAGAGTAACTAGATGGTACAATGGATAGAGCATCAGCCCTAAAATCAGGAGGACCTGAGTTTAAATCTGATCTCAGACACTTCACACTTCCTAACTGTGTGACCCTGGGCAAGTCACTTAATCCCAATTGCCTCAGGAAAAAAAAAAAAAGAATAATAAAAAAAAAAGAATTATCTTAGTAGCTCTCGTTTGTTCATTGATTAGTTCTACAATCATAGGTGAGCAATTAACCTTTCCAAATCCTTAGTTTTTGTAAATTGCAGTCATTGCAAAAATAAGCAAATTAGTTTTCTTCTGGAATCTCCTTGTTAAATGAAATATATTTCTTATCTCCAACTCACTTCGTAACTTCAACTCAGCCTCACACTTGTGACTGTTAGGTATATTTAGAATCTTGTACTCTAAATTTTTCCATATTCCTTACTAAAGGCTTCTTCCTCATTTTCATGACATATGCCTTCATGGACATCTGAGAACAGAGGATCTATGTACAGGACTGACTGGTTTCAGTCTCAGTAAGCTGGAACAAGGGACAGCTGCAACCTTGGGCCTGTGTAAACTTTTGGAAGCTAGTTCCCAATTAAAGAGTCTCCAGGGACACACTCCAAGTCTACATAGCATTTCTCAGAGGGCAGAAGGTCAGTTTAGATAGAAGCATGTATGTGAGTCAGAAAACTGGATGAAGGCTCCAGGGCACACATTACACATGCTCCTGGGACTTCATACAGCCCAACTCTTCTGGCTTTAGTCATAGAGTATTATAATAGTAATGAGCATCAACCCAAGCTTGAATATAGCAAAGCTGTGCTTTAAACATTTGGAGAAAAACATATCAATTCAGAATATTGCTTTAGACAGTCACTATAAATAGAAATCTTTTATATTTGAAATTATAATAATTATTAGAAATCAAAGTTTTAAATCAAGTTGGCAATATTTGAGGAATAAGAGTCAATAATCATCCCAGTTGACATTTGTTAGTTGTTTACTTTGTGCCAGGTTCTGTGCTAAATACCTGTGATACAATGAAAAGCCAAAAAATAAAAAACGAAACGAAAAACAAATTCAGACGACTATATCCTGTTGCTGTCTAGGAGCTTCCATTATAATTCCATTCCCATTCATTTTATAAATATTTATTAAGTATCTGCTATGAGCAATTCATTGAAGCAGGGTGCCATGGTGAGTCCAAAGATGAAAATTGTCCTTATCATCTTCAAAATCTTTCAGAATTCATAATTTCAGAATATGAAGTTACAGAGATACATAGGTTTTCGGCACAGCTGGCCATATATGAAGAACCGATTAAGACTAGGACGGGTGCTCTATCCACTGCATCACTTAGCTGTCCCAGATCTATTTTTATTTGGTTAAAAAGTATTTTATAAGTGTGTTCATATTAGTACCTGAGTTTGTCTTGTAGACTCATGAATATTTCGTATCATCTACAGTTATTCAAAATGTAATTTCTCTTTTTATTTCTTCCTGCTGGACTTTGTTGGTAATATATAGAAATGCTGATAATTTATGTGGGTTTCTTTTATGTCCTTAACTTTGCTAATGTTATGAATTATTTGGAGTATGTTTTTAGTTCATTCTCTAGGATTCTCTAATTATATTATTAAATTGTCTGCAAAGTGATATTTTATTTCCTCACTGCCTATTCTAAACCTTCAGTTTTTCTTGTCTTTATTGCTACAGATAGTATTTCTAGGACAATATTAAATAATAGAAATGATAATAGGCATCTTTGCTTCACTTCTAATCTTATTAGGATTGTTTGCTGATAGTTTTTTTTTTTTCCCTTCTGCTGAGGCAATTGGGGTTAAATGACTTGCCCAGGGTCACACAGTTAAGGAATGTTAATTGTCTGAGGCCACATTTGAACTCAGGATCTCCTGACTTCAGGGCCAATGCTCTATCCACTGCACCACCTAGCTGCCCCTGCTTATGGTTTTAGATAGATATTATTTATCTATTATTACATATCTAATATTCATCATTTTAATGAGAACTCCATTTATTCCTATATTTTCTAGTGTTTCTAATAAGAATAAAGGTTATATTTTGTCAAAAGCTTTTCCTATATCTATTAATATAATCACATGACTTTTGTTATTTTTGTTATTCATATGATCAGTTATGCTGATAATTTTCCTAATTTTCCCAGCCCTGCATTTCTGGTATAAATCCTACCTAGTCATATGTTGACAATCATTTCTTAAGCACCTATTGTGTATCAGGAACTTTACCAGCTCTGCAAATGCAAAGACAAAATTCAATATTCCTTGTCTTCAAGGAGTTTATGTTCTATTGTAAAGGAAACACTATTTGTAAACAAATACAAAATGTATGCAAAGTAATAGTCCAGTGAGGGGGTTAATATAAAGAACAATTTGTTAACAAAAAACATCACAAAAAAGCACAAAAAAGAGAGATGAATAGGAAAGGAACACTCTAGAATAGAGCTGACATTCATGAGAACATTTATAAATGGTGGTCAGGGAATAGATTCAGTCAGAAGTATAGCAATTCTAAATGAAGCCATAGGGCAATAGAGTATTATGCCCTTCACAGGAGAAAATACAATATTGATTCAATTTTCAATCTCAGAGATGGAGGTGATAGGTAGTATAGAAACCTCTGATTGGGACAGCAACCTGGCTCTGTCTCATGATCAAGGAAGTGGTTGGGGAAGTATGAAGGGGGATCCCAGGACAGTGTGATTCTTGTCGTTAGGGTAAGGATTGGGGCTTATAGCTACATATGTTAACAGATTTATGCAAAGGAATAACCAGCTTCCCACTAAGAAGCATTTTGCCACTCTCAAAGTAGTTGGGTAGGCATTAGAAAAAGGACCTTGAATTCAGTATAGATTGTGTAGGAAATATGTCTGCTCATCTCACTCCAGAGATGATCAAGAGAAAGATGCAATTTTGCAAATGGAATAGCTAGCTGTGTGCTCAGAGTTAACTGGATACTACATATAATCTCTCAGGAAAAACTGCCATGGACCCGAAGGATGAAAGTACTTGAGGAGGAACTATGCTACCCTGAAATGACTATGTGTTACAGGCAAGATGAAAGTCAACCAATAGAAGATGGCGGTGCAAAGGGCCAGATGGTGATAAGTCCCATTTTGCATGGAGATCAATACACTGAAAATATATGGTAAAGTTGTCAGAGTACAGTAGCTGCCAACCCAACATTAGTTTTATAGAATGTCCTTTTAACCATCTGTCATTTCCACACGGGAAGCATTGAAATGAATCCCCCTGATTCACTCCTTTGGAATCAGAGGAAATTTAATATCTCCTATTCTGGGCATCTGTGAAACTGGTGAAATAGGAAGTCCTAAGAGTGTTTTTACTATAATGAGACCAAAGAGGAAAGAGATAAATAGAAAGAAAAAGAGATAGTTACAAAAGGAGTGTCAGAAAAAAAGGTCCCTTAAAAATGTAAAATTAAGGAGCTTTTATCAAACCTAAAAATAGCCTCAGCAATCAGACACCTAGAGGAAGAATTTGTTTGTATATTTTATATCTGACAACTGTCAATGCTCAGGGGACAAATTTAATTGGCTCTCCTGGAAAGTTATTCGATTTTGGATCTAGTTAGAAAGGGAATGAGACATTCTTGATTATAAGACACAATGTAGGCTAGAAGCCAGTTTTGAAAAGGGAAATTAATAAAAATAAACCAACTGAATATTGTTGCCAGACATTAAACACTACTTACGTTGTGTCAGAGAGATGGGGTAGGGAGGGAGGGGGCGGGGAGGATAGGGGGAAGGAGGAAGGAACATTGCTTCTCTGCATCCCAATGGGAGGATGGAAAGAAGCTTCATTTTAAAGCTCATCAATATGCTAGCAAATGGAAGCTAGCCTTAAGAAACAGTGGTCTAGGGGCAGCTAGGTGGCACAGTGGATAGAGCACCAGCCCTGAAGCAGGAAGACCTGAGTGCAAATCTGGCCTCAGACACTTTCACACTTCTTAGCTGTGTGATCCTGGGCAAGTCACTTAACCCCAATTGCCTCAGCCAAAAAAGAAAAAAAAAAAAAGAAACAGTCGTCTGCTTGTGGATACTTAAATACTTAAGGTATAGAGTTGTCAGGATAGATTCATTATTAGAACAGTAGTGGGAAAACAGTTTTTTCACTCATATTTTGATGGCTTAATGGGACCCATTAATAGAGAAGCTGTTTAGGAAGACAACTAAGAACATCATTTTCTTTCTCATCATGAATGAAGTAACAAGTAGACTAAGCCGTACCATACTTTATATACAACATGGTTTTGAATACTAACTTGGCTCTAAATTGAGTGTATGACCTAGAAAACATGAGACTCCAAGAACTCAGAATTTCTTTGTTGAATTGATTTCTAGAAAATCTAATTGGTAAGACAAGTTAATACATCTATAAATATTAGATCAAAGGAAATGGAGGAGGTAATGTAGGAGAGGGAAAAAGAAGCCAAGACACAGAATGTGGCTCAAAATTCATGCTCTATATTGTCTCTGTGTGTCCATATTAGACTCCATGACCCTATGAAGGTCCATTTTTGCATGGCCAGTCATTAAACTCTAGTGGACAGAACACACTGTCAATAAATTCATAACTTTGAAGTCTTCCTTCCCTCTTTTCTCTATCTCACCGCTCTTCCTCCTCCCCCCCCCCAACCTCTAATCAGGTTCCAAATATTATCAATATTAAATCCATAATATGTCCCCTTGCTATACCTGTTTCCCTGCCTCAGTTTCCCTGAATTGTTCTGCCTCAGTTTCTCTGGTGGCAACGCCCCCTTCCTGGCCATTAGGACTGAGATAATTGGGACTGTGGAACTCTGACTACTCTAGTATTCCAAAGAGTCATAAAACTCTAAATGGCTTATCTCAAATGCTTGGGCATCTCCTGGGCTCAGACTGCCTGTCTCCTAGCTTCTACTCCCAACTTATCAGAATTTATGATCCTTCCTTCTTCACCCCCAACTTGTAAGAATTAAAGTTCTGGTCCTTCCTGGAATTTCCACTCTACCAGTGCTCTGCCCCTCTCCCTTGCCTTTGTTTCCCTGATTGTTGGAGCCCTATAAGAGTCTCTGGAATTACTCACTCGTTGCTGGGTGCTTTGAGACAAGAGTCCCATTCAGCCAAGCTGGGGGTCAGACATGGATCCTGTTTGGCCACCAGTCCAACTTCTCCACTATTAAAACATTAAAAACCTCTAATCTCTGTTTTGCCTCAGTTTCTCCAGCATTACACCCTTTTTTCTACTCACACAGATCCTACTCTAACAGATGATTTAGTTATGCATAAGGCCTCTAATAGATAACTTTTAAACACTGGAAGAAAGGAAATGATAGTGAATAATAAGAAGAGATGAACAAATTAACTGTAACAAATATAATGAAATAAATGAGGGATGAATAATAGACCTTGACTCACACTCCAGCCCTGCAAAAATAATAATAGCCTCCATAAATTTTATGGAGATAAGAAACATAATTTTTCTTTCCTCATTTTATCTATGTTGCCCCAAAGTACTTCATATTTTTCTTTTTTATTCTTAATAATTATATCATACTATATAAACTTAATTTTAAAATCATTTAAATATGCATTATTAGAGATCAAAGAGCCTGAGTATTTAACTTTTAATTTATCTAGCCTATTTTTATCCCAACTAAAATCTGCTGATTTTAATGAGGCATTTAGCAAAATACAAAAGATAGGGTTAATTGGCTTATCAAATGTGCTTTTAAGCCTTCTCACTTTTTAATTTGCAAGTATCTGGTTCTTAAAGTAAATGCCTAGTTTTATATGCTTTGTACTATAAGATACCCAGCTAGCACTTAAGATACTGAATATTTAATTATTAATGAGGTAGAAATGGTTGTAGTCTTTCATTCTTGAAGAGAACCAAAATGACAACTCTAAATCAGAGTCAAGTTACAGTGTGTATGACTGTGACTGATAGGACCCATACAAGCTCAGAATGCTCTGCCACAGGTTGGACACAAATACTCCCTGTGTGTATTTTGAGTGGCCTTTCTTATTTGCACATCTCGAGTTTCTTCTGAGCTATTCAATTCTGCTTTGCTCATGGAGCACAGTACCTTCTCTAGTGAGGACATGTCATGCTGGGCTATCCTGTGCCAGTGTCTCCCATGTCATACAATAATTTCAGAGTGCTAAGAAGAGATCTTGAGAGTGTACTTGTATTGCTTTTTCTGACCACCTTGTGAGTACTTGCCCTGTATGAGTTCTCCATAAAATAATATTTTTGGCAAGCATACATTTGTCATTTGAACAGTGTGGCTAGCCCAATGGAGTTGTGCTCTCTGCAGTAGAGTCAGAATGCTTGGTAGTTTAGTTTGAAAAAGGACTTCAGTGTCTTTTTTTTTTTTTTTATTCTGTCAGGTGATCTTCAGAATCTCACTGTCATTCAAATGGAAGCAATTCAGTTTCCTGGTAGATTGTTCAGGTTTTACAGGCATACAACAATGAGATCAGCACAATGGTTCTGTAGACCTTCATTTTGATAGTCAGTCTGAGACCTCTCCTCTCCCACATTTTCCTTTGGAGCCTTCCAAATACTGAACTAGCTCTAGCAATGCATGTCAATCTCATTATCAATATGGACATCTCTGCAAAATGTAGTGCCAAGATAAGTGAACTATTCCACAGGATTCAGAACTTCAGCATTTGCTGTAACTGATAGTTTCACATACTGATGATATGGTTCTAGCTAATGGAGTACCTGTGTTTCCTTGATATTAATTGTTAGGCCAAAATTAGCAAAAGCAATAGAGAATAGAGCCATAATCATGCACCAATACTCCCTCCACTTTAGTTTTTGACTTATAACCTTTTCAAGTTGAAGAATTTAACATCAGTGTGGTAGCTGACTGATGCCATGTTTATTCTCATTGAAGGTGTTTGATAGCATGGCTGAAAACGTCATGCTGGAATGGGAGCAAACACACAGTCTTTTTTCACTCCATTGGTAACCAGGAAAGCTCAAAAATGTTGTCCATTGTTCAGAACCAGACAAGCATGCCATGACAGAAGTGATGTACTATACTGATGAACTTCTCTGGGCAACCACTCCTCGTGACGGATAGAATCAAATGCCTTGGACAGATCTACAAATGTTGTATACAGACCTTTGCTCTGCTCCTGGCATTTCTCTTAGAGCTGTTGGTCAGTTAACACCATATCGACTGTTCTTTGGCCCCTTCTGAAGCCACTGACCCTCAGGTAGATCCCTTATTTTTCAAGGGGTAGGATCAGCCTATTAAGGAAAACTCTGGCAAAAATCTTGCCAGCAATGACTAAGAGAGACACTCCCCTGTGACTGTCATAGGAAAATCTATTCCCTTTACCTTTATGAAGATGAACTGTGGAGGCATCCTTGACCTCCTGGGGAATAACCTTCTTTTGCCACGTAATCTGGAAAATTTCAATCAGCTTTTGTATGAGCAATGAACTCCCCACACCCCATCTTCTAAACCTCAGCTGGAATAGAATCAGCATGAGATGCTTTGCCATATGAAAAGTAGCCCAATAGAGGGCAGCTAGTTGGTGACCAGCCCTGAAATCAGGAGGAAGAGTTCAAATTCATTCTCAGACACTTAACACTTCTTAGCTAGACGACCCAGGAATAAGTCACTTAGCTCCAACTGCTTCACACACATTAAAAAAAGTAGCCTAATGGCATTCAAAACCTCTTCTTCAGTTGAAACTTTAGCTAGGGAGTGATTGATTTCAACTTGAGGTAAACTATCAATGGCTTCAGCATTGATTGATGATGTTCTGTTGAGAACACTTTAGGGTTCAGCTTTCTTAGTGAGTCAAGAATCCTTCATCTCTCTAAGTTTTGATTATATTTTATTTTTGATGGAATTTCTTAGAGATAGATGAACTATCCTGCTGGTACACCCTGTGGAGTTCTTGTTTTTCATTTAGCAGCTTCTGAATTTCCCCATCATTTTCATTCAACCAGTCTTGATGTTTGTGCATATTCTGACCTGGATGAGCAAATGCAGCAGTGCTGTACACCAAATCTCTGAAAGCTACCCACTCCTTTTATGCTCCATTGTTGCCAACTGTGTGTTGGCTCAACTTACTCTCCAAGTTGGCAACAAACTGTTCCCTCTCAGAGAAGCATGCTAATCTGTTGACATTAATTCTTGTAGTGCTCTTTTTGCCTTGGAACCACCACTTTTGCTGAATGTGAATATTCAGCTTGAAGAGGATAAGTCTATGATCAATCCAGCATTCTGCACTACACAATGTCTTTGTTATTCTCATATCCTGTCTGTCTCTTCTACTTATAATCACATAGTCTATTAAATGCCAATGTTTGCTGTGAGGGTACATCTAAGAAGTTTTATTCTATTTAAACAAATGGAATACACTGCTGATGATGAGATCATGCACAAGTCTTTAATAGTAAATGACTATTGCTGTCCCATTTCCAACTCTGTTCCTTCCAAGGTCCCTGCCATGTTTGGTAGTTTTATTCTACTCTAGCATTAAAGTCACCCAGAATTATGTTTGTCCTTTTTTGGCACATTGATAAGGGTCTCCACGTGTTCATAAAATTTTTCTTTGACCTCATCAGGGTTCGTCATGCTGGGAACATAGGCACTGATGAAGATGGCATGGTTTTTCCTGCAAATGGCAATCACATTGTCATAAACCTCATTCACTCCTTTTGGAAGGAATGTGAGCTTGTTTACTAAATTAGTATTAATTGCAAAATCTGCACCATCTTCACAGCCTTCTTTTCACTGCAGCCACTTCAGAATAATGTATATCTAGTTCCTACTTCAATAAGCTGACATTCAGTCTTGTTTCACTCAGGACTACAATTTGGATGTAATACTTGTTGAGTTCTCTTGTAACAAAAGTTGTTCTTTCAGATCTACTGGATTTTGTGTTGTCTATAACTGTGTGCACCATACTGATGGTGAGTGGAATCAATTTTTCAGTATTTTTTAGTATCTCAACTGCAGACTGGGATCCCTGTCTGCCACAGTAATCAGGCCAATTTTAAGGCACCTTTTCCAGCTTTTTTCCTCACACATGGAAGTGAGCAACATAATCCTCAAAAGGCTACTCAGACACCCAGGGGACTGTTGAATCCCACTGCTGCTTCTAGTGAGAGATGACTCTATGGTCTGGGCCACCTGTGTGCAGGGTTGTGATTACAGCTCTCACTGTATTTGCACCTGCTGCTTTGTCACTTTCCCATCACCACAAAGGTTTGAGAGTGGAAATAGCAAAATGGTATGGTGATTGATGTCTTTTGTCAATTGTTTTCTCTCCAGATAGTGCTATATTTAAATTACATCATATCTGAACCTTGTGACCACAGAGCACCTGCTTGGCTATATGCAATGGGTGAGGTTGGTACTGGTATGATAGGGAATTGCCTTATCTACCAGTGTTTCCTCTCATTTTTTAAAAGATATGAGTAGATGATCATAATATATGAGCAACAAATATGAAGGCAAAGCATGGACATAAATATCTCCTACATGCTTTTCCCCTGCCTTCCCTCTTTGGTCAATTTCCCCTTCTCCCTATGCTGTAAACTCAATTGTCCTGCCATGGAAGTTGTTAAAACATATGGACCTTTTAGAGAACCATAAATTTAATCAACTGATCAAACACATGTTTATTAAACAATATAGGAAGAAGTTATGAAGAGCAGAACCATGGACAGACTCTCAGTCACAGTTGGCTTAAATATTATCATGGATATAATAAGGTTGGGGCCTCAGGCTTTGCACCAAACTGCCTAAACTTAGAAGATGCTTACTTATTATTCTTTTCATCCTCACTGAATTTTTGGGTCTTTAAACAAAGGAGGTCATATTCCAAGATCTCTGTTTTCCAAATTAATTTTGACTTTTAAAATGGATTTGAAGGTGTATTTTTTTTTGCTTTTTGTTGTTGTTGTTGTTGTTGTTGTTGTTGCTGAGGCAATTGGGGTTAAGTGACTTGCTCAGGGTCACACAGTAGGGAATGTTAAGTGTCTGAGACCAGATTTGAACTCAGGTCCTCCTGACTTCAGGGCTGGTACTCTTATCCATTGTGCCACCTAGTTGCCCCTGAAGGTGCATTTTGTGAAGATTGTCCCAGGAACAAAAACTTATAGCGTTCTGGCTACTAGAAGAGTCCCACCAACAGATAACTTTCCCTAGGGTTTCAAAATGTCTCATTCTAGTACATTTCCTGAAATCCTAGTAATTAGAGATTAATTTGGTTTAATAAGCCTTCTTGTTTAAAGTTTCTAAGACCTCTGGAAAAATAAAGGGTATTATTTTCTCCTAAAATCAAGCTGAGATCAATTGTATTATAGGAATAGGAAATTTTATAGAGGAAAGGGTAATTTGGAAGCATAAACTACTCCAGAAGATAGAACAATTTTAGCTGGGGTGCTGTAGGGGAAGGTTTAAAATAGTGTGTGTGTGTGTGTGTGTGTGTGTGTATCTGTATGTGTGTATATATATATATATATATATATATATTTACACTGAGAGAATGGAAGATGGGAAGATAAGAAAAGATAAAATTTCACCTATTTAAAACTTTTGCTTAAGGGTGGCCCTATGTCAAGGACAGGGAAAAAATTATCTTCTTTCCTTTTCCTTCTCTTTCTTCTCAAAATTTGATTTCCATAGAGTTAACTACCTAGGTTCAAGGTTCTTTGCCCATACTACTAAAACTATAGCTCATAAATCCCTACTAGTGTGCTTATCTTTGCTAATTGGCTAGTAGAAGCAATTAACTTAAAATCATAACATCTTAAAAATAATAGTAAAACATTATAACATTTTCCCTATAAACCTCAGGTGCCACACTCTCCCACAACAACACACAATGTCACTGAGAAAAATAGTCATACGAAAGTCTCCTAGCAGAGAAGTTCATAAAGAGACCACAATGGCCCCAGCATTTACCTGTCTAGTACTGTAGGATCCCAATGTTCTTTCTTTTTACATGACATTCTCACATTACTTCCCCTGGGTAAATATAGGCAGATTATTGGATTTCAGTTGGATTCCCTGCATCTATGTAACTCCTAATTGTCAGGTTTAACTTTCTTTTGAAAATGAGTAAGAAAACAAAATGCAAGTGAACAACATCAAAAAGAATGAGAATGTTATGTTGTGATTCACATTCAGTTCCCACAGTACTCTCTCTGGGTGTAGATGGATCTCTTCATGACAAGATCATTGGAACTGGTTTCAATAATCCCATTGTTGGAAAGAGTCACGTTCATCAAAATTGATTATCTTCTTTGTTGACAGCATCACACTCCTCCAATATATCATTTAGTATAGTTCTTTTTATAATTACTGTGTCTTTTCTTTTAAAAGGAACACTAAAACATAAGTAAGTCTTCAGCCAGTCAATGGCTATCTAATTCGAGCTAACTTCACTGAAGAATTTTGGCTTTATTTAAAATATTAATATATCATTCTCTATTTATCTGCCTTCTTATATTCTGAGATTTCATAAATTGGGCTGGGGAGAGTCAATTGATCAGATCAGTTCCTTTTAGAGTTATGTATACCTGTGAGTATACATATATACATACACACACATATATTCATATGTGTGTACATATATATATGTGTATGTATGAAGTATAGCAGATAATTTTATTTTTTAAATGAAAAAAAAACTCAGGCTAAGAAATTTTAAATAACTTGTCCAGGATCATGCAGTTTACAATCTCAAGTCAGAATTCTACCTTAAATCTTCCTGAAAAATACCCACTAATATCACACTTTCACACTGCTATATGCAAGACAAAATATAGGGGATATGTGAGTACTTCCTTCAACTACATAGACTGCAATCCCTCTAGGATGTAGTAGATAGTTTAAACAGTGGCTAAAAAATTCATCACTCTCTTGTCAACCTTATGATAAATAGTCTTTTAAAATTGGAATATAGATTATTACCAAGCCTTGGTAATACTTTTCAACTTGATAAGACTAGTCTGAACATGTGATCTCCTGGTGTTTAAAAAAATCAAAGAGCAAAATATCCCAAAGAATGGAGAAAATCATATTTTTTTAGCAAAAAAAAAGTGACAAGAAAAATAACTGTAATAGATTATAAGTATTTAATTAATATCCTGAGATATTAATTACATCTTAGGTAATAGGCAAAATCAGACGATCCATCAGAACCAATCTGAAATCCCACTCACAATAGGAGTTGTCCTGCTGAGAATAAGAGACTCTGTAGCTCAAGGAATGTCTCCTAGAAATAAGGACAAAATTCAGGAAATAAAGACTTCTTGAGCCAGCTCAGCTGAGCAAGTGAGCAATTCATCCATCATCTATGATGCACCCAGAAATGAACTTGGTAGAGAGTCCAAGAAAGACTTCAGAATTGGCCTTCCTCCTCATTGATGAGGAAGAATATTTTATAACAACCCCTTCAAGTTTTAGTCCACTCTCTTCAGGGACCAAATGAACTTGTAGATGGGATTATGTGCCTCCAATTTGGAGAAATGTACTTTTATTCTTTTTATATTATCTCAGTAAATGTGCCACTTTAAAACTGAGAGAGAGAAAGAAACATAGATTGAGATAGACAAAAAAAAACAGAGACACACACAGACACAAAGAGACAGAGAGAGGCAGAGAGACAGAGAGAGAGGTGGGGAGGAAGGAAGGAGGGAAGGAAGGAAGGAAAGAAGGAAGGAAAGGAGAAGAAGTAAGTCCCTATCGTCAAGAGTTTACAAATTAGTAAGAGTAATGAAACATTCTCATTTTCTATATAAATACAATCATGACTATAATGTTAGGATTGAAGTGTGATAATTCCATTTTCCTTGATAATAAAAAAAATTAATATATTTTTTAAATCACTGAGGATATTTCCTATCTTTTGTTTGTTTGTTGTTCTTCCTCCACTTTCATTCCTAAATGCCCTCAGGATAACTTTCCCTAGTTGGAGCTTTTGTTAAATGTTCTCCAAACCTGTTCTTTTCTGCCTTACATCTCATTGTTTTATGAGGCAACATATGTTTATAGTTTAGGACTATTTGCATAAGATTTCACAGTCAGTTGTTTGCTAAGGCAGCTTTTGAACTCCTTCGGTTTCTCCATTTTAATAACTAATTTATATTCTTTTAATTCTTATGATAAATTGTTATAATGAAATATGATTGTACTTTTCTCCATTTCCTTTAGTAACTCATTTAATAGATCAAAGTGGAAAATTTTTTATTGAAAGCCATTTCTTTTATATATTTTTTTCTTCTAGCTTTGCATTTCTTTTGATCTTTGCTCTCAGTTAATGGTCTGACTATATACTTGCACCTAATTTAGAAATAACTCTCAAACCAATCATGAATAATTTTATGTTCATTAAAATATCATTCATAAACGCAATCAAACTGTACAAACGTTTTGATCTAGCAATATCAGTACTAGATAGGCATTCCAAAGAGATCACTAAAAAAGGGGAAAGGATCTATATATGCAAAAATACTTATAGCAGCATTTTTTTGATGGCAAAATATTGGAAATTGATGCCCATCATCAATGGTTGATTGGGAATAGCTGAAAAACCTGTGGTATATGAATGTAATGGAATATTATTGAGCAATAAAAAATGATGAATAGGCAGACTTCAGAAATAATCTGGAAAGATTTGCATGAACTGATGCAAAGTGAAATGAGTAGAACCAGGAAAGCATTGTATACATTATCAGCAATCATTGTGTGATTGCTCTTCTCAGCAATCCCATAATCCAAGACATGTATGAAAAACACAAAGGAAAATGCTTTCTAATAGAACTGATGGAGTATACATATTCAAACACATTTTTTCACTTTATTTTTTTCTTGTTTCTGATCTGTTTCTTCTTTCACAATTGTGAATAATATGGAAATTTTTACATGGTATAGCAGACTGCTTATACTCTTTGGAAGAGTATAAGGGAAGAAGGGGGAAAAATTTGGAAATCAAAATCTTGTAAAAATAAATACCAAAATTTTTCTTGATCTGTAACTGGGAAAAAATAAAAATACTATTTTAATTTTTTAATTTATTTTTTAAAGCTTTTTATTTTTGAAACATATGCATGGATAATTTTTCAACATTGACTCTTGCATAGCCTTGTATTTCAGATTTTTCCCTCCTTCCTCCCACCCCCTCCCCTTGATGGCAAGGAATTCAATATATGTTATACATATTAAAATATATGTTAAATCTAATATGTGTAAACATTTAATACATTATTTAATAATATAATTTTAATATAATTATTTAATAATACAATTCTCTTGTTGCACAAGAAAAATCAGATTAAAAAAGAAAGAAAATGAGTAAGAAAACAAAATGCAAGTGAACAACATCAAAAAGAGTGAGAATGCTATGTTGTGATCCACATTAAGTTCCCACAGTACTCTCTCTGGGTGTAGATGGATCTCTTCATGACAAGATCATTGGGACTGGTCTCAATAATCCCATTGTTGGAAAGAGTCACATTCATCAGAATTGATCATCGTATAATATTGGTATTGCCATGTACAATGATCTCTTGGTTCTGCTCATTTCACTTCACATCAGTTCATGTAAGTCTCTCCAGGCTTCTCTAAAATCATTCTCCTGATTTTCTTTTCTTATAGAACAATTTTCATTTCTTTTTTTTTTTTTTTTGCTTTTTGCTGAGGCAATTGGGGTTAAGTGATTTGCCCAGGGTCACACAGCTAGGGAATGTTAAATGTCTGAGACCAGATTTGAACTCAGGTCCTCCTGACTTCAGTGCTGGTGCTCTAACCACTGCGCCACCTAGCTGCCCCACAATTTTCATTTCTTATAGAACAATAATATTCCCTAACATTCATATACCATAATTTATTCAGCCATTCTCCAACTGATTGTCATCCATTCAGTTTCCAGTTCCTTGCCACTGTGAAAAGGGTTGCCACAAACATTTTTGCACATGTGGGTCCCTTTCTCTCCTTTAAGATCTCTTTGGGATACAAGCTCAGTAGAAACACTGCTGGATCAAAGGGTATGCACAGTTTGATAATTTTTTGAGCATAGTTTCAAATTGCTCTCCAGAATGGCTAGATCCATTCACAGTTCCACCAATAATATATTAGTGTCCCAATTTTCCCACATCCCCTCTAACATTCATCATTATCTTTTCCTGTCATCTTAGCCAATCTCAGAGGTGTGTAGTGGTGTCTCAGAGTTGTTTTAATTTGCATTTTTTTTTTTTTGCTTTTTTGCTGAGGCAATTGGGATTAAGTGACTTGCCCAAGGTCACACAGCTAGGAAGTGTTAAGTGTCTGAGGCCAGATTTGAACTCGTCTTCCTGACTTCAGGCCTGGTGATCTATCCACTGTGCCACCTAGCTGCTCCTAATTTGCATTTTTTTTAATCAAAAGAGACTTAGAGCATCTTTTCATATGATTAGAAATTGATTTAATTTCTTCATCTGAAAATTGTCTGTTCATATCCTTTCACCATTTATTAACCGGAGAATGACTTGAATTCTTATAAATTTGAGTCAATTTTCCATATATTTTAGAAATAAAGCCTTTATCAGAACCCTTAAATGTAAAAATGTTCTCCCAATTTATTGCTTCCCTTCTAATCTTGTCTGCATTAGTTTTGTTTATACAAAAACTTTTTACCTTAATATAATCAAAATTATCTATTTGGTGTTCAATTAAGAATTTCAGTTCTTCTTTGGACACAAATTCCTTCTTTCTCCACAGGTCTGAGAGGTAAACTATCTTATGTTCCTCTAATTTACTTATAATATCACTCTTTATATCTAAATCATGAACCCATTTAGATCTTATTAACACTACATCTTGTTATGTGGTGTTAGCTGTGGGTCGAGCCCTAATTTCTTCCATACTAGTTTCCAATTTCCCCAGCAGTTTTTGTCAAATAGTGAGTTCTTTCTTTGGGTTTATCAAACACTAGATTGCTATAATTATAGCCTAGTTTGTCCTGTGATCCTATTCTATTCCACTGATCGACTACTCTATTTCTTAGCCAGTACAAATGGTTTTGATGACCGCTGCTTTATAATAGTTTTAGATCTGGTACAGCAAGGCCACCTTCATCAGCATTTTTTTTTCACTAATTCCCTTGAAATTCTTGACCTTTTGTTCTTCCAGATGAACTTTGCTACTATTTTTTCTAAATCTGTAAAATAATTTCTTGGGAGTTTGATTGGTATGGCACTAAATAAGTAGATTAATTTAGGTAGTATTGTCATTTTTATTATATTCGCTCAGCCTACCCATGAGCACTTGATGTTTTTCCAACTGATTAGATCTTAAGTGAAAACTCTAAACCATAAGGCTATGGTCTACCTTTGTGAAACAGCATAATTATCCAACTGTAGGGAGGATAGAACAATTATGTTATCTCACACAGGAGGTCCATAGCCTCAAATAACAATAAAAAGGGAGAATAGAATAAGCTAGGGGAACAAAAAAGAAAAGTGGACATTGTTTAAACTTAGAACCCCATGTACCAAAGAGTCTTAGGGTAGTGAAATAAGTTTAGAAGGTTTAAATCTTTTTTTTTATTTTGTTTTTATTTTTGTTTTTATTTTGTTTTTAAATTTTATTTTATTTGCATAACATGTGTGGGTAATTCTTCAACAATAACCCTTACATAGCTTTCCGTTACAAATTTTTCCCCCCAGCTCCCCACCCCTCCCCTAGATGGCAGGATATCCACTACATGTTAATTATGTTAAAATATTGGCAAATCGAATATATGTATACATATTTCCAAACTTATCATTGTTGTGCAAGAAAAATCTTATCTACACAAACGATATATCAGATAAAGGAAACACAATGTAAGCAAACATCAATCAAGGAGTATGAGAATGTTATATTGTGGTCCACATTTCGCATCCCTCTCTCTGGGTGTATATGGCTTTCTTCAGTGAACAATTGGAACTGGTTTGAAACATTTCATTGTTGAAGAGAGCCATGTCCATCAGAACTGATCGTCATATAGTACTGTTGTTGCCGTGTATAATGATCTCCTGGTTCTGCTCATTTCACTCAGCATCAGTTCATGTAAGTCTCTCCAGGCCTCTCTGAAATCATCTTGCTGGTCATTTCTTACAGAACAATAATATTCCATAATATTCATATACCATAATTTATTCAGCCATTCTCCAATTGAAGGGCATCTATTCAATTTCCAATTTCTAGCCACTACAAAAAGGGCTGCCACAAACATTCTTGCACATGTGGGGCCTTTTCAGAAGGTTTAAATCTAAGAAGGCCTTTTGATTTAATCTCACAAAGCTAGGCAAAAAAAATTATGAGTACTTCCAAAAAATCTCTTTGGGCTTGAGACCAATATATATCATTCTTTGAGATTTCTTTTATAGACATTTTGTCTTCCTCTGAGTTGGTGTTTTGGTCTTCCCTGTAACCATAGTAGCTTTCTATGGTTTCTTTTCTGTTTCTTGCTCATTTCCTTTCCTTCTCTCTTTTTATTTCCTCTTTTGTTCCTTTTTTGGTCTAGCTCTGCTCCTGGGATAAGAGGGGTGCTGTCCCAAGCTTCTTGTGCAGTTCTAAGCCTTGGTTTTGAGCACAGGTGCTTTTTGTGTTTAGAGTCTTGCTCACAGCAAGGGTTAGCTCTACCTGCTCTCTCCAGGAAACAGTCTGGTTTCCCTAGCTGGTAAATAGCCTTCTGAGCTGGGATTGAAGGCTGCTCCATTGTTCTGCTGGACTACTGACCCCATCAAGGGTCTCAATTGCTGATCCACTGTGATTAAAATACTTTCACTGGTTTTCTGGGATACTATCTGAGTTGGGCTGAACACTCCTTCTCATTCCAGTGAGACTCATCTTTCCTGAAGTCCTTCCAATATATCTTGAGCTGGATGGATAGTGGTTTCATTCTGTCAAACTCTATTCTATTCATTTCTTGGGGAAAACTGAAAGAACTCAAGCTTCCTGGTTTTATAATGTCATCTTGGCTCCACCTCTGGAATTCACAAAAAAAATTTAAACAGATTAGCATTTAAAGTTAGGGGTGTTTTCTGGTCAAAGAGAAGTCCTCCTTGATTCCCCAAATCTCTTCTCTATTGTTGCCTGAAATTCTCGAAATAAATGACAGAAATTTTCATAGGTTCATATATTTATATCTAAAGCTGTAAGGAACTGCTGAGGTCATATACTCCAACCTCCTCACTTTACAGATAGAGAAATAGAGGCCAAAGTGATACAGAAGTAGAATGCCATAATTAGAAAGAAAAGGCTTTTAAAGGCAGATAGATACCTGAGAGAGTTAACAAATGAATGAGGAGAGTTTCAAGGAAAAAGTACACGACATTGTAAAAACCTTTCTAGGTTTCATAAGTAGAGCTTAGAAAGCAGAAAGACTGGGAAGGTGATACTACTATGATCAACAAGAAAGCAGAAAAAAGGAGAGTGGGAAACATGATCTCAGGTTGGTAGATTGTTCCCCATTGATTTTTATCTGTGCCTAGTAATTTGAAGATTTTGACAAAGGTTCTTTGTATCTTAATTAATGATAATAAGGATGGTAATAATGATATTAACCTCCTGGGAAGGAAACTCCTTAATGTTTCCTAAAATAATGAAAGTTTGTTTACTGTCAATTTTACTTTAGAATATGGGAAAGAATTAAGCACTGTAATACTATCAACAGTAAATACAAGCTACTCTCCTTTGTTTTGGATTCATGGTATACTTTTAATTTTTTTAAGTTTAATTTTTCAGTTCCAAATTCAGTCCCAATCCTGACCCCTTCTCTCATTGCAATGACTGTTCTCTATACCTGAAATTCTCTTCTCCATAACCTCTACCTTTTGCTTTCCCTAGCTACCTTCAATACTCAGCTTAAATCCCACCTTCTTCAAAGAGGCTTTTCCTAGACTCCTCAATTGTTCATGTCTCCCTCTATAAGATTACCTTTCATCTGGAATGTTTGGATGTTTAAAGAAGACTAGCAACTCTGGTATAAGGGCTTGCTGAACCTTTTTTAGGACTTCTCATCCATCTTTGGTGTCCCCCTGGCACTAAATCAACTCTCATTCAATAATCTGTTACATGAATAGCAGCTATACCACAGGAGAATCATCTTGGCAGACAGACTAAACTAGGATTGAGGGCAACCCACAGGCCTCAAACTTATTGATGATTTTTTTAGGGGGAGGGAGGGAAAGAGAGGGGAATGCTTTCCGCAAGCATTGAAAAACTTCTTTCCACAGAATGGGTAGGTTATAATAACTTGTTCCAAAAGTCATGAAGGCAGCTGAAGTGGATTATGGAGTACTTACAACTTAGTCAGACTTCAAAAATGCCAAGGTCATCTACTGTATGCTGTGCCATCATTACTCCTCATGATTTTTGTTTGGCCCTGGACTTCAATGGCTCTGGAAGAAAGAGTAAAACTGACAACTCTGTGCAAGTCTGCCTCAATTAAATCCAATCCACACATAGGTAAAGATATCACCCCATGGTAGTCCTTAGAAAATAAAGGACAAACAACCACCTTTTATTTGTTCTCTCTCTCTCTCTCTCTCTCTCTCTCTCTCTCTCTCTCTCTCTCTCTCTCTCGCCCACGCTGGGCGCCCCACCCCCCGTCTCTTTCTCCCAGTGTACTTATTTACATGCAGTCTTCCCCGCTAGTATTGAAGCTCCTTTAGGGAAGAGACTGTTTTTGCCTTTTTACAACCCTAGTGCTTATTGCATTTACTAATATATAAATGCTAGAGTTAATAAATATTTGTTAACTGATTCACTTTACATAAATGGTGATTTAAACAAGTTACTGAAGGCTATTTTTTCTCAATTCTCATAAAGAATTTAAATGCTTTTACTGGGCATGTTTGTTCTCACTTTCTCTCTCCTTTAATTACACGTAAAATAATCTAGTATCAACTGTGTGTTGCTGTGGGAAAGGGGCAGGCCTGCTGTTGGCTCTTGAAGATAGATGGCATGTAATAGCATGTGTTGTGGCCATGATGTTCCTTACTTCCCAAAAATTCTGCAAAAACCCCCCCCAAAACAAAAAAACAACAATAACAACAACAGAGCATCATATAAATTCTCAACTTGCTTTTCTGATAATTTCATCTTCTGGAAAGTAGAGTTAGTGAAAAAGGAAATTTACTCTGAGACAATACAAAAGAAAAGGGTAGCAAGTGGAAGTTACAAGAATTTTGAGAGAAACTGAATATGTCATCTTTGTATTCATAATGGTTGAAAAAACATAGTATGGATTAAACCATACAACCCAGACTTAAGGAAGGCACATTTCAAGAAGGCCAGAGAAAATAGTTTATAAGTTTCAAGCACACATTTTACCTTTTTTGTATATGCTATAGACTTCTTTGGCAGTTGGGAGAAGATTGTGGACTTTATCTCAGAATAATGTTTATAAGTAATGGAAGAAAATGCTAAATTACAATTAGAGGATAATGAAAATGAAAATTGTTCTCATTTAGTGTGAAACCTATCCATAAAAATTTAGGAGGTCCTTCCTCAAGAATGGGAATCTTACAAAAACCTGAAGTCTGGGGAAATAAGAGATTTTATTGAAGAAGGAAATAAGGGATATCTAAAGAAATCTAAATGGCTATTTTCAATGTCCTTCAATTAGCTCAGAAATGTTAAAGGTCATGAAAACACTAGAAGCCAGGATTCTGAGTTTGAGAAACAGACAACCAAAGAAACACAAGGAAGTATCTCGCACTTTATCAGGAAGTATAAATGAACAAAGCCATTAGATATATAGGACCTTGTCAGTAATTGAAATCCCTGAGAGAGATAGCCCAGAATAACTTCTATTTTCATTAGGGTTTGAAAGGAATATCTTTTTTATTTTATTTTATTTGCAAAACATATGTATGGGCAACTCTTCAACATTAACCCTTACAAAGCTTTCTGTTACAAGTTTTTCCCTCCTACTCCCCACCCCTCCTAGATGGCAGGATATCCACTACATGATAATTATGTTAAAATACTTGACAAATCGAATATATGTATACATATTTCCACACTTATCATTGTTGTGCAAGAAAAATTGTATCTACTGCAGAAAAAGCATTTGATAAAATCCAACATCCATTCCTATTAAAAACATTAGAGAGTATAGGAATTAATGGACTTTTCCTTAAAATAGTTGGTAGCATCTATTTAAAACCATCAGCTAGCATCATATGTAATGGTGATAAACTGGAACCATTCCCAGTAAGATCAGGGGTGAAACAAGGTTGCCCACTATCACCATTACTGTTCAATATTGTATTAGAAATGCTAGCCTTGGCAATAAGACAAGAAAAAGAGATTAAAGGAAAAGTTGCAGGATACAAAATAAATCCACATAAATCATCAGCATTTTTATACAA
>JAJPUD010001898.1:300573-325309 GCA_023553655.1 Myrmecobius fasciatus
TCATTTTTATGAAGATGACTCAAAGATTTATATATATCCAGACTCAATTTCTACCATGAATTGAAGCTCATGGCATCAATAATTGCTTATCAAACATTTCAAACTGGATATCTCCAAAACATCTTAAATTCAAGATTCCCAAATTAAACTAATTATCTTTCCTCTCAAATGTTCTCTTCTTCAAAAACTCCCCATTTCCCTTCCGTTGTCTAAGGTTTGTAACCTTATTGTTTTCCTTAGTTCTTTACTCTTAGTTACTCCCACATCCAAATCCAAATTTAGCAGACATTGTTCATATATGACCCCTTTTCTCTACTCACCTTAGTTCATATCTTCATCACCTCTCATTAGATTATTATAACAGGTCTAATTAATTTATTTACCTCAAGACTATTCTTATTACAATCCATCCTACACCCTGTGACCAAAGGAACTTTTCTTATCATTCCTTTACTCAGTAATTTCCAGAATCCTCTTATTACTTACAGGATAAAATTTCAACTTGTTTGTTTAGCTTTAAAGTATTGTACAACTTAGCTTCAGCCCATTTTTCTAGTCTTATTGGATATTACTCCCTCTCTCACACTCTGAGATCCAGCCAAATGGTCTAGCTTTCTGTCTCCTACACACATCATATTATCTTTTGTCTCTCTGGTTTACCCTGTTTCACAAGCTTGGGATGCTTTCCTTCTTTATCTCTTCCTTAAAGAAATTCTCTATTTTTCAAGCACCTCCTGCATGAAACCCTTCCTGATTCCTCCAATTACTAGCAACCTCCCTCTCAAACAATCTTATAATTTAATTAGTTTTATACTGTTACAGTCTTCCCAATTAAAATATAAGCTCTTTGAGAATAAGAATTGTTTCATTCTTTGTAATAATATCACTTGTGCCTAGCATAGAACCTGACACATAGTAGATGCTTTATAAATGTTTATTAATGGGTAGATATTGTTCTTTTGGTTCATTTTCTTGCCTCTCAATTATTTTATATATCTTCTCCTATATTTTATTCTTTGTATTTGTCATTTCTTAAGATAAAATCAAATTCTATTATATCTCTGTATCACAATTTCTTTGGTCATTCTTCCACTGTGGGACACATGGATTCCCTCTAGGTTTTTGCTATTAATAATTCTTCTAGGAATATTTTTATGTATTTATTTTCATCTCTCCTGATAAAAATGCTTAGGGTACATTTGTGATAAGTAAGATCATTGGTTCAAAGAGCATAGTTTTATAGATATAACTATATAGTCCCATAATATTTCTAAAAAATTTGAATGTATTTATAACTTACCAATAATGTAATAGCAAGTTTTTTTTCCTGCATTACCAACATTGGCTTTGACTATTTTTCACTATATTTGCCAATTGAATGAGTATTAGAAGGTTACCTCCATCTGAGCCAGATAATGTCAAATGAAAAGGAATGGTGAGAAGCCTACCATAAACAATTTATAGACACTGACCTTCTGGCTCAGTGAACAGTGAACAATTTGCCATAGCTGTTATCCATGAGAGTTATCAACAATATTTTGCTTCAAGTAAGTGTAGGGGAAAAAAGAAAATTTTCCGTGACCTGCACAGTGGGCCACACATGTGGATAAACAAAGAATAAATTGAAATCTCTGGGGTAATACATCTCTATTCTCCAAGTTATCAGGAAGAATGAAGTGTTGCCTGAAATAAAGAAAGTTTCAATAAGAAAACAAAAAAGAAAAAAATATGTAAAGAAGCAGAAAGAAATTTTAGCTTATTTCAGGAAGCTGAAAAGTAGAAGAATGTAGGATTAGAACTTAAATATCAGGGATGAAAGTTTATGATGGGGCTGGAGTGGGCTATTGGACTATTTTGAGATAAAGGACCTTGCTGTGCTCCTAGGAATGAGGAATTGGTTACACAGATAACCTTACTAGAAACCATCTTGTAAGGAGAGGAAGAAATGAGGAGCAGGTGGTGTATTTGCCATCTTATGGGATCTGAGGTGTCAGACAGGTTAGTAAGATGAAGGATTTAATGCCACTGAGGAGTAGGAACTCGTGAGACATACCTCTCATACAGTCCTGGAAGAGAGGGAATGTCAGAAAATCTAGAGATGATTAATATTAGTTATGTGGGATCACTGGAGTATGAAGATCTCCATGCTGGGGTTCAGAAAGAATCTGCACAAAGTAAATTTACAAGAAACTCTAGTAAAGAAATTGAGTTCTTCTCCAGAAAGTAGGGGAGGAAGGAACAACTCTGTATTAGACAGAAAAAAAATCAGTTTGTGTTTGTGTGTGTGTGTTTTGTCTTCTATGTTTCTCTCAGTCAGCTGAGTTACAAAGGAAAAAAATGTGGCCATTTTAGAATTTTAAAGCACTTGTTTTATGTATCTTGATGCAAAGTAACCTGATTTTTTCTTAAGCTTTCAAGCTTCTCTTCCTAGAGGGGATTGAAAATGACCAGGGCCATTGCATGTGGACTTATGTCCAGTCAAGCTTCTCCAAAGAATGGTAGGCTCCCCCAAAATCCCATGCTCTGGAGTCAGCCTCAGCTTCTCTCTAGATGAGTGCCTATGTTCCCCAACACCCCAAAGTCCCAGCTTCTCAGGGGATTCTGGATTCTGTAAAAGGGTGTGGTCTATCTCCATGTGACTTGGGGACAGCAGTCCACATAGGAAAAAATATGAAATTTAAGAGGGGTGATAAGAGCCATAGCCATTTTGCTCCTAGGGCCTATGTCTCCATCTAAGGCCTCAATAGTTTACTCCAATTTCGAGCAGTCTAAAAGAATGGAGTTTTTGAAGAGGAAGAGGAGTTTTCTCCCAAAAATGTGACCTAAAATATTATGTTTAAATTTAAATGGCATGTGATAAGAATTGCTTTCAATTAATGCATTTGGGAATAAGATTTTAGAAATATGTGTGCATTAATATTGTAGTATTACTACTAGAAGTTTGTATCTGTATTTTATTTGATTTTAAGTTTTAAAAAGTTATTAAAACAAAGTTCTCTGGTAACTTACCTTAAGAGGTCACATGCTTGTATCTCCTAATTAGATAAAATATGGTGCTTTCTAAAATGTTTATTGAGTAATTTGTAAAAATTATGAAGTATGCTTTAAATTTTTGTCAGCTTTGCTGGATATATGTATAAATTTTATGAAATTTGATCCAAAGTTATTTAGGTATTAGCTATATCGGGAGTCTTAAAGTTTTTTTTTTAAGGTGATTTTAAAAAGAAGAGACAAGAAAGATTGATTTGCAAAAGTAATTGATAGTTTGAATGGAGCATCCATTAAAATATCACAAGCCAAAGTACTCATTTTTAAAATAATTTTTATTGGTATGTATATTAAAATTAGAAGTGATTGTAAATTACATAACATTCCTATCCATTTTGGAATAGGCTATGTTATGTCTATTTGGCTTTCACTTATGAAAATCATGAAATTGTTAATTAAGTTATTTGGGGTTATTATTGTAATATTGAAACCTAAAATTGTTAAGGATTATTGATGTGATAGTTGTTAGAAAGAGGGAGAGAGAAAGAGAGAGAGAGAGGTAGACAGGGAAAGAGAGAGAGAGAGGGAGACAGGGAAAGAGGCAGACAGAGAAAGAGGCAAGAGATGTTGGAGGGCACAGAGAGGAGCAGGATGTTTTGACTGGTACCAAAAGATGTAGTTCCAGGACCCAAAAATGGAGGGGTAGAGTAGTCACCAGGAATGTTAAATATGAAATAGAGTGGTAGAGCATAGAAAGAGATTTTAATTAATGATGGAAAGGGCAATTTCTTTAGGGGAATTTGCCATTTGCCCCGTGATGTTGGTGTATGCCCTTAGCCAGTAGGCTAAATCCTGAAAGGGAGGTAGCACCCTAAAAGTTAGATATTTTTAAAAAAAAGTGGTATCAGGAAGCATGGTGAAGTTGGGAGAGATACCACATGACATGGGGGAAGGGGAAAGATATGGAGACAGAGTGCCTGACCCATAGGAGGTGGCCCATAGATTTTAGGGGGTGAATTTAAACTCAGGGACATAACTAGCATTTCTGTCAGGACATGGTGGGATGAAACTGCTTCTCTGCAGAGGGTGGGTCTTAGGAGTTTGGCATAATTTGGATTTCAGATAGGACCACCTCCCCAAAGGCTGGGATCATGGAGCTGAATTGATCTCTTACTGTGCCTTCTCCCTGCCTGCCTCAGGGATTCTAAGATGGGGTTGTACAGGCAGGGGAGGTAGACTTCAGCCCCTGCCAGGGTCCATTCCCCTGCTTTGCAAACTCTGCCGGGTTTAGAAAAATCTTGCTTTTGGTTGTAGAGTTCTAATCTCTTCACTGTTAGGTTTCTGAAGGTTTATATTTGGGATTTTTGGTAATGAAATTTAGGATTGAAAACTGTATACTAGTTATTTGCATGATCTGTTGGCTTGGGAAGCTGAAGGCTTAAATCCACCCTTCCCTCACTGTGTGTGGCTGCTTCTTAGAAGTAAATGCCACTCACTGGAGCTTCTCCCTGTCCCTCAACTTCTGCCACCCCCTGCTAATTAAATGAAATTACTTTAACATTCATTGCTTCTATTGCTTAAAGAAATAGCTTACATTTACACAGTGCTAATAACTGAATATTTGATTTTATTTTTCAAGTCTGTAGTTGTTTTAAAGCAAAGTCATTTGTGATCCTGTATCAAAGGTTCTATCACTTAGCAATGTAAGGGGCTTCTAAGAGAAGTTTGTTAGATTTCTGGGTAACTGCAAATTCTCTAAAAACGGTTATTTCAAAATCCATTTAGCAGATTATTTATTAAGTGGCCTCATTATTTAATGAATAAGATAGCAAATGTACTTTCTTGAAGTACCTAGAGCAGGATTTCAACCTGATAGTCCTGCATATCTAGCTTTGGCTGAACTCTGCAGGCACATAGGACAGATAAATTTGGGATCTAAAACCTGATTAGTGAAACTTGCTATTGAAATGAAATCTCTTGGGATTATAATTGTTAAGGGTTTTGAGTCTTGAATTTGGGAATGATTATTTGATGAATAATAATTAAGTTAAGGACTTAAGGCAAGTGATAGACACCAAAGCTTGGTTAGAATTGGTAAAGTACTCTGTAAACAGTCTGAACAACAAGCAATTTCTACTTCTGTGCTACAGGTTGTCCCATGTCCTTTGGGTATGGAAGAACATGGAAGTGAATTCTTCCTATTCTCAAAATAACAATGCTGGGGAGAAATGCAATGCTTTATACTAGTCCCTTACCTCTGGGTATCAGTTTGCCTCTCACGGAAGAGTGAAAGATTCTAAAATTTAGGAATTGTAGCGGCATATATATGATTCTGGAATATAACTAAGGGTAATTCTGGCAGTTTCTTGAATGAGCATACCCCAAGCAAACCTTGGGGGGTATTGTGGAGGCAGCACTCTCATAAACCTGCTTTGCCTGGGAACCGAGTGGGCACCTGTGCATCAACACAATTGGCTACTTAATTTAAATAATTGACTATTTAAATTAGAAAACTGAAACCCACCAGGACATCAAGAAATAATCAAGGATGGAGTTATCTTCCCACAAAAGAATGTAAGCTACTTGGAGGCAGGGATTGACTTTCGTAATGAAGGGTAGTAGCCTGACATTTGAAAAGAATCTTTTTTTTTGTTCTTTGTCCTTAGTCCTCCTCTATTACTCTTCCTCCTAGAATGAAAGCTCCTTGGGAGTAGGGAATGATTTGTAATGAGGAGAGGAGATTCATGAAGTGTAACTTCTGTAACATCCAATTAATGAGGAAACAGAGGAGGGACCGGTGCTTCAGTATAGGAAATAAAATGCTGCCTTTGGAGTCCCAAAAGGAGTCTATTCATCTAGACAGCCATTCTTTTTTTTTTTTTGTATACATATTTCCACACTTATCATTGTTGTGCAAGAAAAATCGTATCTATAAGAAAAAAATCAGAGAAAGGAAACACAATGCAAGCAAACATCAATAGAGAGCATGAAAATGTTATATTGTGGTCCACATTTCGCATCCCTCTCTCTGGGTGTATATGGCTTTCTTCACTGAACAATTGGAACTGGTTTGAGACATTTCATTGTTGCAGAGAGCCATGTCCATCAAAATTGATCATCTTATAGTCTTGTTGCTGTGTATAATGTTCTCCTGGTTCTGCTGATTTCACTCAGCATCAGTTCATGCAAGTCTCTCCAGGCCTCTCTGAAATCCTCCTGTTGGTCGTTTCTTACAGAACAATAATATTCCATAACATTCATATACCATAATTTATTCAGCCATTCTCCAATTGATGGGCATCCATTCAGTTTCCAGTGTCTAGCCACTACAAAAAGGGCTGCTACAAACATTTTTGCACATGTGGGTCCCTTTCCTTCCTTAAAGATCTCTTTGGGATATAAGCCCAGTAGAAACACTGCTGGGTCAAAGGGTATGCACAATTTGATCACTTTTTGAGCATAGTTCCAAATTGCTCTCCAGAATGGTTGGATCCATTCACAGTTCCACCAACAATGTATTAGTGTCCCAGTTTTCCCACATCCACGCTAACATTCATCATTATCTTTTCCTGTCATCTTAGCTAATCTGACAGTTGTATAGTGGTACCTCAGAGTTGTCTTAATTTGCATTTCTCTGATCAATAGTGATTTGGAGCAACTTTTCATATGACTAGAAATGGTTTTAATTTCATCATCTGAAAATTGTCTGTTCATATCCTTTGGTCATTTATCAATTGAAGAATGGCTTGAATTCTTATAAATATGAGACAATTCCCTATATATTTTAGAAATGAGGCCTTTATCAGAACAATTAAATGTAAAGATGATTTCCCAATTTGATGCTTCCCTCCTAATCTTGTCTGCATTAGTTTTGTTTGTACAGAAACTTTTTAACTTAATATAATCAAAATTATCTATCTGGTGTTCAATTAGGAGTTCCAGATCTTCTTTGGACATAAATTTATTCCATCTCCACTGGTCTGAGAGGTAAACTATCTTATGTTCCTCTAATTTGGACAGCCATTCTTGCAAGAATGTAAAATAAATCTTTCCTGCATTCATCAGTGAGTAAGTAGAGTTCTTGGTAAGAAATTTTGTTTCTTACTTGGATTTCTTACATAGTTTAAAGTATTAAACTATGATGAAATAATGTAAAAAAATTTTTTTAACTTTAAAGTCTTTATGTAATTGTCTTTTTTCTTTCTTAAAATTCTTTATTACAAAGGATGGTTCACTATATATATATTTTTTCAAGTTAATGGACCCAAGTTAAGAACTGTCTTATTTCAATGAGATTTAGATAAGAAAGGTCCCAGAACATTTTATGTTTAGTACTATGAATTATTATATAAGTGGATGCTAGGGTTGTGGTCATAGTGGTGATTGTTTTTGTTGTCCCCTAAAGAGATTTAAGAAGTTATTTTTGCCTTCAGTCTTGATGCTAAAAACTAGGAGGAATTAAACTGTCCACATACAATTGTCTGCTAATCCAGATGTTATAGAGAGAACCAAGTATAATAAAGGAAAAATAGCAGGAGAGAACCAGTAATTCACAGAAGCCAATATCCAAGCCAAAAGTTTTAATTAATATTTTTATATATATAAATATACAAGCATGTAGAACTAGTGAGCTTAAATTGGCCCTGTGGGTATCACTGAGATTTGGAATGGGCTGCATTGTTGCCTCTTGAGTGGTATGTCTTATTCTGAAAGAAAAATAAATAAATAAAGGAGACAGTGGAAAAATATTGAATAAAAGATAAATGGTTTGAAAAAATCCATTAACTTAGGGAAGAAGCACTAGGATGGGGATTTGAAGGACGAAGAGAAGGAATATTATCATGGGAGAGGAGGATTTAAGGAATTCAGGAAACATTATAAATCTATCATGGAATAATAATGTTGGCCAGCAGAGGTCACTGTGGCCTGCTCAGAATGTGGACCTCCTTTGAAGGTCAGCCTTCTCTACCCCCCTTCATTCCTTCTGGAAGGAAGGAAGGGACTGGGGCTCCCAGTATAAAGTATTAATCTATATGGAAACAATGAGATTTACTCTTGAAGGTTTTAGTTAGGTATATGCTGGTAAATGTTTAACAACCAGCTCTCTGAAAATTCCAAATGCGCATTTCTCACCCTTTTAATTGAGAAAAAAAACACACAAAAGACAGTTTAACTGTAAAGATGATGGAAAGTCTTAATGTTGCAACAGTAAATCACAAGGACAAAGTGGCCTGAGGTTAAGTAAATAGGTCAGATGATAAGGCCGGGGCACAAAGATAGGGTAAAAAGTAACTCTCAGAGGATTCTGAGAAGCTCAAGAAGCATTCATACAAATGGACAAAGGTGAAGTAAGCAGAATTTGGAAAACTACAATGTAAATAGAACAAAAAAAACGAAATTGAAAGTTGCATAATTATAATGACCAAGCTCAGCCCTGGAGAAGAGAGGAAGAAATGCACTTTATTCTCTGCTGAGATATGTATGGAATATGGGAGGATATACATTTCCTTCTCCAGTTTCTTTTATAGACAAGAAAACTGAGGCAATCAACATTAAATGCCTTGGCCAAAGTCATACGGGTAGTAAATGTCTGAGATCAGATTTGACTCATGAAGATGTGTCTTCCTGACTTCAGACTCAGTTCCTCTGTCCATTGTACCACTACCAAATGTACATACACTTACATATATATATACCCAAATATAAACATATATAACATAATGCAGGTATCCATATACACATACACATATTCACATTGCACACATAATTTATATATGTGTATGTGGGAGAAGTGTATATGTATACATACATATTACATATATATATGTGGTCAGTCGATTAATTGCATCATTTTATCATCCTTTTTCTTTTTGTCCTTTTTTTCTTCCTTCTCCCTTTTTTCCTTCCTTTCCTTCTTTCTTTTTTAAAAATTCTTTATTTCAAGGGATAGTTCACTAGATAGGGTTGATATAAAATGGAAAAAATTCATAAAATTTAAGAAAAAATAAAGTGATTGGGAAAACAAAAGGTAAGGGTTTTTTTTTTTTTAAAGTATTTTTCTTCCTAAGAAACAGGTAGAAGTAATGAGCTTGTGTCAAAGGGTAGATAGCATAACATTACCTGACAGAATATAATTTAAGAATTGGAAAGTTCATTAGAAATAATCTAATCCAAGTCAGTCATTTTTACAGGAAAGGAACAATTTCAGAGAAGTTATGACTTGCCCCAAGGTCACATAACTAATTAAAGTAAAAGTAATTCCAAGAACTCTGACTTCCAGAGTAGTGTCTTTTCTGTTTTAACATGTAAGCCAGAGAGAGCAGAACTACTTCACTTCTAACAGCCAGAATGGTTGGATCCATTCACAGTTCCACCAACAATGTAATACCTCTTATTAAAAAAAAAAAAGAGTCAGAAAAGAAGAAAGAACAGCACCATTGAAACATATTATGAAAACGGGGAAGACTGGGATTCATCTTCAAAGGAGGACACGTTAGTAAAATAGATAAATAAATAAAATAAATGCTTCTACCCCAAAGAGTAATGTGAAATGGCTCCCTGTCCAGAGAGAATTTATAGAAAAATTCAAAAAAGAATTCAAAAATCAAATTAGAGACACTGAGGAAAAACTAAAGAAAAAAATTAAGATCATCCAAAAAGAACAAGAAGATTATGAAAAAAAAAAGTTAACCAATTAGAAAAGGAAGTATAGAGTCTCAAAGATGAAAACAACTATTTGAAAATTAGAATTGAGCAAGGGAAAGTCAGGGAAGCTATGAGAGACCAAGAAATAACAAAACAGATTATTAAAAATGAGGAAAGAGAACAGAATGTGAAACAAGAAAAATGGCAGATCTGGAGAACAGATCAAGAAAAGAAAATATAAGAATAAATGGACTGTCAGAAAGTTGCAACCAAATACAGAACCTTGACACAGTAACGCAGGAAATAATCCTAGAAAATTGTGCTGGAGTGTAGAACATGAGGAAAAACTGAAAGAAAATTTTGCCAGAAACAAGAAGAAAAAACAATTAAAAAAAGCAATTCAAATAAAATTTGCAAAGTATGTATCATTTTATTAGATCCTCACAACAGCTTTATGAGGTAGGTGCTATTGTTATCTCCATTTTACAATTGAGGAAATTGAGGCAGACAGACCTAAGGGCATATAGCTAATTAGGGTCTGAGGTTAGATTTGAATCCATATCTTCCTGGCTCCATCCATTGCTCTATCTAGCTAAAGAATCTGAGGCAAAATGGAAAATTGTAGCCCAGATAAGGTAGTTATCATGAGAGATAAATAAATTTAAATAAGACAAGTGGACACAGGTATCATCAGCACATGGTCTCTGCAATCCTAATGAAATTGATTGGTGTCAATCCCGAGCATATCTTTTGCCTAACTCTCAATTTCTATGATTTCTCATATAACAAAAATAATAGTTATCACCTACATAGCACTTTAAGGTTTTCAAAGTTCTTTGCAGATATTATCTCATGCAAAATAGCTTTTTTCCTAGCCAAGCATAATACTCAGTCATGGATTAAAATGAGCTGGCATAGAAAGTTAAATTGTCTTAGCAGACTCAGAGAGAGGACACATGGAAGGTTGCATGGAGTCTGAAACTGAGCAAGAAACCGAATTTCTCAGTGAGAAGAATCTTCTCAGTGTTGCTTAAAAGGATGTATTATTTCAATGACTATTCTATTGAAGGCTCATTTTTTAAAAACTTTGCTATATTTAGAATGCTTTCTGACAAATCTATCTGCAAAATGAATTATAGTAAAAGAAATGGATGGGGCAGCCAAATTAGACCTCTTAGGACTCCATTTAGGTTACAGAGACCTGTAACATGGAGCCATATCCAAATATCTACCTCCAAATACTTAGTTTCAAAATTAATATATTCAATCAAATGTTTTTGATGTATATAGTACTTATTATGGAATAAGATGCTTATCTTTAGCATGATGCTTTTTTCCCTTTTATCATGAAGAATATAGAGGTTTTTTAAGAAAAAAATTGTTTATTAAATAGTTTATAACTTAATCTTTAAAATCTATGTGTCAAAGAAGAAAGCACAAAGATAGTAGATCATTTTATCAAAGAAAATGAGACAACATAAAAATCTTTGGTATTAAAATTAAGTAGTCATTGGTTTTAAATTCTATCTATCATCAATAAAAGAAAGAACAAATAAACTAAAAGAATGTGGAGTTTCTAAAGATTTCCAGTAGATACTATAGGGATCACAGTGAATAATCAGGAATTTATTATTTTAATTAATAACAATCTGTAAAAATTATTTAGAGTAGCAATCCCATCCTGCTACCTTCCCCCTCAATTCCTTTCTCATGTAGGAAGCTAGATGGTAGAGTAGATTAGGTACTAGGCCTAGTGTCGGGAAGACCTGAATTCAAATCTAGCTTTAGATACTTAACTAGATATAAGATCTCTGGCAAATCCCTAGTCCTTTGTCTTCATCAGCTTCCTAAACTATAAAGTAAAATACTAATAGCACATGGGCAGCTAGGTGGTGCAGTGAGTGGATAAAAGGTTGGGCTTGAAGTCAAGAAGATTCATCTTTGTGAGTTTAAATCTAGGCTGAGATATTTATTAGCTCTGTGACTCTGGACAAATCATGTAATCCTGTTTGCCTTAGTTTCCTCATCTGAAAATGAGCTGGAGAAGAAAATGGCAAACCACTCCAGTATCTTTTCCAAAAAAAAAAAAAAAAAGCCCAAAAGGGACCATGAAGGGTCAGACAGTTGAAAAATCACTGAAAAAATAGCACTGATGCACAGGTTGTTAGAAAGAGGAAATGAAATATCTATAAATTGTTAAGTACAGTGCCTGGTATATAATAATGTTTGTTTTAGGGTTGGGCTCTGTATACCTGTAGAGGGGAGGTCTAGTCAAGTCCTGTTGCTGTTTTTTTAGGATATTAAATGTTATTCCAGGCTTTCAGGACTCACAAAGTAGTCTGATCCATGGCAAAGTTTGATTGTTACCCTATTCCCATCCCTGCAAATTTCTGACCTGGCTATAGGTCTGATTAGAAAACTTTTGGACTCAGCCATTGTCACTCAATTGTAAAGCTCTGTGGGTTCAAAGTAGATTGCCCTTGGTCTGGGATTCTTGCCTTGGTTATTCCTCTATAATGTTCAGACAGGGATAGAAACTGCAACTTAGACTCCATTCCTCTCCTGGGGGTCAAGCCACACTCCGGCTGCTTGTTTCTGATCTTGCTTCTTTCTTACTTAATACACTACCTAGCACCTGCATCAATTTCTTATTCCATAATGCCACCACTAGGCAAAAGTCTTCTTTGCAGATCTTCTGTCCTGGGTCTGTGACCTGGAACTGGATAGTGGGCAACAAAGCCACCAGTTCACACCTGTTCCCAAATCCTAAATCACATTGCTCCAGTATGAGTTTTAAATCTTTCCTTGCTCTAATGTTCAACTGCTCCCTGGGTATCAAAGTGCTCCATGTGGTATGGTCCTGGCCAGACTCTGTCTCTTGTTTATAGACTACTCTGTCTCCTTATACCTACTTGAGCAGGAACAAATTACTGTACATTTTTCTTGGATTTTTTATTACGTACAGTTTTTAGATCTTTTTGGAGGACTTTTGGAAGTGAGATGAATTATATTTCTTCATGTTACTTTACCATCTTGGTTGCACTGTGTTTGTTTATGTGGCCTGGAAGAGTTCCCAGAAAATCCTGAGTTTCTGGACCAAATCTTTGAGATATAGTGGTATAACCTTTCAAACACATGGTAGTCATGAAGAGGGGAGTCACCTAAGTGGTAAGAATTCCTAAGAGCTCTAGCCCGCCAGATTTGAGCGTTCCAGAGTCCAGACATCTAGCCAAAGAAAGTATAATTAATAGGTAGTATAGTCATTGGACTTAGTTTTCTAGTAGAAAAGGGATTTATAGTGTTTAGGGATTCAATCTTCTCTCAAATGAATCCGGGAAATTTGCAGTATGATTTTTTTGGATAAAGAAATGGTGCCCAGGGGTTGGAAGAAGAATCAGCAAAGGATCGAAGCTAATGTATGGAAGGCAAAGGACTTGGCCTTCCCTTTAGCTATTACCTTCAATTTTCAGATGGTTTTGCATCCATTGGAAAGGGGATTGGCTCTTCAGTAACACCAGGCAAATTTCCCTTCATAAGGAAATATATACCACAGAACGGCACTATGCATATGCCCCTAAGAAAAGTGGGACTGACTAGAATATTGGTGGTAATGGTGAGGTGCCACAGTTAATTTCCTTTCAAGGAGAATTCATCACGCAAGGTGTGATATGAATTTAGAGAACTTTAGGACTTTGATAGAAAGTGTCTACACTTTGTAAAAATGGAGGATAATTATATCAATGGGTTACAATTGATTGATTTGTGTAATTATTAATTACAGCTTAATAATTTATAACAATTGGTTTTTAATGCATGTTGTATATATGTCTACATTTGTGCTTTATATTTTTCATATTTTCTTTAAGGTAGAAAAAATTTGGCACTTGACAAATTACATTTTTCTTAAATGCTTCTTTATTAGTCTGGAATCCTGTTATCCTCATCAAAACAAGCTATACACAAATATATTCGGAGATTTTCCCAGTAAAATTCTGTGTGGCAAACTAAAAATTTAGTGATACTTTTGAGATGGTCCCCCAATATATTGACCTCTATCTGTGTAAATCCATACAGAGTTTAGAGCATTGGACCATGGGTAATGGAAAGTTATTGAATAGAGGAAAAAGTGCTTGAGAAAATGCATTGACAGAATGATTTCTGAACTTTGATTCAGGAAGTTTGGGTTTCAATTTCACCTTCAACAATTAAACCATTTGTTTAATCTCTCTGAACCTCTATTGTTTCATTTCTTCAGCTATATAATGAGCATGGTACTATCTGTAGCACTTTATCTTGCAGGGATATTATGAAGCTCCAATGACATGATCTATGTAAAGTACTTTGAAATCCATAAAGAATATTTTTGAAGTGTCCCAAAAAGTGTCTCAGTGCATTGTAAGCTTCATTAAGCTTAAATCCGAACTCTGTATTGTGGTACCTGGCTTGTAAGTAAATAAGCACTCACCTTAGTGATCCTTTTGGTACTGGAAAACATATGGCTATCAAGAGTCCAATAGCTTGGGACACTAATACATTGTTGGTGGAACTGTGAACGGATCCAACCATTCTGGTGAGTAATTTGGAACTATGCTCAAAAAGTTATCAAACTGTGCATACCCTTTGACCCAGCAGTGTTTCTATTGGGCCTATATCCCAAAGAGATCTTAGAGGAAGGAAAGGGCCCCACATGTGCAAGAATGTTTGTGGCAGCCCTTTTTGTAGTGGCTAGAAACTGGAAACTGAAGGGATGCCCATCAATTGGAGAGTGGCTGAATAAATTATCGTATATGACTGTTATGGAATATTATTGTTCTGTGAGAAACGACCAGCAGGACGATTTCAGAGAGGCCTGGAGAGACTTGCATGAACTGATGCTGAATGAAATGAGCAGAACCAGGAGATCATTACACACAGCAACAACAATAATACATGATGATCTACTCTGATGGACATGGCTCTCTGCAACAAAGAATTGTCTCAAACCAGTTCCAATTGTTCACTGAAGAAAACCATATACACCTGGAGAGAGGGATTTGAAATATGGACCACAACGTAACATTTTCATGCTCTCTATTGATGTTTGCTTATATTGTGTTTCCTTTCTCTGATTTTCTTTTTTTTCTTGTAGATAGGATTTTTCTTGAACAACTTGTCAAGTATTTCAACATTATTAACTTGTAGTGGACTTCCTGCCATCTAGAGGAGGGGAGGGAACTGGGGGTAAAATTTGTAATGGAAAGCTTTGTAAAGATCAATGCTGGGGAACTACCCATACATATGTTATACAAATAAAAAGCTTTAATTAAAAAAAAAGAGTCCAATAGCTTTCCCTTGGTCTCCTTTTGTAACATCCCCTTCTTATAATGTAGTTCTTCCATTAGGGAACATGTAAACATGTTCAAAAACTATGGGCTTTGAGTGGTTGATAATGCTTTTTAAGCAATCTGTTTTCCATAGTGTTTCTTCTATACATATTATTTTCACTTAAAGCATTTTTGCTCTCACTGGAACCACTCAAGAATAGATTCCCTGAATCATTTAGCAAGGAATTACTATATTATGTTAAAGTCACAACTACATAGGGATCATGGGATTGGTCTATAAATTGCTTGCTGGCCTGTGTCTTCATATCACTCTGAGGGAGAATATAATTCCCTCACAATGGCAGGATGCTAGAATTGGAGAAGACTTTAGGTAGCTACCCACTCAAGAATCCCTCTTGACAAGTTGTCCTACAGATTTTGCTTGAAGATACCTGATGAAGGGGAACCTCAATGCTTTTACAGGCAGCTGATTCCACTTTTGTATCACTCTAATTGTTAGGAAGTTAATACTTCAAACCCAAATTTACCTCTTTATAACATCAATCAATTGCTCTTAATTTTGCTTTCCAGGACCGAGACAAATAACTCTAGTCTCTCTTTTAGATAACAGTCCTTCAGAAAATGAAAATGGCTATCATTTCTCCAAAGTCTTATTTTCTCCAGGCTAACTATCCCCAGTTTTTCTAAATGATACTTTTATGATGCATCCTCAAAGTCATTCACTATCCTGGTTATTTTCCTCTATGTGGTTTTAAACATCAATATCTTTCTGAAATTGTGGTCCTTAAAACGGAAAAAAAACATTCTGCATCTAACCAAGACAGAATTTAATTTGATTTTCACCTATTTACTCCTAAGTTCTGAGATAACTTAATACAATCTAAGATTGAATTAGTTTTCTTGACTTAATATGTGGATGCTTCTAAAACATATTTTAAAACATCTGTAATATAATAGCTCTAGAAACTGAAGTATCTTTCCTATCATTAAGAGAAGGCATACTTAAAGAAGAAAAGGCTTGTGAATGTCATTGCCACCTTTGATCTGCTTTATCAAATCAAATCCTTGGTGGCTGTTCTGCATTAGTGAATGCTAAAGAATTGTCATATTTCTTTTAAGTTTTAAAACAATGGTTAAGGGTTATTTCAAGGTTTAGAAGAGTCATCAAACCATTTATTCCTCTTCTTTTCTTCTACTTGCTACTCTAATCAATCAAAAACTGTTTATCAAATACATACATGCTTAGCATTATTATAAACTTCTGGGGCAAATACAGACAAAAATATAAAAGTCTTTATCTTAAGCAACTTATAATGTAATTGGGAAGGCAAGATGAATCAACATAAAATAGCAAGCTATATAAAGTACTCAATAAAGAGATTTTCTCATTAACATTCCTAACATATAATCCTATAGCTTTTGCTAAAACCTTTTCATGTAAAGAGAACTCAATACTTTCCAAGGTGGTTTGAAAATTGTTTTACTTGATTTCACATTTGATCCTTACAACATTCTATGAGGTAGGTGTTATTAATATCCCTATTTTATAGATGAAGAAACTGTTGGCTTGTATAGTAACCCACAATTCATAAATATTTGAGACAAGACCAGTCACTTAGCCTCTTTGAGCCTCAGTTTTCTTATCTGTAAAAAAGAGGAGAAAGAGAGAGAGAGAGAGAGAGAGAGAGAGAGAGAGAGAGAGAGAGAGAGAGAGAGAGAGAGAGCACATTGAACTAGATAATCCCTAAACTTGATAACTCTAAATCTGTAATTTTTATCTTCTGGAACTGAACACAATACTCTAAATGTAGTATGATTAGTACAAAGGCTAGCGGGGCTATCACCTCTCTTAACATGGACACTACACTTCTATTAATAAAGCCCAAGACTTAATGAGTTTATTTTAGTAGGCATTTCACTTTGCTACTTCATACTGAATTTGTATTCCATAACAATTGCTATGCCCTTTTTTACACATGAAACCAGACTTTTTCCATCTTGTATTTGTGCCTTTGAGTTTCTAACCTATATTTAAATGTATTTTGTCTAGAGAGCAGAATGAAGATTAAAACCTGGTAATTATAGGGGAGTAGATTAAATAGGGAAAAACTTTAAAATGTAAATCACATTCATCTTTGTTCTATTTCATCTTGTTAGTTTAAGTCCATCATTCTAATCAAGCAAGATAATTTTTGAATCTTGATTCTGTCACCTAATGAATTTTTAGTCTCTTCACTTTTTGTCAACCACTACCTTTATAAGCATACCTCTTCTGCCATGTGGTACTCCATTAAAACATCTTCCCAAAGTGACCTCAATTCCTTAATCAAAACTTTGTTTAACCACTCTGAATCCATTTCATCTAATCTACACTTTTCTCTCTTGCCTAAAAATATATGAAGATTTTGATAATCCTTAACTGAATTTCAAATAAACTTTATAGAATCTCCCTGATTTGGCAGTTTTATACTAATATTTTAAAAGAAAATTAGGTTCATTTGAGAAATTAGGTGGCACAGAACATAATATGCTGGCCCTGGAGTCAGGAACTCATCTTTCTGAGTCCAAATCTAACCTCAGAAACTTACTAGCTATGTGATCCTAAGCAAGTTACTTCACCCAATTTGCTTCAGTTCTTCTTCTGTAAAATGAGCTGGAGAAGGAAGTAGCAAACCACTCCATTACCTTTGCCAAGAAAACCCCAAATAGGATCTGGAAGAGTCAGATGTGACTGAAATGATTAAACAATAGGTTCATTTTGGTATGTTTTATTCTTAAAGAACCTATGCTAAGATGGTGGCAATCAGACATGACTGTAAACTCCTCTAATCTTCCCTCAAATCAACAGCAGATGAAGCCTCCAGATTGGTTTTGAAGATAAAGAATCCACAATATTTGGAGTACAACACATTTCTAAAAGAAGATACCCTGGAAGAACTTCAAAACAGGTCTGTTTCAATTGGGCAGGGGGGTGGTCTGCCAAACCCAGACTGCAGCACAGGGAGACTGCAGCACAGGGAGACTGCAGCAGGGAGCTGGAGCAGGAGTCAGAGCATTGTGGCTTCCACACATGGGGGGGGAAGGGTGTCTTCTGTGGGCCTCTTGGGCCAATCTGTCCTGATTGTTAGCAGGTGGTTTGGCAGATCTCCCTTTTGTGGAGGGTAGATTATGAACCACTGAATCCCTGAAGAGCACCAGACCTAGCTGCCATTACACAGCACCCTAAAGCAATCAATCAATCAGCAGAACTGCCCAGCACCTGAAATAACTCAATCAGCAAAACTGTCCCAGGACATATTAAAGCAACTGTCCCTCCTTTGCCTTGAACAGATCTCACACCTTTAAAAAAATGAATAAAAAACCCAAAAAGAACTCTCACCATAGACAGCTTTTATGGGGAGAGGGAAGAATATACTTCAAATCCTGAGGCCCCTAAAGGTAAAGCAACTCCAGAAAAAGCCCCAAAGAGACATAAACTGGACTCCATGTCACAAGGTTTTCTTTGAAGATTACATAAAGGATCTTAAAAGAGAGTTAGAAGAATATGGGGAAACGAAATGAGATCATTGCAAAAAAAAATGGAAAAAGAATGCAATGAACAAAAAAATGTAATTGGCCAATTGCAAAAGGAGCTAAAAACAATAACTGAAGAAAATAAGACATTAAAATTAGAATTGAACAAATGAAAGTGAATGATTCAACAAGACTTCAAGAATCAGTCAAACAAAAACAAAAAAAATGAAAAAATAGAAGAAAATATGAAATATCTCCTAGGAAAAACAACTGACCTGGAAAATAGATCTATGACAAACAATCTAAGGATTATTGGGCTTCCTGGAAGCCATGATGAAAAAAAGAACCTAGACATTATCTTACAGAAAATCTTAAAAGAAAACTGGCCTGATATTTTAGAATCATAAGGTAAAATAGCGTCAAAAGAATCCACTGATCACTTCCTGAAAGAGACCCAAAATTAAATTCCCAAGGAATATCATGGCTAAATTTCAGAACTATCATACCAAGGAAAAGATATTTGCAAGCAGCTAGAAAGAACAATTTAAATACCAAGGAGCCACAATTAGGATCACCTAGGACCTAGAAGCTTCTACCTTAAAGGATCGAAGGGCCTAGAATCTGATATTCCAAAAGCAAAGGAACTGCGATTACAGCCAAGAATAAGATATCCAGCTAAAATGAGCATTATCTTTCAGGAAAGAAGATGGACATTCAATGATATAGATGAATTTCACCTATTTCTAATAAAAAGATATTAGAAAAAAATTTGATCCCCAAATACAGAACTCAAGAGAAACATAAAAAGGTAAAAAAGGAAAAAAAAAACTCTTGAGAACTGTATTTGTGTTATGATATACTTAGAGAATGAGGGTTGATTTTATTATGATATTATGATTATGATATGATTATGATTATTATATTATGATAATATGAAAAAGAAATTAGAGGTAGAAAAGGGATAACCCTGGAAGAAGAGGAAAAAGGAGGTAAAATAAGGGAAATTACATCACACACAGAGGCAAAAAAAACCTATTATAATTGAGGGAAAGAAGGAAGGAGGATGAACATTGTGTGAATCTTAATGTCATCAGATTTGGCTCTGAGAGAATAACAGACATATTTGGTATCACAAAGAAACTTGTTTCACCTTATAGGGAAATAGGAGAGAAAGGGGGAAAAGAAAGGGAAAGACTAATAGAAAGGAAAACAGAAGAATTAGGGGAAAGGTCTAAAAAGGGGGGCTCTAAAGGGGAAGGATTGTTTGAGGGAGGTGGTTATCAAAAGCAAAATACTAGGGAGGAGGGAAGGGGGATAGGAAAGAGAAAAGCATAAACTAGGGTAAATAAGATGGCAGGAAATACAGAATTAGTTATTTTAACTATGACTGTGAATGGAATGAAATCTCCCATAAAGCAGAAGCAGATAGCAGACTAGATTAAAAGCCAGAATCCAACAATATGCTGTTTACAAGAAACACATTTAAAACATAATAATACATACAGAGTGAAGGTAAAGGGCTGGAGCAGAATCTATTATGCTTCAGGTGAACAAAAAAAGCAGGGGGTAACGAAAAGGGACATTGATCTAGGAGAAAAGGTTACAGACAAAAGGAAGAGGTAAAATAGACACCAGGAGTGGTAAATATGAAATAAGCAATAAGGTTATCAAGGAAAAGATTTTGGAAGAATCTATTAAAGAAATATACTGTGAGACTTGAGTATGTCCTTGACTGGCAGATTAAATCAGAGAAGTTTAGCAGATTAATCAGGGTTAGCTATAGTAAGGAGAAAGATACTATTAAAGGGAAGATGCTAATGAGGAGAGGGAGAATACCTCACAGTAGGCTTAGTCCTGAAAAGGACTTAGCAAAGATTTTCATCATGAGCACATCTTTTATAGGGGAAAAATAAACTTGATGGTTTCTCAGGGGGGAGGACAGGAAGTACCAGAGAAAAATCTGGCAGCTCAGAGGGAGAGATCAAGGAGGAACCAGGTGGAATTCACCTAGCTGATCAGGTCCCAGCCCTGTCTAAAGTTGCCAATCAGTATCTCAAAGGCTGTTTAAAGATGCTTAGAGGTTGGAGGGATGAACAATGGAGGCTAATAAGGAGTTCCACCCTTACATCAAGACTTGGTTATGGCTGATGACAATAGCCAGATGGACTTCTTCCTGATAAGGGAAAAGAGTAAGCTCATTTCAAAGTCCACATCACTAGGATTGAGAACATCAGATGTCTAATTCTATCCTTTTCCAGATGAGAAAAGTTCGTCCCAAAGAAATGACTTGTTCAAAGTCCCATCTCAAAAAATTGACTTTTCTAACGTCTCATTGCCTACTACATATTTAGTAACAGAACCAGCATTTGAACCCATATCTATTGCTTCCAGAACTATTGGTTGCTTATTCCATTAATATCATGCCATGGTCATTAATTTAATATTCATGTTGGCACTTAAAGGGAGAATTGAGAGAGCTTAATGTTTTCAGAAGCTTGCTATTTGTAGCTGAGAAAGGTTGGGAAGGACAGTCATTGCCCAGTCATGGAGGTAATGAGAATGGAATAAGAAGATAGTTTCTTAGCTAGATGGCGAGTACAATCTGAATAAACCCCTGAATTAGGAAATGGGAAATATAGAGTCTTCCTCTTATTGAAATGAATCATTCATCTCTCTAAGCCTCAGTTTCTCCAGTTCTAAAATGAGATAGCCTGCAAAGTTCCCTCCAATGCACGTATTCATATTTTATTGGTCCTTCTATCTTTAAATAAGGAAGCTAAGTGATACAGTGGATAAAGTGCCTGGTCTGGAATCAGGAAGACCTGAGTTCAAATAAGATTTTAGATACTTACTAGCTATGCCAACTTGGACAAGACACTTAACTTTGCTTACCTCAGTTTCCTCACTTGTAAAATGAGCTGGTGAAGGAACCACTCCAGTATCTTTGCCAAGAAGATCCCAAATGGAGTCATGAAGGATAAGACATAACTGAAATGACTAAACAACATGGACTTTAAACATTATGTGGAGTAAGTCCAACATCTAGCTCTGACATTCTGTGTTCTAGGATACTTTCTGTCTCTGATATTTAATATTATAGCATTTCTTCCAGTTGAAGTATTGTTTTAAAGGTAAAGTCTAATTAAACCAGCAAGCATTTATTAAGCACCTATGTGTCAGGTGCTGTCCAAAGAAAGGCAAAATACAGGCTTTCTTTTATTAAAGCTTTTTATTTGCAAAACATATGTATGGGTAATTCTTCAACATTGACCCTTACAAAGCTTTCTGTTACAAATTTTTCCCCCCTAGTCCCCACCCCTCCCCTAGATGGCAGGATATCCACTACATGTTAATTATGTTAAAATACTTGACAAATAGAATATATGTACACATATTTCCACACTTAAAATACAGGCTTTCTTTAGGAGCTCACAGTCTATTGGGAAAAACTATACAGGTTACTATCTAAGAATAATATATATACAGGATAAATTAGAATAAGCTTCTGAAAGGAGGTACTAGCAATCAGAGGATCAGGAAAAGTTTCTACTAGGAGGTGGTGTTTAAGGGGAGATTTGAAGGAAAGCTTGGAAGCCAGAAGCTGAAGATGGGGTGGAAAAGAATTCCAGTCTGGAGAATTGGAGGTAGGGGAGAGAGCCAGTAAAACTGTTTTCTCATCAGGAAGTGGAGTGTTTTGTGGGAAGGACAGCAAGAAGACCAGTGTCATTGGATCCAGGTTATGAAAGACTTTAAAACCAAACAGAGGTTTTGTATTTGATTCTGGAATTGACCAGGAGCCTCTGAGTTTTTTGAATAAGAGCACAGACTTGTGCTTTAGGAGAATCGATGTGATAACTAAGAAAAGGATGGATTGGAATGGGGAGAGACTTAGGTCAGATGAAGGCTTACAGCACGGGCAGTGGCAGTGTCAAATGAGGAAGAGGGCATTCTTGAGAGATGTTACAATGGAAGAGAAAATTGCCAGGACCTGTCCTTCTAAGAAGCTCTGGTATTCTTTGTCCTATATCCTTGGGTCTTTCCTAGCTCTAATATTAATATTCCAAATTCCCTGAGTCTTTTTTACTTATTTTTTATTATATATATTTATTATTTTTATTAATATATTAAATTAATTATTTTTATAATTATAAATAGATAAATAAATAAAATATAAATAAATAAAAATTAATAAATAATTATAATAAATTAAATTAATATATTAAATTATATATTTATTATTTTTATTTTATTTCTATTATATATTTTATTAATATTAATTTATTAATTTTATATTAATATTATTAATTATTATAATTAAATATAATAATAACATATAATAATAAATAATATACAATATAAATAATTAAATATTAATATTAATATATTATATTAATTATTCTTCTAATTATAATAATAATTATACATAAATAAATAAAATATATGAATAAATAAAAATAAATAATAAATGATCATAATAAATTAAATTAATATATTAAATATATATTATATTATATACTTATTATTTTTTCTTTTTTTTATTAAAACCTTTTATTTTCAAAATAAAAAATAAAAAGAACCTATGTTAGCACCCAGTACTTGCCCCTTTATTTCCTAAGTTCTCACAAATCATCTGGGGAATAATCTATCCTAGAGGTTTACCACAAATCAACATCAAACTCACCAATCCATATTTTATGGAATCTAGCATTTTCTCCTTTGTAACATCAAGATGTTAGCTGTTGAGACTGTGTGTATTATTGGGGCCTCCCTTTACCATATTTTGTAGATGGTCATGGCCATAGGTAATGTATGGATCAAGACCAAGTTTATCTTTGATTCAATACACAAACTTTATTATATATGTGATTCACTATGGCCATTGGCTTCAGAAACATCATATCATCTCCACCTGACCCAACATACTGTGACAAGGTAGGATTTTTTAATAGCTGGTATTCATGTAGCAATTCAAAATTTACAAAGTTGGGGGAGGATTCTGGGAAAATGGTGGAATAGGTTGGTAAATTTCAAGTTCTTCTTATTTTTCCCACAAACAGAACAAATTTGCCCCTCAGGTCAAATATAGACTGGTGAAAAATCAAGATTTCTTGGGGCAAAACTGGGGTCCTCCTGATACAATCCAAGAAGATCTGAAGAAAGACCCCAGGCTGGGATTATTAAGTGCAAACTCTTTTGGGCTAGCTCCACAGAAACACCAAGTGGCATCCCCTAGGGCTAGCTAGGTGTGACTGGATTCTCAGCAGGAATCACAGAAACTTTCACCTCCCAGAATGGGGGATTTGAGCCTGGAAAGTCTGAGTGAACCTCAGCTGATTGGGAATGCCTGGCACAGCTGTGCTGCTGAGATGGGGCCCTGGGCTAGAAGGAATCAGCACCCACTGAGTGCAGAAGCAGTGCAGTAGAAGCACTGCTGGCTATGGGCACTTGCAGGAGGGTGAAGCTCTTGGTTTGGGGTCCCTGGTCAGAGTGGAGAGCTGAAGGGAAACTTGAGGCATCATCCCCCCACTCCACAATTAGAGGTACTTACACTGATACCTCTTATTTATTTACTTTTATTAAAGCTTTTTATTTACAGCACATATGGGTAATTTTTTTACATTGACCTTTGCAAAATTTTCTGTTCCAAATTTTTCCCTCCTTCTCCCCACCTCCTCCCCTAGATGGCAAGTAGTCTAATACATGTTAAATATATTAAAATATATGATAAATCCAATATATGTATACATATCTATACAGTTATTTTCCACTTCCAAAAATTTTGTTTCATTTACATCAACTTAATGAATATGTTCTTAATAATTATGTTTGGATTTTTAAAGAAAATTTCATAAAATGTGAGGTGTAGCCAAGATGGTGTAGTAAAGATAGGGACTTGCCTGAGTTTTCCCCCAATCCTCTCCAAATACCTTTAAATAATGACTCTAAACTAATTCTAGAGCAATAGAACACACATAAAAAATGGAGTGTAACAATTTCCCAACCCTAGACAATTTAGAAGGTCAGCAGGAAAGCTCTATCACATCAGAATGAGAGTGGAGCACAGTCCCACACAGATTATGCCATAGTCCTGGCTCCAATAAACAAAATCAAATAAGAGAAGTAAAGGAAAAATTGGGAAAAGAAATGAGTGTGATGTAAGAAAATCATGAAAAAGAAGTCAACAACTTAGTAAAGGAGACACAAAAAAATACTGAAGAAAATCACACCCTTAAAAAACAAACTAGGCCAAATGATAAAGATGGTAT
>JAJPUD010001898.1:325409-335558 GCA_023553655.1 Myrmecobius fasciatus
TTTAAAGTAAAATTGGACAAATGGAAGAGGAGTTACAAAAGCTCACCAAATAAAAGAATTTTTAAAAAATTAAAATTGAGAAAATGGAAGTTAATGATTTTAGGGGAAATCAAGAAATAATAAAACAAAACCAAAAGAATTAAAAACATAGAAGACAGTGTGAAATATCTTAATGGAAAAACAACTGACCCAGAAAATAAATCCTGGGGAGATAATTTAAAATTTGAAAGACATAATAAAAAAGATAGTCTAGATATCATCTTTCAGAAAATTGTCAAGGAAAAATGCCCTGATATTCTAAATCTAGAGAGTAAAATGGGACCTGATAGAATCCATCCAACGCCTTCTGAAAGAAATCCCCAAATGAGAACTCCTAGAAATATTATCTCACTCAAGGTATCATATGTAATATCTATGGGACATCTGTTTCAACCAAAGCCATGAATGTTTCAACCCTAAAGTGTTCAAAACAATTCTGTCTAGAGCTGGAACCAATTATTCCTCTTACCACTCCACCCCCACAATAGATTATTATATAGACAGTTTGATTTTTTGTTTGTTTGTTTTGCTTAGACATGGAAGCTATTTTAACACTGGCCTTAGGAAATCACAATGTACCAAAAGTACCATCAAAAACATGTAAAAACCATATCCTTATATTGGCTACCTCAGAAAAAAAAGAAATAACTCTTTAAATATTAATGGCTTCACTCCGCTAACATGCATAAAGCCCATAGGGGGCACACATAAATTGAAACAGAAGTAACAAGTATTTGACAAAAATTGTAAACCAGAACTATTTCTGGAACAGTATGCATGACAAATGGTCTATCATCTAAATTTGAGAATGAAACAGAGAAATGTTGGAAAGCTGGTGAATTCTCTATTTCTTTTCTTGCTTTAGTATCATCTCTATAGAAATCCAGTGTCTACAATGTCAAATTATCTCTCAGTAATTGAATTATCAGTGCACTGTCTTTGTAAGATTCTTCATATCTAGTTCAGCAATGGATTCATCAAAAGCTATCTTTGCAAAGGAGCAAGAGTTTTCTGAAAAGTTCAATGTCTTATAATAGAGCATAGAGAAGTCCAGGGCCATATTCAATCTTACAGCATGTTACATCTCCTTTTTGCACAATCTAAATGCTTCTTGACATGTTTTTTGTGATTGATCCAATATTCCTTTCTCTTCCTCACCAGTAGTAAAAAACAAAAACAAAAACAAACAAGGCTTTCTGCCTATGAAGAAAGCATTAAGAATCAAGAAAATGTTTATCAGAGACAATGTAACTAACATTGCAAGTATTTTAACTCCATGTTAAATTTTCCTCTCTATTCTTGAGCCATCTGCTGTTTTTTCTCAGTACCTTCCATCTATTACTCAGTATTTGAGATAATCCTTCAAGATGACAGCCAAGTTCCCATGATACTTTCTGTAGGAGGATGGAAAACTTGTTGCAAAAATGTAAGTGTGAGAAATGCTATTTAATATTTCTCAACATCACAGACGTCTTAGAGTTTGAAAGAATTCCACTTTCAACTGCATGTTAAAGGAGTGTAAGGCCTAGGTAGAGGAGGGACGTACCTAGAATAAGACAGCCAGGTAGTGACAGAGTCAGGACATACGTCAAGTTTGCTACTCAAAATTGTGTTCTTTCCAATATAGTACCTACCTCCTGTTAAAACTTTCATGATAAAGCATCTGCTTGACTTTGATGTTGACTCTGACATACTATATTTTCATTGTTAATCAATTAATAGATATTTATTAAGTACCTACTATATGCCAATACTGTACTGAGCTTATCAAACCAGTCTTTTTTCCCCTGAGGCAATTAGGGTTAAGTGACTTGCCCAGGGTCATACAGCTAGGAAGTGTTAATTGTCTGAGGACAGATTCTCCTGACTTCAGGGCTGGTGCTCTATCCTCTACACCACCTAGCTGCCTCAATAGCAAACATTTTTAAAGCATTTTTATGTGCCAACCATTGGAGACACAAACAAAAGCTGTTTGTTTAAGTAATTATCATCAAAACCCCCACATTCTAATATGGGAGACTACCTACTAATATTGTATACACAACATATATACAATGTAAATGGGAGGCGATCACATCAAAAAGTGAAGAATAAAAAATTACCTCTGTGGAACTAGTGTTGATCAGAGCTAAGACTATTGGGAAAACACTGGGGACAAATTGAAATCAGCATAATGACTCACATTTAAGTTGTTGTTGGCCTGTTGAAGTCTCTCTGACTAATTAATAACAGTAAAGGCACCTATATAGACTTACAGGTTCACAAAGCAGTTTGTAATCATTGCATTTGATCTTCATACCCCTGGGAGGTAAGTGTTATTTTTATCCCCATTTTACAGATGAGGACATTAAGACATTGAGAAATCACATGATTTGCTCAGATTCATATACCAGAAATCTGAAGCCAAATTTGAACTGGGATCTTTCCAATTCCATCCCCAGCACTATCCATTGTGCTATCTAGCTGCCTATGATCTGCAAGGCAGAGCTCAAGACATAGATTGTAACTCACCTGTGAAACATGCCATTCCTCATAACTAAAATGATTTATCTGTCCAAGGTTCTTTTTTTTATTAAAGCTTTTTATTTGCAAAACATATGTATGGGTAATTCTTCAACATTGACCCTTACAAATTTCCCCCCCTACTCCCCACTCCTCCCCTAGATGGCAGGAAATCCACTACATTGACAAGTAGAATATTTCCACACTTATCATTGTTGTGCAAGAAAAATCATATCTACAAGAAAAAACAAATCTGAGAAAGGAAACACAATGCAAGCAAACATCAATAGAGAGCGTGTTGTGGTCCACATTTCATATCCCTCTCTCAGGGTGTATATGGCCTTCTTCACTGAACAATTGGAACTGGTTTGAAACATTTCATTGTTGAAGAGAGTCATGTCCATCAGAATTGATCATCATATAGTATTGTTGTTGCTGTATATAATGATCTCCTGGTTCTGCTCATTTCACACAGGATCAGTTCATGCAAGTCCCTCCAGGCTTCTCTGAATCGTCCTGCTGGTTGTTTCTTACAGAACAGTAATCTTCCATAACATTCATATACCATAATTTATTCAGAAACTCTCCAAATTGATGGGCATTCATTCAGTTTCCAGTTTCTAGCCACTACAAAAAGAGCTGCCACAAACATTCTTGCACATGTGGGTCCCTTTCCCTCCTTTAAGATCTCTTTGGGATATAAGTCCAATAGAAACACTGCTGGGTCAAAGGGTATGCACAATTTGATAACTTTTTGAGCATAGTTCCAAATTGCTCTCCAGAATGGCTGTATCCGTTTACAGCTCCACCAACAATGTATCAGTGTCCCAGTTTTCCCACATCCATGCCAACATTCATCATTATCTTTTCCTGTCATTTTAGCCAATCTAACAGGTATGTAGTGGTACCTCAGAGTTGTCTTAATTTGTATTTCTCTGACCAGTAGTGATTTGGAGCACCTTTTCATATGACTAGAAATAGTTTTAATTTCATCATCTGAAAATTGTCTATTCATATCCTTTGACCATTTATCTGTTGGAGAGTGGTTTGAATTCTTACAAATATGAGACAATTCTCTATATATTTAGAAATAATTTAGAAAAGAGGCCTTTATCAGAACCCTTAAATGTAAAGATGACTTCCCAATTTATTGCTTCCCTCCTAATCTTGTCTGCATTAGTTTTGTTTGTTCAAAACCTTTTTAACTTAATATAGTCAAAATTATCTATCTGGTGTCCAATTAAGAGTTCCAGTTCTTCTTTGCTGTCCAAGGTTCTTAAGTACATCATGATGCCAATGGTATTTTGAACCAGTGCTTTTGTTTGAGAAAAGCAACATAATGTAATGAGGAAGTTCTGGAGTGAGAAGACTTGGTTTTAGTACCCAGTTCTGATATTTAGTCTTCATCTAATATGCTATTTTTTTTGGGGGGGTGATTTCCACTGAAGGCTCAGAACAGCCAGTGATGTTAAATCAATAGTCTTAAAATCAATAGTCTTAACCCTAAATTCCTTGTACAAGGAAAGACAAAAGACTCAAAATGAGATGGGTATGAGAAAGGTGACAAGGGTAAAGTAAGCAAAGGTATAGATGAATCACAGTCACACACATAAAAAGGGTCTTCAGAAAACCCATTTGCAATTTAGTCAGCAAGGTTGAGCAATGTAGAAGAAGGAGCAGCCAGGCCTCCAGTGTAATGATCTTCAGGTCACAGCAGGAGGAGGAAAGAATTATCAAAAATCTAGTAGGACATGACCCTTCTGCTTTGGAACTCAGAACAGATCCTCACCATTTATATCAGTCTGACACAGAAATACCTGAGTTGATCACTGGAGAGGGGAGAGTAAGGGCATGCTCAGGCATAAGGGATTGGTTTACTAAATCTGGTTCTAATTAGCAGGAGTTTCTTGAACATATAAGTATCTAGTCATTTATGAGGAGATGCAGAAAAGGGAGTTGAATTGATAGAAGGAAGAGGCATATCTAGAATAGGCTCACTCTTGTAAAGAAAATGTAATTATTTTTATACTACTGTTTCTTGGCCAGTCATTTAAATTCTCTGTATTTCAGGTAGATCATCTAGAAAATGGGTACAATAATATTCTACTATCTACTTCACAGGCTTTTGTAAATTTCATACTAAGAACCTTAGTTAACATTGGTTCCTATTATTATTCAAAACTATAAGAATAACTCATATTTACATGACATTTTATGATTTACAAAGTACCTTCCTTTCAACCCTGAATTATTGTTCCTGTTTAGCAGATGAGGAAATTGAAGCTTAAACAAATTATAACTACTTGGCTGTCACTCAGCTAGTAACAAAATCAGCTGTTTCAAGTCCTGTTTAAATACACTTGTTATACTGAGAGGTTCTTAAGTTTTTCTGTGTCATGGAAACTTTTGGCCATCTGATGAAGTCTATAGATCACTCCTTAGAATAATATTCTTAAACATATAAGATAAAAATACATAGAATTACAAAGAAAACCAATTATAGTTAAATACAATTATCAATTAAAAAGAAAAAAAGCCCATAGCCCCAGCTAAGAATACCTGCTCTATAGCACTACAGTCATTCATTGATAAAAATGCTTCCAACAAACATATATATATATATATATATATATATATATTAGATACATCATTGAAAAAATGATTTAACAATAATCCATTTATTTATTCACCCAAAACTTAATTCTGTCTCTGTGTCTCTCTCTGTCTCTTTGTCTCTCTGTGTCTGTCTGTCTCTCTCTCTCTGTCTGTCTCTGTCTCTCTGTGTCTCTGTCTCTCTCTTTATATGTGTGTGTGTGTGTGTGTGTGTGTGTGTGTGTTTGTGTTAAGTGATTTGCCCTGGGTCACACAGCTGATAAGTGTCTGAAGCTAGATTTGAAGTAAGCACCAGTGCACATATACCTCAACATTTACTTTGCAACCAAGACATGGCTTATTCCCTGGAAAATTACTTTTAGTATTTACTTCTTAGCACAGAATCCATAAATTTAGAATATATGAACATTTTTGCCTTCTTTAGAAAAGAAAACACATTAATTCCCACTATCACATCCTTCTTCCTCATCTTGCTCTGATTCATAATTCTCATATTTTGTGACTTGAATTCATACTGACTCTTCCACTTATGACCTCTGTGATTATAGGCAAATAATTTCATCTTTCTGGGTTTCAGTTTCTTCATCTGTAAAATAGGTTGGAATAGATGGTCTAAAAAAGTCCATCCATGTGTGTTTTTCTATGTTCTTAACATCTCTTCAGCTGACTTCTGTTTCCTGGGAGGAAGGCTCCTTCCTTGTATCCTAAAATTGAATATAATAAAATAACACATTAATAGAATACTGGTAAAAATAAGTTGTTAATATGTAGTTGTAAGTTATCAACCTGCTGTTCTTTTTAAAATAGCTCAGCTTGGTGTTTCCTTCTTTATTTCCTGTGGAGAATATGTGATCAATGTTTCCTGTGGTTGTAGGTATAGACTTCCTAAGGGAGGACTTTTCTGTAAGCTTGTTCTTTGGTTTTCTCAGTACCAATTCACATTTTATAATTTCAGGCTGATGCTTTGGGTCTTAAGAATAGAATTCAGGGACAGCTAGGTGGTGCAGTGGATAGAGCACCAGCCCTGAAGTCAGGAAGACCTGAGTTCAAATTTGATTTCAGACACTTAACATTCCCTAGCTGTGTGACCCTGGGCAAGTCACTTAACCTCAATTGCCTCAGCAAAAAGCAAAAAAAAAATACAATTCAAATTTTTAAAATTCTTTTTATTTTCAATAGTATTTTTTCAAAATACATGTAAAGATAGTTTTGATAGTTTTCAACATTCATTTTTGTAAGACTTGGTGTTCTAAATTTTTCTTCATCTTTCCCTTATCTCCCCCTTCTTCAAGACAGCAAGCAATCTGATATAGGTTAAATATATGCAATTCTATATTTGTCATGTTGTACAAGAAAAATCAGATCAAAATGGAAAAACCATAAGAAAGGGAAAAAATAACCAAACAAACAAAAAGTGAAAATACTATACTTCTCTTCTTTTGAAGTTTCCATAGTTTTCTCTCTGGAGGTGGATGGCATTTTCCATCATGGGTCTATTGGAGTTGTCTTGAATCACTACATTGTTGAGAAAAATCAAGTCCATCACAATTGATCATGACAATCTTTTTGTTTCTTTGTACAATGTTCTCTTAGTTCTGCTCACTTTACTCAGCATCACTTCATGTAAGTCTTTCAAGACACTTTTGAAATCAGTCTATTCATCATTTCTTATAGAACAATAATATTATTACATTCACATACCATAACTTATTCAGCCATTCCCCATTCAGTTTCCAGTTGCTATATTTTTGCACATAGAGGGCCTTTTCCCTTTTTTATGGTCTCTTTGGTATACAGACTCAGTAGAGATATTGCTGGATCAAAGGGTATGCACAGTGGATAGTCCTTTGGACATAGTTTCAAATTCCTTTCTAGAATGGTTGGGTCAACTCCACAAACAATGCATTAGTATCCCAGTTTTCCCACATTGTCTCCAACATTTGTTAGTATCTTTTCCCTTTCATTTTAGCCAATCTGAGAGGTGTGAGGTGGTACCTTAGCATTGTCTTATTTTCATTTCTCTAATTAATAATGATTTAGAGCATTTTTCATATGACTAAAATAGATTTAATTTCTTCATCTGAAAACTGTTCATATCCTTTGTCCATTTGTCAATTGGGGAATGACTTGTATTCTTATAAATTTGAATCAGTTCTCTATATATTTTAGAAATGATGCCTTTATCAGAAACACTGGCAGTAAAAAATTTTTCCCCAGCTTTCTGATTTCCTTCTAATTTTGGCTGAATTGGCTTTGTTAGTACAAAAAACTTTCATAATGTTCTCTAGTTCTTCTTTGGTCACAAATTCTTCCCTTCTCTATACATCAGACAGGTGGATTATTTCTTGCTCTATTAAATTTGCTTATAGTATCAATCTTTATGTCTAATTCATAAACCCATGTCAACTTTATCTTGGTACAGTGTGTTAGATGTTGGTCTACATAATTAGTTTCTGCTATACTATTTTCCAATTTTCCCAGCAATTTTTATCAAATAATAAATTTTTATCCCAGAAGCTGTAGCCTTTAGGTTTATCAAATACTAGATTATGATAATCATTATTGTGTCTTGTGAGCTTAACCTATTCCATTGATCCATTACTCTATTTCTTACCCACTACCAAATAGTTTTAATGACTGCTACTTTACAATATAGTTTGGGATCTGGTGCAGCTAGGCCACTTTCCTTTGCATTCTTTTTCATTAATTCCCTTTTGTTCTTTCAGGTAAATTCCTCTTTTGTTCTTTCAGGTGAATTTCGTTATTATTTTTTCTAGCTCTATGAAGTAATTTTTTGGAAGTTTGAGTAATATGGCACTGAACACATAAGATTAATTTAGGTAGAATTGCCATTTCTATTACATTAGCTTGGCCTAACCATGAGCAACCGATATTTTTCCAAATGTAGGTCTAACTTTATTTGTGTGAAAAGGGTTTGGTGATTGTGTTCATATAATTCCTGTAGGACCTGGAATAATGAATTTGTGAGACAATGTTGCTAGGTTAGAGCAACAATTATCTCACACTGGAAAAGTGTACCACATTTCTGGACAATCTAAACTCTTGGGAATAACTTTTCTCACCTCCCAGTGTTTCTGCTATTTTAGAAGACTGGCATCATGCGTTCCCTTCCACATGATCTTGCCTTTGTTTCCATGACGGAGGACTCCAAAATGTGGCACTGTTGAGAAGAATGACTCCCCAGAATAGCACCTGAGAGCTATTCTCGGTGCTCCCTCAGTGGCAAAGAGGAAGGGGCCCATTTGCACATTCACTTGCTCCTATCTTCCTTGTCTGAATAGGCCAGTATGCATTGGCTCTTCCCTTGGCTTTTCTTGGCATATGCCCTATGAAGTAGTTATCAGTTGCACGTTTTACATGCTGTGCAAATCCTATCTTATCTTGTTTCTCTGAAGCATCAATATTTATCACATTTGGAGTTTATGTCATGGTGGCTTTTAAAAGAAACCAAAATAACAACCAAAAAAACCTCTCTCTGCTGACTGGTTTTCCAATATGCCAATATGCCTGCTTTGCTCCAATAGCACATCCAGATCTTTTCTGAATAGAAAAATGAGCCCTTAGTTTAGGTGTGTCTCTGATAGCAGAAACTATAGTATCTTTTTGGCCAAGTTATTGTGGATTTGGGAGCAAATATGATTTGGTTGAGGGAAGGGGTACTGAAGGGCAACTAGGTGGTGTGATGGATAGTGATGGGCTTGGTATCAGGAAGTCTCATGTCAGACTCTTACTAGCTGTGGGACTTGGACAAGTCACTTAACCCTATTTGCTTCAGTTCTTTAGTAAAATGAACTAGAGAAGGAAATGGCAAACTACTCTAATTGTTTTAAATTAAAGAAGATGATATAAAGAAGTTGTGGAATAATAGGACAATTCATGGGTTCTCTTGGAGAGGAAAGTGAAGGAACTGGAGGAGGTGGCATAATTATATATTTAAAGGGAATAAGAAATAGTGTTTATTTTTCTAAAAGGAACAGGAAATTCAGCCTTCCACAGAACTCATTCAATAGATAACTTAAGATATTGGCAGATATTTCTGTTGGGGGTGGAGAAGGAACTTCTAAAACCATGATTTATTGCTTTCATTCTTACTTCCTCCTCCCATCTTATTGTGTCTCAGACTTCCTATATAGCCATAGAGTACTCACCTGCTCCACAATGCTTTGTTCCATATAAAGAACAAAATAAGGAAGTCATACCCACAATCATATTTCTCTGGCACATGATCTTACATACTCATATTTTCTTTAACAGATTAGATTTCTAGGACTGAACTAAGTTTGATGAACCCTACAAGTTGCATGGATTTATCTTATGCAAACTAAAGATATATTTCCTATATCTAAAAACTTAAAGAAGTCTTTAACCTAGACTGCGGCTATTAAATTTGATTCAAAAAGACTCTCAGGATGTACCATGCACAAGGCTCTAACTCTGTACAGAGTTTTATTTATTGCTGATTACAGATACCAAAAGCAAATAGAAAATCAATTAATAAAGTATATGAATAAGAATTTAACAAGTGCTCAAAGCAAGACTTCAATTACATATTTGGGTTGTTCAAAAAGAAAAAAAATTTTCATTTAATGGAAAAAAGGGAAATGTGTGCTTCATTTTGGGCTGATCACTATGTAAATGTTGCCATTTGATGCAATTTAGGTTATAGTGTAGCTAGGTGGTACAGTGGTTTGAGTGCCAGGCTTGGCACTCTGTGAATTCAAATCTGATCGGCTAAAATGACAGGAAATGATAATGATAACTGTTGGAGGGGATGTGGGAAAACTGGGACACTGATACATTGTTGGTGGAACTGTGAACGGATCCAACCATTCTGGAGAGCAATTTGGAACTATGCTCAAAAAGTTATCAAACTGTGCATACCCTTTGACCCAGCAGTGTTTCTACTGGGCCTATATCCCAAAGAGATTTTAAAGGAGGGAAAGGGACCCACATTTTTGCACATGTGGGTCCCTT
>JAJPUD010001898.1:345558-375468 GCA_023553655.1 Myrmecobius fasciatus
CACAGCAACAAGACTATACGATGATCAATTCTAATGGACATGGTTCTCTTCAACAATGATGTATTTCAAACCATTTCCTATTGTTCAGCGATGAAGATAGTCATATACACCCAGAGAGAGGCCTGTGGAAACTGAATGTGGACCACAACATAGAATTTTCATGCTTTCTGTGAATATTTCCCTGCATTTTGTTTTCCTTCTTAGGTTTTTTTTTCTCTCTTTCTAGATCTGATGTTTCTTGTGCAGTAAGATAACTGTATAAATATGTATACATATATTGGATTTGTCATGTAATTTAACATATTTAGCATGTATTAGATTACCTGTCACCTAGGGGTGGGGAGTGGGGACTGGGAGAGGAGGGGAAAAGCTTGGAACAAAAAAAATGTTTTGCAAAGGTCAATGTAGAAAAATCACTCATATGTTCTGTAAATAAAAAGCTTTTAATAAAAAAATAATAATTACAATTACAAAATTGTAATAGAAACCAGCTAAAAGAGTGATTCAGTAGGGTCAGGGCTAGAGACTATGGAGAAACTGTGGACGTTGATTTCTAAAAATTTAATTCTATTCAAAATGAGTAGATCTAATAAATTTTTAATTGGCTTGCATTGCTGGCATTAATTCAGAATTAAAATTCTTTTTTTTGTTGTTGTTGGTGCCAGAATCTTCTTTTCTTTATTAAACCTTTTTATTTGCAAAACATATGCGTGGGTAATTTTTCAACACTGACCCTTGCAAAGCTTTCTATTACAAATTTTTCCCTCCTTCCCCCCATCCCCTCTCCTAGATGGCAGGAAGTCTAAGACATGTTAATTATGTTAAAATATTTTAAAAATTGAATATGTATATACATATTTATACAGTTATGTTATGCTGTACAAGAAAAATTGTATCTACAAGAAAAAAAATCTAAGAAGGAAAACATAATGCAAGCAAATATCAATAGAGAACGTGAAAATGCTATGTTGTGGTCCACACTCAGATCCCACAGGCCTCTCCCTGGGTGTATATGGCTTTCTTCATCACTGAACAACTGGAATTGCTTTGAAAAATCTCATTGTTGAAGAGAACCATGTCCATCAGAACTGATCACCATACAATATTGTTGTTGCCGTGTATAATGATCTGGTTCTGCTCATTTCACTTAGCATCAGTTCATGCAAGTCTCTCCAGGCCTCTCTGAAATCGTCCTGCTGGTCGTTTCTTACAGAACAATAATATTCCATGACATTCATATACCACAATTTGTTCAGCCCAATTGATGGGCATCCATTCAGTTTCCAGTTTCTAGCCACTACAAAAAGGGCTGCCACAAACATTTTTGCACATGTGGGTCCCTTTCCTTCCTGTAAGGTCTCTTTGGGATATAGGCCCAATAGAAACACTCCTAACATACACTATTTTGGTTATAAGGGACCACACATAGCCATTGACCTTTAGGGCAAGATAAAGATCTTTGGTCCTAAATAATGTATGTTTTGATGTTTCTAGAAAATTTATTTTGTTGTTGAATCATTTCAGTCACATCTACCTGAAATGGTCCATTTTCAGTCCAAGGTCCATTTGAAGTTTTATTGACAAACATTCTGGAATGGTTTGCCAGTTTCTTCTCCAGGTCATTTTAGAGTAAGGAAACAGAGGCAAACAAAGTTAAATGATTTGTCCAGGTGATTAATGATTTAAATTCAGGTCTTCCTGATTCAGGGCCAATATCCTATCCCCTGCATCATGGAGTTGATCCAGAAATTGTTTTTAAAAATTCTTGTTAAATCCCTAACTGTAACTTATTTGGGGCATTCTGTATAAGCAGTCCCAGAGAACTTGGGAAATTCTCTGTGGAATACAGATAAGGATATAGCAGGAAGAGAAGGCTAGTTACAATATTCCCGTCCCATCCTCCTCAGGATCCTTATTCCTTCCTTTATTATATATCTGTCAGCAACAAAATAGTTTTACATTGAGTTCACACTAACACAAACATCTCTTCCTAGTCAAATATATGTATTGGATAAAAATTATTCTCATTCCCTGATTTTCCTCTCTGACAGTTCTGAGAGGAGGGGATTTCTGCTAAAAAGAAAATATTTGAAAAAATATTTCAGTGAGCAAGTTAGCATTATTGAATAAATTCAGAAGACAGGGTCCTTCTCTAGGAAGATATATAGAACTGGAAGTCTCCACTCTTCATAAGTAATTTATAATAAAGCCGAGCTCTCATGCTTATTCTGGCCTTGGAAACAGCTTGTGTTCCCTCTTATCTAGACAAAAATGAGAAATAAAGGCCATGTGATAGTGCAAGTGAGGTAGAGGAGTACTGCTCAGTGCTCTTTATGACAGGTGTTTATTTTAGATATACCTGCTCACCTCCCACTTGAAGATAACAACAATTTCTTTTGTACCATAGATGCTGAGGTTTTGTTGAAAGAACCATGCATCAGAAAGGCAGAGACACTTGAAGAGCTGTCAATGAAAATGAACTCTTCTAGGATGGAGTCTCTGGGCCATCCTCTCTTTGACATTCCATTTGCCTCCTCTTCGCCAGTATTATTTTTGAGCTACAAGCTGATGTTAATGTGTTCCTGGAAGGTAGTCCTATAGTTCCTAATGTAGCCATGAATGTCCTAGCTTCAAACAAAACCGCATCAGAAAGAAGATATTTTTGGTCCAATAAGGCATTTTTGCCTTAAAACAATCCCTAAATGAATTAAATTGAGCTTGGAGAGAATGAAGAAAAGAAAGCAGGATTTGGGACAGTTGTGGTTAGAAAAATAATTTTAGGATCATTTGGCTGATATGTTTAAAAACTCTGAAGGATAGAAGAATGCAGTAGATCAGTAGAAGAGTGGAAATGATTATACGCTGATTGTATCAATGCACCAAATTGCCATTTCTACGTTCATCTGTTGTTTTGGAACCTAGTTTGAAAATAATGATTAGAGACCATCTTCCTCTTTCTGCTGAAGAGAGAGGATACACTTTAAAAACAATTACAGGTAAGCAAGACAAATAAAGTAACAAATTAGTGACAGCATTAATTATAGAATCAGTATGATAATAATGGGCAGAAAGGGCATTGGATTTGGAGTCAGGAAACTTGGTTTCAAATCTTTGTTTTATCTTATGACCTTGGGCATATAATTCACATGTTGGGCCTCGGTTTTTTTCATGTATAAAATGAGGGGATCCAACTAGATCAGTAGTGTCCATGGCTTTTGTTCCATGAACCCTTTTCAACAAGAAAAAATATTTCGTGAAGAACTCACAGGGTAATTTAATACTACTCATAATATTCTTGTAAATTTATTTTATTCAAAAAACTTCCATATCATTGAAGAAACAAATTTGTAATGCTTCAAACATGCATACATTTATTGTAACATAATTGTACGATCATTTACTACTTGCAATGCCATTGAAGAGATTTTTAGCATAAGTCACTTAGAGCATCATCATGAACCCCAAGGGATTACTGAACTATTAAATGGAAACCACTGGACTAGATAATCTTAAAGGTCTTTTCCAGCTCTAAATCCATGAAACTAGAAAAGCATACTGTTGTTTCTAACAAGATCTAGTTTAGAGTCATGACTCAGTAAGAATCCCATTTAAAAAAAAATCCTATCCTTAAAAGAAATCTTTTGTGACCATGAGTAAGATATTTAATATCTCTCAGAATTAGCTTTATCCACTGTAAAATAGGGCTGGTTGTTGTCCTTTGTTCTCGAAAAGGATAAAAATAACATCACTGTGTTGATGTCAAGGTACAGTGCTTCTGACTGTGACTGACTGATCAGACCAATCTAAGTTCTGAAGTCTCTCCTACAAATAGGGCACAAATTGTTTACATGAACATTTGGCATGGAGTTGTCTTTACATTTCTATATCTTGCTTTTTTTGAGCTAGTAAAATTCTGCTTCTCTCATAAAGCATAGCTCCTTCTGAACAGTCCTTTGACAGTGGCTTGCATATCATACCATTCTAAAAGGTGAAAAAATAAGATATATGTAAAGTCCTTTCAAACCTTAAAACACAATAAATCAATTATTACTTATTATCATTATTATTATTATCATAATCATCATCTTGTTCTGATGATTTTTGATGGAATTCGAATTAAAATAGGTAAATAACAAGTTACTATCATGCTCTAATTCTTTTATATTTAATATTTTTAGAGACTACTGCATAGATGAATAGAGTAGCTGTTTCTTGCAATAGTATAAAATCTTTGAGATATAAGCTCATTTCCTACAAGTTCATTCCAAGCATCCTTGGTCTAACTCTAGGAGTAGACAAGATAATGGGGATGAAATGTACCCCATTCTGTTTTTATGTGGTTTGTTTAATCTCTTTTCCCAAATCTCTATATTTTGAAAGTTTTTTTGTCCCATATAGCCTGGAGATCATTTTGGTTTGTTATATGGTATGATGTGGACCACATTTGTGAAAAGCACAGTTCTTGAGTTTTTAATGGATCAATGTGATGCCCATGGTACTATGTCCCAAAGGAAAACTATGCATATCCTTTGACCCAGAAGTACTATAATAGATCTGCATTCCAAAGAGATCATGAAAAAGGGGAGAGGACCTACCTGTACAAAAATATTTAGAACAACTCTTTTTTGGTGCCATAGAATTGAAAATTGAGGAGACTCCCATCAACCAGGGAATAGTTGAACAAATTGTGGTATATTAATGTAATAGAATACTATTGTGCTATAAGAAATGAGTAGCAAACAGAATTCAGAAAAATCTGGAATGATTTGCATAAATTGATGCAAAGTGAGGTGAGCAGGAGAACATTGTACATAGTAATAGCAACTATGAATGACAGCTCTTTTCAGCCAGACAATTCCAAAAAACTGTTAGAAAATACTGTCTACATCCAGAGAAAGAGCTAATGGAGTCTGAATGAAAATTGAAGCATATTATTTCCACTTTCTATTTTTTATGTTTTTTTTCTTTCTTTCTGTTTCTTTTTTACAACATCCTTTCTTCTTTTACAGCTAATATGAAAATGTTTCACATGATTGCATATATATAACATATCAAATTATTTACCATCTTAGGAAGTAGGGAAGGGAGGAAGAAACTTTGGAATTCAAAATTTTATTTAAAAAAATAGATGTTAAAAAAAGTTTTTACATGTAATTGAAAAAATTTACTATTTCAAAATCTCAAAAAAGTTATATCCATGGAATTGTAGGCAACCATTTAGTTCATGATCAGTCATAGTCTAGTCCCAGTGTAGTTTATTGGTTGGATTATTAAAAGCTACTTTTAGGTATTTGTAATATGAGAATTTGTCTTCTGTCAGTTCATTTGTTGTTGTTATCTATTACTGTTGTTTTTGGCTGTTGTTGTTAAGGGGAAGTATGGCATAGTAGAGTGGCATCCTTGGAATGAGGAATATCTATATTCAAGCTGTACCTCTGCCAAACACTCTGTACTCTGTGACCATGAGCAAGTTCTTTAGCTCCTAAATGCCTCAGACAACTTCCTGAGACTATAAATTATAGAAAATTTGCTGATTTTCATTGGTGAAGGCCTTTCTCAAAGTAGGAGGTCTCACTGATGAAAATTACAGTTCTGGGTAGATACAGATATAAATAATTAAGTCTCTGAAATATTGTACATCCTCCATGATTCTGGATTTATATTACAAATTAATACTTCTAAGATTTTACTATGCTTACTTGACATAAGATGATTTTTATCTGCTTGTTCCAAGCCACAAATACAAGTATGAAAAAAAGGGTAAAGAGGGAAAAGGGGGAGAAAAAAAATCAAAATATGGCCAGATGCTTTACTTAGAAGTGAGCAAGGGAAAGATGTTGCTAAAAGCCCCTGACTTAATACAAAGAAATAGAATAATAAGAGGTTTTTGAACTGACATAAAGCTGCTCCAAAGGGCTAGGAGAGATGTATCTGAAATCCCTGAGAGAAGTAAGAGAAAGAGCATAAGGACTGTGTCCATCTTTCCTGTAGTCACTCTACTGTTTCTGCTCTAATGAAATCTCATTTAAAACTTCCATCTTGCTAATATCTCTATATTTTGCTGTTTAGGTCTCCTTATCTGTAGAGAATGTCATATTTATTATGTTTTAATCTCTATATCATATGTGATGGCTATTAAGTTTGTTTTTAATGGTGCTATCCCTTAAAATAAAAAAAGGTTTCAAATGAAGATCTTTTCTTGTAATAATAGAAATTTATTTCTTCAATCCCAGCCATTTGACTGCCCCATTTAAAAAAATTTAATTATGAATTAGAAAACCATCCAAAACCCATAAGCATTTCTAAATACAAAGATACCAGAATAAAAGTAGGATTGTATATGAAACCAAGAATCTATATAACATAAACTTTAAAAATATGTATTAAATTTAAAATGTCTTTAAAAATATATTAAGTTTAATGTTGTGGTGTCAACATTTGCCTACTTGTCTATTTTCCCTTATTAAACTTCCTTGTGCTCTCTTCTTTTTGTATTTAATTTTTAAGTAATATTTTATTTCTTTCCAATTATATGTAAAAACAATTTTTCCTTTTTCTCTTTTTTTAGTTTTTGAGTTCCAAATTCTACTAATCTTTCCTTTCCCTGCCCACTCCCTGATTTAGTAAGCAATTTGATATAGGTTTATTCAACGTGCAATTATGAAAAACATTCCCACATTAGTCATTTTGTACAAGAAGACTTGAACAAAAATAAATTGAATGCTTCAGTCTTTATTTAGACAGCATTAGTTTTTTCTCTGAAGGTGTAATGCTCAGGGAGAAACTGAGGCAGTATCACACAGTGGAAATTAGGTAATGCTTTATTGATGTTAACTGAGAGTTCAGAATCCATAGCTATGGATCAGGACTGCTGGGACTCATATCTCAAAGCACACGGTCCAGCCCAGAGACTGACACACGTCAGCCGACGGAATACAAAGTATTCAGCACCTCATTGCTCGGGAATACTATCTCTATGGCCTAGGGGAAACAAAGAACTCATGGGAACAGCTGAGCATATCTGGTGTCCAAGGAAACCATAAATTCAATTCTGACAGGTAGGAGTAAGGAGCCTTGGCAAAAAAGACTACTCGTCTGGGTTACATAGATAAGGGGTATGTTGAGGCTGGCCATCTAGAGGTTTTATGATTTCTTTGGAATGTGAGTCCAATTATTTCTGAAGGTCAGGAAGTGGGGATTTCTATTCTGGGACAGAGCAATTAAGGGAGACTGAAACAGCAACTAAGGGAGACTGAGACTGCAACTGAGGGAAACTGAAACAGGGAAACTGAGACTGGCACAACAAAGGAGGATAGCATTTTTCATCCTGATCTTAGATTATCTTAGATCATTGTATTGCTGAGGATAGCTAAATTATTCACATACAATCTTTTGTGTATTTTTAAAAAAATGTTTCATTGATATTCTCTTTTTTATGAGATGCATCAGTTCATATATTTCTTTCCAGGTTTCTCTGAAATCTTCCCTTTCATCCTTTCTTACAACTGCCCCTTTTTCTAAGCCCCTTAGCTGTGAGGGGATCTGTGGAAAGAGGAAAAGCTAATTGTTATGCCAGTAATATAAATAGGAATATCATAGCAAAGTACCAATGAATTATCATGAGATTATCCAATCTCAGAGGCTGAAAGGACCTCAAAGGCTATCAAATCCAATCTAAGTGAATAAGTATTCTCTATATCATCCCAACAAGTGGCCATCCAGTCTTTGACCTCTACTTAGAGCAAAAACCATCTCCTCCTGAATCAGGATATTGTAAATTTCTCCTTTTTTAATGGCTTTTATTGTCATGTAATAAGCATTTCTTAAGTGATTATTATATGTTAATCACTCTGCTAAGCCCTGAGGATACAAAGAAAGTTAAAAGACGTCTCTGCAATCTTTTGTGAAACAGTTTGATGAGGGTGGTAATATGTAAACAACCATGTAGAAGTGTATGAGCTATACAGGAGAAATTGTAATTAAGCAAAACAACAGAGGGAAGGCACTAATATTACAGAAGATAAGAAAAAGACTGAAAAGAAAAAAAATTGGAATTTTAGCTACACCTTGAAGGAAGCCAGAGAAATCAGGAGGCAGGGAGGAGGAGGGGGAAATTTCTAGATAGAAGGAACAGCCAGCAAAATGCCCAGAGTCTTGAGAGAAAGTGTTTTAGACAAGGATCAGCAAAGAGGCCAATGTCACTGGATTAAATCACAGAGGATGGGGAAAACTAAGGTATAAGGAGATTAGAAAGGTAGGAAGGGGCCATATTGTGAATGCCAAGTTTCTTTTTATACAGAATCAGAATTGACTTCTCTACATCTTCCATCTGTTGTCCTTTCTGCCAAATGGAAGCAAGCAGAGAAAAATCTCCATCTTGAGTTTTTCATCATTCTAACAAACCTGGATGCTATTCAGTCTTTTGAAGTACTTACCCAAAATTGGACACAATATTCCAGATGAGATAAATAAGGATAAAGCACAGTAAGATTATTATTACCTCTCTTGCTCTAAGCATTATGCCACTTTCAAAGGAAGTTAAATTCTTGTAAGTTTTTCTGTGCCCCACATTTTATTGAATGTCATTGTGTTTTGGTGGTGGTGTTGTCATTTCTTTTTTTTTTCAGTTGTTCAATTCTTTCTTTATTTCTGTTAAAAATCATTTTAAAGTTGTTTTTGTAGCTATCTCCCATGTCTTGATAAGTTAATGCCTGTATGTTGGGTACATTTTGTCATTATTATAATGATGATTGCTCTTTCTATCAGTTTCCCTTGGTTCTTGGTGGTAAATTATATCCAACATGGATGATTTTTGTCAGTTTATCTTGAATTCATCAACTTTAACTGAAGCCCTTTTTTATCTACACTGTTTCTATTGTGATAATTTTTGTTGTAAATTACTGTCACTTTTTTAGATATGCAATCATATTAGGTATAAATTAAGAGATTTTCATACCTTCATTGCCAATGTTTATCTCCTAATTTTCTTTTCAGATATTATTTCAACTACTAAGATTACTAAAACCCTTTAAAAAGGTGTAGATTTTCTTCTTTACCAGTTGTATAAAAATGCCAGCTTGTTTGATAACTTGTTTCATTTCTGAATACACCATTCTTTTCCTTTCCTATTCATTGAGCTATCTCTTGTAATAAAATGAATAAATGAGAAAGGGAAAGGGAAAAGAAAAAGTAGATCGACAAAATTCACCAAGGCATCCACTGAGTCTGTCATTTGATGCAATGTTCCACATGCTTGGTCCACTATGTCTGCTAAGGAAGAAGTATTGTGCCTTCTCTTCTAAATTCTTCAAGGTCACTTTTATCATTAGAATTTCAGGACTCTTCAGTTTTGTTGGGGTCATGGTAATTCTTCTTGGTTTTTTTTTTTCTGTTTCCCTTGTAGGTATTATATTTACAATTCTCTTTGATTGTCTTCCCTTTCTTCTGTTCCATAGTGAATGATTTCTAATATCCCTTTTAGTACTAAAATTCTATGATAATAGGAGGTTACTGTAAAGGAAAATTAAGATTTACAAAAGATTAAAGAAATCCTCTTGTTTTCGGGGGAAATATGGCTCTTAAGGCCAAACAAATTCAGGTACTTAGATAAGTTACTTAAATGGATGCCCATCAGTTAGAGTAATTGTTGAATAGTTATGTTATATGAATGTTAGGGAATAATTATTATTCTATAAGAATTATTATTCTATAAGATCAGCAGGATGATTTCAGAAAGGCCTGGAGAAACTTACATGAACTGATTCTAAGTAAAGTGAGTAGAACCAAGAGAACACTGTATACAAGCAACAAAAAGAATATACGATGATAAATTCTGATGGATATGATTCTTTTCAACATCATGGTGAACAGTTACAATAGACTTGTGATGGAGAGTGCCATCTGCATCCAGAAAGAGAACTACAGGGACTAAATGTGGATCACGACATAATATTTTCATCTTTTTGTTATTATTTGTTTGATTTTTGTTTTCTTTCTCATTTTTTCCTCTGATTTTTCTTGTGTAGCATGAATTGTAGAAATATGTAAAGAATTGCATATGTTTGACATAATTGGATTACTTGCTGTCTAGGGGAGGGGGAAGGACAGGAGAAAAGTTTGGAACCCAAGATTTTGTAAGGGTGAATGTTGAAAACTATCTTTGCATATATTTTGAAAATAAAAAGCTATTTACTCTAAGAGTTCTGAGGAAAATCAGTGATAAGTGAAAGCAGGTAAGGTGATATATTGGAATACTCTTCCATGTTTATCCACATATCATTAGTGCAACAGCTGATTTCTTTATTCATAGCAAGGCTTTGGAAAGTATGATGCTTTCTAGATATATAAATAACACTTTGAAATTATTGTGGGGAAAATTAGATATTTTTTAAGGAAAGAGGAGTAAGAAATAATTAAATCAATAAGAAATCTTCATTTGAAAGAACTAATATCAAAGTACACTAAATGAATTAAATTTAAAGACTGTTAGGTCCAGCAAAATTTTTTTTTATCTTATTACTTTAATGTAATGTAAATTTAAAAGAGCTCTAATTACATGAGCTATAAACTAAAAACCAAGTTTTTTATGTCTATGCCAAGTTTTCCCCACATTGATGAAACACTTAAAGTATTCCCATATTACACAGGTGACTCGTGTGGCAGCTAGGAGCTAGAAATAAAGTCATGCTTATTGATTGTGAAACTGATAAACATATGGTGGAACAGGGGTTTAGGAGCTGTGATTGAACATAGAAAAGATAAGCACTAAGATTTCAGGGAAGCATGGAAATCATTCTATGAACTGGAATAGAAGAGAGGGAAGACAATCAAAGAGAATTGCAAATATAATATCTACAAGAGAAACAGAAAAAAAAAACAAGAAGAATCACCATAATCCCAACAAAACTGAAGAGTTCTGAAATTCTAATGATCAAAGTGACTTGAAGAATTTAGAAGAAAAGGCACAATACTTCCTTCTTAGCAGACATAGTGGATTAATCATGTGGAACATTGCATCAACTGACAGATTCAGTGGATGCCTTGATGAATTTTGTTGATCTACTTTTTGCTGTTATTTTCCTTTTTTATATTTATTTATTTAGCAATATTTAGCAATAAAACTAAACAGACTTGTGTTCTGATTTTGAATACCAGGAGAAGAGGGCACAACTATTTCTCGGTCAGGACATTTGAAATGTGCAGTTTTTGTTTAGTTTTATTGCTATATTTTACTATATAACATTCTAGTTCCCTTCATTTCTCTAGGAAAGATAGTAAAATATATGCAGTACCACTCTTTAGATTCCAGCTAAACATCATCTCTATCAGATTCACATTGGTGAGGGTAAACAGCCCCTGGTAGTTTCTATTAAATCCTGTGGAATGACAGCAGAAGCAGCTGTCTAGTTCTGTAATTGGTTTTTCCTAAAAGATCAAACATGAAGAGAAATATAAATAAATAAAATTGAACCTGACTTGTGCAATGCTCAGTTAATATTTTTTTAGAGATGTCATATCTTTTTAAATGATAGTCACCCTAAAATAATTAAGAAAAGAACTCAACACTGGGATTCTAAGTTTGCTACTGAAAAAGCCAAAGGAACTTTTTCAAATGTGCTCATTGTGCTTTGGGAATCTTTTGTATGAATTCATAATATTCAAAAGAAATGAGGAACAAGGAATAATAAAAGTTCAAGTTGCCTATCTTTTTGTCTGTCAAATGTAAGTTGACATTTAAACTTTCTTGTTGGGTTATCTGTAAAAGAGGACTGGCAGTAATTAGGGAAACCCTGGGGTGGGAGAAATAGAGTATTCACGTAGGAAAGGGAAAATGAGGCTCAATATGGAAGGAAAGCTCACATAATCTAAAGAACAGGTCAGCTCTCTTCTCAGAGAGACTGTGGGACTCTAGTATTCAGGACTGGATTCTAATGGCCAAACTGATACTTATTAAAAATTAAGGATGAAATTCAAGAAACAAAAATGCAGGGCTTACAACAGACTTTCACTTTTTCCCAAAAGTTAAAGCTTTTTGTTGTTGTTGTTTTTAATGAACATTTGCATGCCTTTCTGCTAATTCATTCATCCCTGCTAAATTGATAGTGTGCACCTGGATAGAAGTGAGGTACAAGCCTGGGTGTCTAACGCCCCTTCAGAAATATAGGACCTCGATTCTATTTCCAAGAGTGCCAGCACAAGATAAGATCACTCAAAGTGTGTTTGGTATATTCTTGTCATTTTTTTCCATTTTTCATCTATACTCTGTCTCAGGTATAGAAAATTCCAATTCAGTCACTGCTGCAAATTAACAGAAAAATCCATTTATATCTTTATTAATCTTTCTTATTTTTCACTTAAAAATATTTACTTTTTTAAGTGTTGAGAAAATTCATAAAATCTAGTGTATAGATCTAGATCTGGAAAAGATCTCCTGTAGTCTGATTTAACTAGTAAACTCACAAAGTCCAAAAGAAACTGTTTGAATCCCTTCAAAATGCCACGAGTACAGAACAGACAAGAGGTTTTTTTTTTTCATTTTTTTATTTTCCAACTTCTGTTGGATTAAATCAGACCTTGGTATGATTGGAGTATATGAATTTTTTGTGCAACATATCCAACCAATAAACATTCTGCAAGACAGAGATCAGATTACAAGTTTGTCAGATGGGGAAGATTTGTATTTCTCACATGATGTTTTTACAATGACCAAGGGAAATAAATTGGACTCATACTTTCTTTTCCAATTGGTTAAAAATTGTTAGTGACTTGAGGCCAAAGTTCTTTCTGATGGCCATATTAACTCTCTACCTCAAAGAATTCCTTGTTGTTAAGGAGAAAACCAATAAACTCTGCCCCGTAACCAAGTATTTTCTTAACTTGAAGAATATAATTAAGAATGTCCAGAATTTAAGCTGTTGAACTCTTAGAAAGATATGTTTTAAGATGCAAACCATAAACCCTTGGTCCTCACCTTCTGATGAGCCCTGATTCTCAAATTTATTAATCTAGATGTCTATTATACTGCCTTTCTCTCACATCTGAAGGAAATAATTTATGAGTTTACCTTCTTGAAGATCAGAGAATATTAAGAATTGGTATAAGCTGTAGATCCAAGTTAACTCTTTTCATAAAAACTTAAGTATTCTGTTAGACCATCTCACTGAATTAACAGTCTGACTTCCTAAGGATCTGGGAAAAGGATTTAGTGGTTCAAATCTTACCTACCCATCCCAGGAACTATTTTTAGATAATTTTATTGGTCTATCTGAATAAATTAAAACAATGAACATAACTAAATGTAAGTGAACAATCATACCTAAAGGAAATGCTTTCTCTTAACCATATAAAACCAGGTTGCCTGAGATGAACAATAAATTAATTTTCCATTATTTTTCTTTGGTACAATCAAAAAATCACTGAATTGGGAGTCAGAGATCCTGGGTCTCAATCTCATTTAGTCTTTTAGGCCTGGATTTATCTGAAAAATGAAAGTATGGAGAGAGTGGACTAAATGACCCCAAAAGTCCATTCCAATTCCAAATATATGATCTTGTGATCTTTTCTATAGGTTCCCAATTTCTTTCTGAGGGGTCAGAAGTAGCTCCTGGTGTGTTAACAGAATCAGTAAACCAAGAAACCAAAGTGAATTGCTGACTTCAACTCCTAGTAGCTTTCATTCAAAGGCAGCTTGAGAAGGTGAAAATAGGCTTGGTGACTTCAAATTGGCTCTTCTGGAGTGTATTCAGAGGACTGAGATTTTCATGGGGCTGAGCTCATTTTGCAGAAAAGCTAGAACATGTGAAAGATGGTTTGGAGACTTGTCAAAGCCCAGCTGTATCTGTGAGGAAGGACTAAAACATCACTTGTAATATGATTATGAATATAAATATTCCTAGTTTCAGATTAGGAGGAAGTTAGTCCCAGTAAATCCTGGGACAGGAAGATTCTGCACAGGAGAATAATTTACTCTAACTGACTGGTATCTTATTACTGCTGTTGATGGGTTTGTGATTGGAATAGAGTTAGAAAGCGACAGGAGAAGTCAAAGTCAGGATCCATAAAAAGATCTTGCCAAGCTAGAATAATAGAAAAGTTGAATGAGATCATTTCAGACATTCTCTATTCCAAGCCTTTCTTTTTACAGATGAAGAAAATTATTTTACTGAATATCAGAATTTGAGAGTTTATTCTGTAGAATTTTTGCAGTCAAACTTGCACACTAAAGTAAAAGATACTAATCTGAGGTCCGTAAACTTTAAAAATATTTTTATAATTACATATAATTGGTTTTGTTAGCAAATCTATGCAATGCATCAATTATTCTACAAAGGGGTCCATAGTCTTCCCAGGCTATCAGAGGGATCCTTGACACACACACACAAAGAGACCCAGAGAGTTTAAGTGATATGAGAATGTCTGGTGGAAAGTTTTGTCTTTCCATTAGTTCATACTGAAGAAATAGCTCAATATTAGCCATCAATTCTTTTCAGTTTTTCATAATCTCCTTTCTCTATTACTATTCATTATCAAATCAAATTCAGGATAATTTAAGTCCATCCATCCCATCAAGGGAGTTTTAGCACCTCGTTATGAGGCCGTCTAATGGTACAACTCTAGGACAATCTAGGGGTTCCTGGGGATTCAATTATTAATTTTCATTACTCTACTGCTATGAATAACATGCATGTGCTTCCTCTCTGCTTTGCTATATGTGTAGAACATTTCATAGACATTCAGACTCATCTGACATGTGGGTTAATTTTGCTCAACTGCTTGTCCCCTCCCTTCTCTTTTTCTTTTTTCTTTTGTTGCTATAAGATCTATGAAAAAGAGGGGCAGCTAGATGGAACACTGGTTTGGAATTAAGAAGGCTCACTTTTGTGAGTTCAAAATTGGCCTCATATACTTAATAGCTGTGTGACCCTAGTCACTTAGTCACTTCCTCAGTTCTTCATTTGGCTAATGAGCTGAAGAAGGAAATGGCAAACCTCTCCAGTATCTTTACCAAGAAAACCTCAAATGGGGTCACACAGAGTCAGACATGCCTTAAAAAATTGAACAATTAACTCTGAGAACAGGAGAGGAGAAGCAATATTTGGAAATAAAAGTGATATAAATACAAAACTATATAGGTACTCCTAGAGATTTAGAATACACACACATACACACACATATTACAATGTGAGCATTTACACTTCAGAGACTGGCAAATACTACAAATCAGGGATCAATTATATTGTTTTGTTGATTTAAGCAATAAACAATTTAAAGTGATGGAGAAAATACTAATAATACAGATTAAACTTGTGTATCATTTGTACTTCTCTTTTCCCCCACCATCCTGAGCCCATTATTAAACATTAGTTTCTTATTCCTTGTAGGATAAAATATTATCTTATCAATTTGGCTTTTAGGGTCCTCTACAATTGGTTCCAATCTTTCTTTCTAGTGTTATTTCATACTCCTTCCTTTCACATTCTTGTAAGTCAGTCAAACTGTACTATTAGGTATTCCTGATCTTTTTCTACTCTCATATCCCCATGCATTTGTGTATATGATACTAGATGGTATAGTGGATGGCGTGCCAGGCCTGGATTCAGGAAAATCTACATTCAAATATGATAGACTCACCATTTGTGGGACCTCTTAACCTCAGTTTCCCCATCTATAAAATGGGGTAATAAGAGCACCTATCTTGTTAGGTTGTTATATCAAATGAAATAATAATTATAAAATACTTAGCATAATACCTGGCATATAGAAAACACTATATAAAAGTAGCTATCTTCTTTATGCCAGAGATGTATTAACTTCACTAATGTCTAATTGAACCCCTTCTCCCAGACTCCTTAGATTTAGAGTTCAAAGGACTTGCAGGTCATCTAATTTAATCTTCCCCATTTTGCATATCAGGCATTTGAGGTCTAGGGAATTTGCCAATTGTCATATAAGGAATAAGTGGCAGAGACTGCATTGCATTTAACCTTTGATTCCCCAGTGCTCAGCCCAGGGCCAGTCACATCTATTCATTCAACAAGGGCCATTGGTAGGGAGAAGTCACTATACCAGGGAAATCACAGCTTTATGTGCCAGAATCATGTTAGGAATTGGTAATGCAAAGGGAAAAAATAAAAGTTTCATCTTTCAAAGAATTTGTATTCTAAGGGAGATAGGGGTGAAAATATACACAGTTAAGTGAATACAAATTATATGCATAGGAGAGTCACTATTAACTAGATGCTGATCCCTCTGTCCCATTCTACCAATTGCTAGGGGACCATCTGCCCATTACTCCCCAAGGTGCTCATAAGTTTGCCTTTATCCCTGCTCTTCTTGCTGCTTGACACTAAATACCACCTAGCCTTTCTATCTGCCATGAACTTTTTGCTCTTTGCTCTCCTGCTTAGAATGTGGTTTTCCCAGTTGTTCAGCAATGAAGATAGTCATATACATCCAGAGAGAGGCCTGTGGGAACTGAGTGTGAACCACAACACAGCATTTTAACGCTTTCTGTGAATATTTTCCTGCATTTTGTTTTCCTTCTTAGGTTGTTTTTTTCTTCTTCTCTTTCTAGATCTGATGTTTCTTGTGCAGTAAGATAACTGTATAGATATGTATACATGTATTATATTTGTCATATAATTTATCCTATTTAGCATGTATTAGATTACCTGTCATCTAGGGGTGGGGGTGGGGGGGAAGGAGGGGAAAAGCTTGGGAAAAAGAAGTTTTTGCAAAGGTCAATGTTGAAAAATCACTCATATGTTTTGTAAATAAAAAGCTTTATATAAAAAAAAATAGAATGTGGTTTTCTTGAGAGCAGGAACTGTCTCTAATTTCTATCTGTATACTCAATACATACGAAGTTTTTAATAAATACTTTTCCATTCCGCTAAATACATGAGCCCTGTGCAAAATAGATTTCAATGATACACATTCAAAAAAACATCAAAGGAGGAGATGACCATTTAAATGGCATCTGGGGCTAGTTGGTAACACAAGCTGTCTGCGAGTCGTTATTTGTCTTTTGTAATATGCCTGGACAGAGATTGGGTATGGAACAGTACGAGGCTCTGACCAAGCCAAGCAGTACATTTCCACTCTGACCTGGTGTTAACAAATCTATCCCATTACTCTTGACATGGGAGCCCCTGGAATGTCAGTAGTCTCTGTGAGATAACCAGTGGTACAGCACAAATATTGAAGGGTCAGCACAGCCTTGGTCTTAATGATCTGAATCTCTGCCCAACAACTCTCCTTTGCCCCTCACCCCCTCTGCTTGCCATAAATCTCCATTTTCCCAACAGTCTGGAAGTTATTTACTGAAGGTCATTCCTTTCCCAGAAATGCAGACAAAATACAACTCTTGTAAAAATCAGAATTATTTCATATAAGAAATGAATATTTTTCCTTAAGTTTCTTGCTTAGGATATCTGTATACCACCAGAGGAAGACACATACATGCTTAATAAATTACTAAACTGGGGAGAACCTGTTGTTGGAACCTGTGTTGGAAAAAAAAATCATTTGATTATCATTTGATAAGAGAGTAATTATTAAATCTATCTTGGTTTGGCTTTTGGGGGCTGTTTTTTGTTTTGTTTTGTTTTCTTTGCTATCTTTGTAGAAAATACAACAATGGGTTAAGCATCATATCCTAGAGTTCATAGAATCATAGATCTATAGCTGTAAGGGACCTCAGAGATTGTCTAGTCCAGTCCCATTATTTTTACACATGAAGAAACTGAGGCCAAGAGACATGAAGAAATCTGCCAAACTTTATGCAAATAGTCACATATCAACAACAGAATTGGAATCCAGGTCCTTTACCTCCATTGTCAATAATCTTTCCAATGCACTGTGCTATAATTCATTTGTCCTTTCACTACTTTTTTTTTCTTTTCCAAATTCACCTTTGTTTCTTAGCAAAAAAATAATCACCAAGAATATTGGTTGTGATAGGCAGAGAACACATTCTTTTTTCTTACACTTTTGTTGATTTCCTCAATTTATGTCTTCTTCATATGCCCAGGTTTGTTAGAGTAGACTAACATAAGAACTATGCCATTGACCTTCCACAGTGCTCCAAACTGTGCAGAATCCTTGATTTCCATCTCTATCCATTTGTCTTCCATCCATTCCATCTTTTCTTCTTCTCCCATCTTTCTCTCTGTCAGGAAGTCCAGAAGCTGTCAAATTTAGCAAACTCTTTACAATAATTCACCTATTATATATTACTCTAGTAGTAATACCTAAATAAAAAAAAGCTTCAATACATTTCACAAGTTCTAACACACTAATTTCAGGATATTATCTCTGTAAGTAGAATAGGAATCTAAGGATAGTTTTTCCAAATGATTATGATCCCTGAAATATACTATATGTATCTAAAGGGAAGGGTTCAAATGTACTGGGACTTTTGTCCTGTGACCAGTAGAACGCTATAGTGTATGTGCATACTTAATCATAGCTTAAAGTTCTCATGGATACAGAGGAAGTAAGATCATCCATCTGTCCTTCTTGTCTAAGAAGTGGGCTTATACCTATATTGACTGGCTGTCAGTCTCTAAACGTAGATATAACCAAATGATGATAACTCACATTTAGAGTTTTATTTCAATGACTCCATCAATGAGGGTATTCTCTCCATCACTGCAGATAGCAGGCACTCTATAACTTGGAAATAAGTGGTCTGTGAGGTTTACTGTGGTTTAAAAATTGTGACTTTGTGATCATGATATTGATGAACCTCTGAAATCTGATGTAAATGGGTCCTTGGGTACTAGATGTCACTAAGTCTATATTAGAAGTCTTTCTAGCTTAGTTAGATCTTCCAGAACTTGGGTACTACTGGAATAGCCTCTGAGAAGGTCTACACTATACTGGGTAATACCTGTTGCTTTAACATTGGAAAAGTACCTCTTTCATCATAAGCCTGTAAGGTAGACAGATAATCATTCTCATTTTGTAGTTCAGGAAACTCACAATCAGAAAGTATATTTAGCTTGTTTCACATGTCAGAAGTGTCAGAATCAGAACCCGAGCCTTGCTCTTCTGAGTCCAAGTCCAGTATTATTTCCACCACAACAGTGCTGCCTTTGAGTTTTGAAATGCTTTTGGTTTACCATATAGGAAACTTCAGTTTTAGAAACTCTCTATCAACACAAATTAGCAATTCTGTAATTTATAGTCTTTGCAAAGTATCCTTAGAGCCTGTGTGACTTGCTTACAATAGATAAACTATGACTAGAGTCAGAGCCAATCCTTGAATCCAGATCTTTCTGACTCCAGGGCCAGTTCTCTACTATTTCTTACACAGATCAAACTGTCATGAATGTGCTGCTCAACCCTTAGCAGCCTAACCGTACATCTCACTTAGCTGCATCTCTTTGGTTCTGGGAAAAGTCACACATTATCAGCTGGCACGGCAGTTAGGACTGTCAACAATCCATCTGTGATGGCAAGCTGAGAAAGCTGTTGTAATGGAAAAAGGAAAGGGTGCATTCAGTTTTTTCCAGAATACAAAGAAAAGTAGAACTGGAAGAAAGTGAAAAAGGAAAATGAAAGGGTGCAAAAGCAAAACATGTTTTATTTCATGCTTTTGCCTATTTACACCAATGTGCAATTATACCTCTACATAAGTGAAAGAATGAATAAAGCAGTGGCTTTGAAATAAGGAAGAACTTTGCTCAAATTTTATCCCTGACACATTAGCTTTGTAACAATGGGCAAATCATTAAATCCCTCTAAGACTTGGTTTCCTCATCTGTAAAATGGGTATAGAATAATAATATCTGTAGTACTCATACTGAATGTAGTTACGATGCTCAAAGATTATATAAATCATTCTGCCACTTTGAAGCATTATATAAGTATCTGTTATTACTGTATATATAATTTTCTACATTGAAATATATGATTTTTGAGATTTGAGTTAAATTATATTTATACTTACTAGGAGGGTGAGCATGGTATGTAGTTTTCAAATTTTGCCTAGTGCCCACAAATGCCTTGTCTTGATTTTGGTCAAATTTAAGGCCTGGCCAACTCAACTCACTGGTAAAACTACTGTCTTGTGCTTCTAGAAGAAAGAGGCTTTTGTCCACCATTCTCAGTTAAGACAAAACCTCAGACCTTGGTGTGTATGTAGGGTGATTCTACTTTCCTTGAGAAGTTTGTTTTTTTTTTTTTTTGCTTGCTTTGTTTTATTTTACTAAATCGTTCTCTTCCTGACTAAATTATCCCCTTCATGACTTCCTCTCTCTTGTTTCTGTTGAGACAAACAAATCTTGAGATTCTTGTTTCTGGAAGGTGTCACTAGAAACAGCTTACTCAGAAAAACTTACTTTCAATGGATATACCCAGAATAAAACTTGATGATAAGGAAACAGAAGAGACTGGGTATTTATTTTTTTCAATAACAAAGTTTTCAATATAGAGATTGTTCTCTGAACTTAATTTGATCCCAGATGCTTTACTAAAACATTTTACACTGAAGGGACTTAGTGGTACTTGACTATTAAAAGAAAACAAGAATAATAGAAGTCCTGTAGCCTCAATCTCATCTGAAGCAGCAGGGGCAACTAGGTGGCCTGCTGGATAGTGCACTAAACCTGCAGTCAGGATTGGTTTCAAATCTTCCTTTAGACACTTTGTGACCCAGGATGTCTAACACAATAATAATAGTTAACATTTACATAGTGCCAATTATTTGCCAGGCACGTGCTAAGTATTCACAATTGTAATTTCATTTTATCCTCACAACAACCCTAGGATGTAGATATTATTATCTTCATTTCATAGCTGCAGAAACTGAAGCAGACAGGTTAAGCAACCTGAAGTTAAATTCACTTAAGTTGCACATTGTTAAGAAGCTGAGATTAAGTTTTAACTCAAGTCTTTCTGACTGCAACATTTAGTTGCTTCCTCCTCCCCAGTCTCAATTTTCCCATCTTTAGAAAGAGGCTAATAAAAGCACCAAGCCCATAATGTTTGTGAGGCTCAAACAAAATAAGAGATGAAAAATGTTTTCAAATATTAAAGCACTAAAAAGAAATGTTAGCTTTTATTTTACAAATTCTCCAAAAAAAAAAAAAAAAGTGGTTTGTAAAGCCTATACTTAGAGACCTCCAGACATTGGAAACTCACTTCCCCCACCTCCAAGACAATTCTGTGCCTATCAATTTAGGCATATTAAAAATGTGTTTCTTCTTAGTGAACTGAAAATTACTTTCTTTTTGTTCTACCCATTGACTCATCTAAGATAGGTGAGTGAAAATCATTTACAAAATAAGCAGCCAGAGTCATCACAGAAACACACCGGTCATTTTCAGAATCATTACAATTATTCTTTCTAACTGAATCTAAACAAAATGACAAGAAATGAAAACTTCAGCCAAACAGTGGATTATTGAATGCACAATCAACCAACAAACCTTTATTAAATGCCTACCACATGCAGGTGCTGTACTAGGTTCTATAAATATGAAGAGAGGGAAACAAACAAGCATTTATTAAGTTTCTATGTACCAGAAGTTTAAAAAAATATTATCTCATTTGAGACTCACAACAACCCTGTAAAGAGGTGCTGTCAAGTCCAGAAATAAATCAAAATCATGAGTTGAGGAACAAAGCATCTATAACCGGAAAAACAACCTGCCATTCATGGGGATATCCAGCGGATTTTTCCCAACCAAAGAGACCCATGAAAAAGTTTGTTATAATTTTAGAAAGGAAAAAGAGGAGAAAGTATGAGATGGTAGGAGTCAGTGACCCCAGTGACCCTTGGCAATCTGGACAAGGAAAGCCACTTCATTCTGGCTGTTTTGCTCTTCATGCCATGAATCCCAAGGACACTAGAAGTTGAGATCCAGCTTGAGCTGGGATCCCCCATAAAAGGAAATCTTTACATGGGGAAGAGGGGATCAGGGGTGTGGTTCAGCTTAACCCAATCAAGTATAAATGTCTTAACAGTAGGAATATAAGGACTTCATTCAAAGCCCTTACATGCTGACATTACAAGATCCTTTAAAAGAATGGCAGTCCTTATAACATTTGATATTAATAATTTCTGTTTCTATATTAATGATTTTATTAACAATTTTCTGTCAGTCATTATACAGTGGAGGGAATTGAGGCAGAGAGACTTGCCTGAGGCCCAATTTGAATTCAAGTCTTTCCGATTTCAGTCTCAACTCTCCATCTATCATTTATGGTGCCATCTACCTACCTAGGAGAGACAAAATGAAAGCTTTTACCTTTCAGGTATTTATTAAATATTTGATACTGTTATAGGCACCATAATATTAGATAGCCTGGTGCCAAAATAGCCAACTGATTCTGATCAATTCTGATGAATTGGCTGATTTTTTCTAGGTCAATTAAATTAATTATTTTGGAATCATGGAAACACACTCCTTTGGCTTTCTTATTTTCAGTCCCTCTCCCCAATTCTGCTTCCTAGATGTCCCTCAAGTGTTCCCTTTTTCCAGGGGTTGATATTTAGAAAGGAAAGAAAGGGGGAAAGATACTACATTAAGTTTTTCATTTGGATCCAACCTTTTGGATCTTTCCTCTTTCCACACCATTTTACAATAAGGGGATTGCTAAGATTAATAGCTTGTTTTTAAAACCTGTGAAGTCCCTCTGAGGAAGTAGGCTATATATAAATGTAGCAATAATAACCCAAGAATCTCAGCTTCCTTGTTCAATGCCCTCTTCATTAAACCTTGCTAAAAATAAGATACAACAAAAGGCATTTGCGCATTTTTCACCTTTTGAACAGTTCATGGTCAGTATATGGCAGACTGTAAAAATAGTTATATTTTATAACTTTGCAGATGTATATTTCATGAGAAGATAAACATTAGTTTTTAATGATTGCTGTCTTTACTAATTATAGCAAAAAATGTGGACAAAAGGAAATGAAATCTCTTGAAGGAAAAACCCTATAATCAAGCTTCAGCCCTTAACAAATACTTTTATTTGATTTTTTTTTCTTTTTTTGTGAATCTGCTAAAAGTTGGGTGAAATTTCTGACAGTTTGATTTTTAAGGCAGTTTCTTTTGGATAATAATGGCACTTTTGATAGGGGCTTTAATGAACTGCAAGAACAGATGCTGCACAAAGATTCCCTGGGGCCCACATTTTGTAGAAGTAGAGCTTTTTGGTCTTGATCATTATCTCCTTCGGGAACAATGAGTCCTCAGTACTATCAACATTAAAGCATTATGTATACACAAGAAGTGGAAGTGTAATTTAAGAAGTATTGGCCTTGGCATTAAGAAGACCTGATTTCAAATTCCACTTCAGACACTTACTAGTTGTATGACCTTAAGTAATCACTTAAATTCTCTGTGCCTCAGTTTCCTCATCTGTAAAATGAAGGGGTTGAAGTTGATGGCATCTTCCAGTTCTAAATCTAGGATTCTTTATCCTGGGAGCTATCACACACCCTTCTGATTATGTAACATCAGTCATGCCATGGTTTCAGCTTCTAATTAGATTAGCTCAGTGATGAAATATTTTTATTAGAGGTAATTTCCATAAGATAATAAGGAGCTGAGGATACAAGGGGAGGTATTATGGAGCAGTGGATAGAATTAGCCTCTAAAGAAAGAAGACCTAGTTCAAGTATTGAAGATATTCAAGTAGAGGCTGGATGGCCTCAGGTTGGGTTGTTGAAGAACAGAGGAAAGAAATAAAAGGATAAGGAGTTCAGTTCTGAAACAGAAGTCTTTCTGCATCTTGGGTCTATCACCTCCTTTTTAGGTGAGTTACAAGCTTCATCACTGGTATTCCAGCATTGTGGTTCATAGGATCATTTTCTCAACTGGTCCCTCTTCCTTCTGGGTATGAAACATTCACATGTAAGCTTTACCTCAATGTGGACACAAGGTACCATGCCATTATCTTGAATTCATGGCAACTAAGATCAGTCAGGAGAAGGTGGAAATGAAGTTAGTATGTCTCTCTGTGACTATTAAAAAGAAGTTGGCAAAATGGTGTATAGAGATTAGGTTTTAGGGGTGATGACTCATAAGAATTTCCATCAGACTAAGCCAACTAGATTCTCATTGGATAACATGGAGTTGTCTTCTTTTGTCTCCATACTAAGGGAAAACAAACAGGAAAGAATATGGCACTCTATCAGCTTCATGGTCAAGTAGAGATATGACCACGCTCTATTTAGGTCTCTTCATGCATTTCACCTACACATTCAAAAACTGATTAAGAACTTCCTTTACATCCCTGCCAGCCCTGCTGCCAGGGTCCTCTTTGAGCTGCCTTCTCTCAGTTTTGATGGATTTTATTTTCCCTTTCTTTTATAAACTAAAGGATAAGCAATCTACCATATTCAAACCATTCTTTTAGGTTTTTTTCACTTTCTTTTTTCTTTCTCCTCTTCCCCTCTCCATTCTTCAGTGTTATTTCTTTTTTAACTCTCCTTCCCCTCCTTCTTTTTCCCCTTGTGTTTCTGTTTTAGGTTTGCCTGTAGCCTCAAAAGGCATGACTTAGTCCTCATAATGAAATAATTTATCTGTAGTATTTTAGATATGCCTGAGTACTTTTTAAATGCCAGTTAATATTGTTCTTAATAATAATTAAGACAAAAGACATCAATCTTCCATCTAGAGCTGATATTCTTAACTTGGAGTTCATGGATTGATTCCAGGGGTCTCGTGAGCTTCGATTAGAGAAAAATATAATTTTATTTTTAATAATTTCTAACTGAATTTTTAAATTTTCCTTCAGTAGGTCTATACACTTGAATAGAATGCCAAAAATGATTGACCAGAATGACATAACAAAGGTTAAGAACCCTTATTCTATTCATGTGCTCCTTTATAAAATAATTTCTCAAAACAAATCTATTTATTTCTGCCTCTAATGGCTAGCTGCTTCTTTTAATAACCTGGCTAAAGAGGTTTCTATGACTGCCCCAATGAAACATCAATGAAGAAATCATGAGGGCGTGGGGGTGAGAGATAATGTTAACTATTACCTCAAGGCTCTCTATGTTTTCATGAGTCGTTGTGATCTCTGAATGTACAGTAAATAATTCCATAAAGAAAAGAGGGCTCCTTTAGAAGAGAGAATTGACAAATTTGCCAAACACTGAGAATACTAATTCGCAAAATGCCAGCAGCCCACATAAAATTTGTAAATATAATCATTAGTTTTCTTCAATAGGTGGATTACTGTTGTTGAGGTTCAGAAAACCTGGGTTCAAATCCTACCTCTTTCATGTAGAAGTTGTGTGCAAACACAATTTGAGACAAATGCAATCATTTTTCTAAGTTTTGGCTTTTCAAATGACACAAATTAATTTTCAAATGTTCCAAGTCCCACAATACCAAGCTGACTCTTCATGAATATTTTTATCATCTAGACTCATTTGTCCTTTAGGGGAAACATAATCTGTATATTTCTGGATCATTTGCACTTAACTCAGCAAAATATCATGTTTTCTCAATATCCACGGAACCCTTGGGGGTTTTGAACAAATCTTTTAAAAACTTCCACTCCCACACACTTGTAAACAGGAAATCATAGCTTGCCAAGAGTAAGCAAACTTGAGCCTCCCTCAAAGTTGAAATTTGACTTTTTAGTCTAAACACCAACATGGTTGAAAGTAGTGATTTAACTTGGTAAAAGTACATTCTTTCCCTCATAATTACAAAATATGTGTCCAAACATGTTTGTTTGTTTTTTTAATACAAAGTTTGTTCTTACTGCTTTCAACTTCAGCTTCATGTGTTATAGCATATTAAAGTGAGTTATTTTTTTCTAGAACAAAAGGTAATATAAAGATATGTACTTCTGTGGCTAAAAGGAACTTTAAAGGAGATTATTTGAAGCATTAGAGTCGTTGTGCATAACCCTATAATGATGGCATTTGGTTCTGGGTAATTATTACTTTTCTTCAATCTAGTAGGTGGACTACTATTTTGGGGATCCAGAAAACCTGAATTCAAATCCTATCTCTCTCATGCACAAGTTGCACACTTAGTGGAAAGTCCTATCATTTTTCTAAGTTTCATTTTATTCTTCTGGAAAATAAGAATAATAATCCTTATAATACTGACCTCACATGATTGTTTTGAGATTCAAATAAAATAAAGTAAGTAGAATTTGCAAACTTTAAGACACTATACAACAGTGCATGCAAGATGCGGTTCATTATTTCAAGTTTTATCAGTTCTACTTTTTAAAATTTTTTATTAATATCTTGTGTTTTTTTAAATAAAACTATAATTTCCCCCAGTGTCTTTCTTCCCCTTCTTTTCCCAGAAAGCCATTTCATATCACAAATAGTGTTTTTTTAAAGACAAAAAGAAAAAACTAGAGGAAAAATCAGCCTAACAAGAAGAAATCTGAAAATATGTGCAACGTACAACATTTATGGGGCTCTCATCTTGCCAAAGGATTGAGATGGGATATCTTTGTATTTCTTCTTTCAAGTCATATTTGATCTTTATACTTTTGATGCTTTCACTTTTGAATTTTTTGGTATGTGGTTGTTCTAGAAACTTACATTGTTATAGTTATTCTATATATTGTTTTCTTGGCCTTGCTTGTTTTACTCTGCATCAGTTCACAGAGATCTTTTCACATTCATCTATTTTTTATCATATAGTACTGTTCCATTGTATTTACATATCATAGTTTGTTTAGTCATTCCCCAATTGATGGACATCTACTTTGTTTCCAATGCTTTATTTCTAACTCTACTTTTAAAAGCTGTTCCTACTTAATTCATTAAAATTGAATATGGTCCAAAAAGTTTAGATAACCTCTTGGACAATCTGTTTTGCCCAGAAATATACAAATCCTCTGTTGACATTTTTTCCATATATCTCTCTTCACCTGTCTTCCAAGGACATAAAAACATAATTAGAAAGAGAAAGGACCATTATCACATATGCAGTCCTTGAGAAAATTCCCCAAATATAACAAAGAGTATTCTGCCTCCTGTCTTTGCTTCGCTTCTTCCAGTGGGAGTTTTAATTTAAGTGAGATTCTTCTGAGCATCAGCACCTGCATATTGTGATTCTTATCAAGATCTTGAATTCAACTTCCCTTCTTTTATTGAATCACTGGCATTTATATCTTCTAATTTCCTCTGGCCTAAGAAGTGACAGATTCAAGAGAGTAGGAGACTGTCTTTCAGTTAATCACAAAAGAAAGAGCTTGAAAATCCCTCAGAATTTAGCTAGTGAGATTAATCTCATTGGTCAGCTTTTTCTGCCAGGTGTGTTTAGTATAGAAGAACAAACTATAAAAAGATTATTTTTGAAAATCCTGAATTTTTTGTTAGAATTGATTAAGTTAAGCCATGTTGGAATTATTTTGCAGTTAATCCCCAATCATCCTTTCATGTTTCATTCATATACAAACTCAGTCTCATTTCCAAGTATCCTTGAGTCTGCTATGCATGTGGTTCTCCATCTACTCTGAGGATTTTCTCTTGGGCTCTGTTGCTCATTATTTACTATTTTCTATTTCTTCTCCTCTATAGACATAAAAGTGAATATTAAAAAATGTAGGTTGGTACAGTGGTGGTCTCTCCTGATGGTGACTTAGCAACCCCAAACAGAACTATTTTCCTACAATTTGTACTGTCTTTTTATTCTATGGGCAATGGTCAGATTTCATCTCACTGAATAAAAACTCAGAAAAGAAGGGGAGGAGTGAAGATACAAAAGGGAAAAATAGCAATGGAAATAAGACTTATTTACTGAGATAGGGTTAGAGTTAAATCATGTACACATTCCTAAGTGATTTGCATCTTCTATAGCCTCTGGTTCTTAAAACTGGTTTCTTTGTGTCTTTATTTTGTTGTTGTTCAATCATTTCAGTGGGTTTTCTTGGCAATTTCCTCCTCCAGTTTTTTTTTTTTAATAGATGAGGAATTGAGGCAAAGTTAAGTGATAGAGCCAATAAATATCTGAGTTGAGATTTGAAGTCAAAAAGATGAACCTTCCTGTTTCCAAGCCTGGTTCTCTATCCACTGGGCCATCTAGGAACCTCTTCTATTATCAGAAGGGAGGATAATATTGCAATATAATGAGAGAGGAAGAATAAACAGTAAAGAATCAGGGGAAATTTTGAGAACTTTTCATTTGAGTGTTGGTAAATTAAGATAAATGCTTTCTAATGGGAATACTTTCAAGTGGACTTTTTGAGCAAGGGCAAAATTGTGGACCTGAAAAACTACTGGTTCAGGCTTGAGGTTCCATCATCATTATAAGTTTTATTCAACTACTATGTAAGCCCAGTATAATTTTTTAGGCCCGAATTAATTGGCATATACATTTTGAACACTGCCATTTTACATTTAAGTTTGATAATTCATCAGAGAAAAGATTTAAAAAAGAAATTTGAAGCTAGCTGGATCCAAATAATAATTTTGCCATTGTGTAACCTTGGTCAAATAACTTCATGTCTCTGGGACTCAGTTTCCTCATCTGCATAATAAGGGGGCCGGATTAGATGACCTCTAAATCAGATCCACTTCTAAATCTATGACCTGCATTATAAGTCTAAAGATACTTGTCCAGGAAACTACTTCTAAAATGATTTTAAATAGTTTGAAATATTCCAATAATTAGTCCCTTTCTCTAGGTTTCCAAATGAATTATCATAGAAGTATTAATCATCTTTTAAATTGGCAAACATGGGATGCATTAAAATGTAAGTCTATTGATTGAATTTAATTTCTATTTCTACTCAGTCTTCAAAATTATCACCTAATTAAATGTGTCTCCCTGGAAAACTCAACCTGAAATTATAAACAAGCAAACAAACAAACATTTTGATTTAGTCCAGGTTTTGCTTGTTATTAAGTAACATAATCAAAGACAATTTCCCTTCTCAAAACCTCTCTTTCTTTTTTCTGTAAAATAAAGATAAGACCTGCCATGCCTTTCTTGCAGGTTTTGTTATTGAACTCAAATGAGAGAATGTTTGCTTCTTTTTCTATTGTTAAAGCTTTTTATTTGCAAAACATATGTATGGGTAACTTGAACACTGACCCTTACAAAGCTTTCTGTTACAAGTTTTTCCTCCATAGCAGTAAACTGGGAAAATATTTTTACATTCAAAGGTTCTGATAAAGGCCTCATTTCTAAAATATATAGAGAATTGACTCAAATATATAAGAATTCAAGCCATTCTCCAATTGATAAATGGTCAAAAGATATGAACAAACAATTTTCAGACAAAGAAATTGAAACTATTTCCGGTCACATGAAAAGGTGCTCCAAGTCACTATTGATCAGAGAAATGCAAATTAAGACAACTCTAAGATACCACTACACACCTGTCAGATTGGCTAAAATGACAGGAAATGATAATGATAGCTGTTGGAGGGGATGTGGGAAAACTGGGACACTGATACATTGTTGGTGGAACTGTGAACGGATCCAACCATTCTGGAGAGTAATTTGGAGCTATGCTCAAAAAGTTATCAAACAGTGCATACCCTTTGACCCAGCAGTGTTTCTACTGGGCCTATATCCCAAAGAGATTTTAAAGGAGGGAAAGGGACCCACATGTGCAAAAATGTTTGTGGCAGCCCTTTTTGTAGTGGCAAGAAATTGGAAACTAAAAGGATGCCCATCAATTGGAGAGTGGCTGAATAAATTATGGTATATGAATGTTATGGAATATTATTGTTCTGTAAGAAATGACCAACAGGAGGATTTCAGAGAGGATTGGAGAGACTTGCATGAACTGATGCTGAGTGAAATCAGCAGAACCAGGAGAACATTATACACAGCAAGAAGACTATACGATGATCAATTTTGATGGACATGGTTCTCTTCAACAATGATGTGATTCAAACCAGTTGTGCTGCCAGGAAGATAGTCATATACATCCAGAGAGAGGCCTGTGGGAACTGAGAGT
>JAJPUD010001899.1:0-42901 GCA_023553655.1 Myrmecobius fasciatus
TTCTTTCTCTTTCCTTTCCTCCCTTCCCCCTACTTCAACAATTAGGATACCTTGTCTCTATATACTTTCTAGGCTATTCAGGACTGGTAAGCCCACCCAAAGACTGTAGCACAAGCTGAGTGTGTGTTGCCTGGCAACCCAAGGAAAAGCTTTAAGGTTTTTAGATTTTTAATAATTCAGGGTTTTACTATTCATTTGCTTTATTAAAGTGAATTTGGTATTTGTAAAAGAATAGCCCTGGAGGGAGAGAAAACTGGGCAGCGGAATTATAATCCATTCTTTATTTATCACTCAAGGTATATGAGAAAAAAGTGAAGAGATCCTTGTCTTCAGCTAAGTTTTGATTAGTTCCAATGATGAATCCCTTGATATGGTTGCATATGTTTGAACTAGCACTATTTTAAATTATAATTATGGATAACATGGTTTTGCTTTCAGCCTAATAGAAATGGGCACTGTGAATTCAAATAATGCCATTACTTTAATGGATTTGTTAGTAACATTAATCTCCACATTGATTGTATTTGAATTATATAGACACTTGTCACCCTATATCTGTGTCTCCGTCTTATAACTCTCAAGTCTTGCTCTAGCCATCTAGTACAGTATCCACGGGTGGAACAATATTAAATGAGATCAAGTGATATATAAACATTGAAAAGTTATTCTTGACTCAGTGGTCACTCTTATACGGACCAAAGCACACTAATTTTTATATTCATTTCATAGACAGGAAACTGAGAGGAATTAAGTCAATCAATCACCTGTGATTACACACCTAGTGAAATTCTGAGGCTGAATTTGAACCTATTTCTTGACTTCAGGTCAATTCCTTCACTTCTCAGTTAGCATCCGCATTATTAGGAAGTAATGCTCACATAGATGAAATTACATATTCATGAAAAGTACTGAAGATGTGTTTATGCACTGGCTTCCATACTGTAGAGTTAGTTTCTTGAAGTTGGAAGCTGTGCTAGTTTTGTGGTATGTGTCTATTTAATAATCTGTAGAAAATTCGTGATCTATCAGGTGACCCTTATAAGCATGTCTTCTTAAAAGTCAGTAATTACAGCGAGTTCCAGAATGTCAATAGCCACAGTGGTTTGTATTCAACTATCTGCTTTGTCTTAGTCAGAAATTACTCAGCAGGTGTCCTGATTCCTCTGCAGTGGTGCTTCACAATAACTTAAAAAGCGAACATTCATATTTAATTGAAAAAAAATATATTTGGAAAAAAGACTGAGTTACAAAGCAAATAGAAAAATATTATTTCCCCCCAAAACTAAGGAAGAACCAGGCTGAAAACTTAGAACTTGAGGAACCATCATGTAGTAGATTGCTAAATCTACCAAATCACATAAGAATTTAAGAGGTCCACATTTCCCTCCTCCCTCCCTTCTTTTCTCCCTTCTTTTCTCCCTTTCTCTTTTCCTTTTTCTTTCACACTCCCTCCCTCTCCTTCCTATCCCCTCCTCCTCCTCTCTCCTTCCTTTTTTCTTCCTTTCCTCCTTTCTCTTACTCCCTTCCCTGTCTTCCTGCCTTTCCTTCCTTTCCTTCCCTTCCTTATCCTATGTGTTAACAGGATTGAAGGAAAGGCAAGTATTCTTCTCAGTAAAGCCCTGCAGTAGGTCTGATATTTAAAGCTCAATTAGACCACATTGAATCTCAAGAATTTAGCTCAGGTGCCTTTAAATTTTTTTTTTCAGTCTGAAAGTGGTTTGTACTTTTTTTGTGGGAGTAAGGTTAGTAGTATCAGTGACTGGTCTAAGAGAGCTTCTGTGAGGAAAATACTATTACAGATCGGCAACTTTTCTGTAACTTTGAGTAGGTGCTTAATTGATACTTGTTAAATTCTTTTTTGTGATATCCTCTTCACAATATTGAAGTGATACCTGAAACTGCCATTTTCATCCTCCAATTTTCTTAAAGCACTTCATAAGGGTCTTTCCTTGATGTGGACCCACTCATCCGTGCTCACATTTCACTTGCCACTAATTATGTTCACACCTGAACTCTGCTCCATTAGCTTCCCCTGAGTACTCTCTTTTTCTGTGCAGAAAATATTAGGGACTCAGACCCTCAGACTCAGACACTCAGAAATATTTAATCTGCCAAGGCTTTGTTCCAAGAGCCCCCCCCCCAAATATCCATATTACTCCATGAGAATTAACCCTAACAAATTTGAAACTATTGCCCAAGATTACTGTGGGACTAACTATCTCAATTCTGGAATTTTTGTCCTTTTATAGCTTTTTTGTAGCCTCAGACTTTTCCTCATGACGATATCTTCTTTACCAGTTGTCTCACTCTTTCCCTTTTCTATTTCTGATGAATATCCCTGGAATAAGGGCTCATTAAGTAGTATGGGAAAAGGCCATGTATATAGCAGACTAAATTGCATGTGCATACCATTTCTCACTTTATTTCCTTTTCCTGGTTGGCTGAATTCAGTGGGAGTATGAGATATTTTCCACAAGTTATTTTATAGAACTTAAAAAAATTAAATTAAAAATTATTTTTTCAGTAAAAATGAGAAAGGACATGAGAGATATGCATGAAAGAGTCAACAGCTTGGAAAAGGAAAGAAAAAAATTGAAGAAAAATATTTTTCAATAAACAAAAATTCATGTTCTCCTCCTTGAACTTTGTTCTTAATAGAAAACAAAACAAAACAATGTATGCATAGTCAAACAAAACTAATTTCTGCGGTGGCCAGGTCCAAAAAATCTATGTCTCATTCTGTACCCTGAGATTATTATCTCTGTTTGGACTTCTTTGGAATCATTATTGTCTGTTTTGTTAATCAGAGTTCTTAAGTCATAGAGAACTTTAAAGAAGAGAAAATTCCAATAAAATCCACTGAAAAACACTGTAGATCAGGGCCAGCAACCATTTTGTGCAAAATAATTCTGGGATGTTCTGAATGTCACAGGAAAGATTATGTCATGATATCAATATCAATGACAATAATAATCATAACTGAAAATTTTATTGCAATTCAAAGTTTGCAAGCATTGTTCAAAGCATATCTTATTTGATCCTAACTGCTTAAGGTAAATATTATAATAATTGCATATTTTCCCACTACCTTTTTTTGATGAAAAAGGGGAGGGTCAGAGGCTAAGTAATGTGCCCATGACTATTCAGGCAAAAATGTCAGATGCAGGTTTTGAGTGTAAAGAAAAAGAAGGGCCTTCTGAGCTGGTCTAAGCCATTCCTAAACAAGAATCCTCTCTACAATGTCCCTATCAAGTGGCTGCTTAGCTCTGACTTGAAAACTTCCAAGAGCTCTTTGAGATCAGGGATGTCTTTTGCTTTTCTTTCTATCTCCAGTACTTAACTCAATTCTGGGTATATAGTGGGTACTTAATAAATGCTTTTTAACTTGACTACAAGTTTTGCCTCCACAGGCAAATTATTTCAGCTTGGGATAGCTTTGATTCTTTGGACTATTTTCTTTGCTTCCAGACTAAATTTTTAAAATCCATAAGATCTTTCCATATTCCATATTCAGTACTTTTCCCAGTATAACATCCCAGAGAGAGAAGAGTATAGCCTAAATATACCAAATTGGAGTGGATATATGGGGATGGAGTAGAAGAAAATGTAGGAAGGACAATAGAAATGTTTGTCAAAGGAGGGTATCAAGGGGAATACAAGACCACCACATATTCAGGAAATTAATTTAGGGAACATGCTAGGCCAGAAACATGAGGGGCAAATGAAGTACTGTGCCAACAGAAGTTTCCCTCTTCGGTCAGTCTGCTTATTCCCTGCCAAGTACATATGAAAGTCCAATGGATAACATCTCCCTCTGCAAGACTAAGAGAGCACATACTCAGTACCACACTACGAAGAAAAGGGAAATTGTATATATAAAATATTAATAGTGACTACTGTCTTCTCCCTCACTCCTTTCATTAATGTTTCTTTTCATTATTTCTTTTGAAATTTTAACCTTTGACTCCTTTGTTTTTATTATTTTTGTCATAGCTCAACAATAAGCAATGACTATCCCTCCAATTAATTATCTTCCTTTGTGTAAATAACATTTTGTAGTTGTATTTGTCTTGAGTATGTAGTGATATGCTAACTCCTAGATATTTTATGCATTTTTAGTTGGTTTGAATATTTCCTTTTTCATTTTCTCTTAGAAATAATCTTTGTCTCTCATTTTATATCTATTTATATATATACACATATGTATATAAACTTACATGTGTATTTAGAATTCACAAAATCAATGTATATATATATATACATTCATATTTAAATATTGATGATTTTTGTGATTTTTTTAGGGTATTATAGTTCCTTTACTTAAACTGTTAATTATTTTGATTAGTTTCTGGGGCTATGTAAATGATCAAGGCATCTGTAAATGGGGATGATTAGACCCCTATTTGAGGATATTTATGTTGTTAACTTCTTTTTTCTTGTCTGATTGCAATTGTGAATATTTCTGGAACTATTTAAAAAACATTTATTGAGCACTGTTACGTGCCAAGCACTGAGCTAGATGGATAATACAAAGAAAAGAAGGACAGAAGGAAGAAAAAGAATAATAAAACGTCCAGTCCCCAAGGAGCTTACATGCTTTCAAGACAGAACACGAACTCAACAATTACAAATGTTTAGAATGGTTTACACAGACACACAAGACACATACAGACACACACACACACACACACACACATACTTGTGCTTAATTGCAGCCATCTCTAGAATGTGGAAGAGAAGGAAGAAAAAAAGAAAGAAGTTGTGATGACTTTATTATATATTTAAAAGGAATAGCCAGTTGTACATAATAAATTTGGATTTAATGTACAATCATCTTCCCTGCCCCCACCTTGTCATTCTCTTATATTTCAGAAATGCTTGCTTTATTTTTAAAGTTCATAATAAACTTCAAAAAAAAGATTCAACATGTCACATAAAATAAATATAAAGCAATGGAGGCAGGTGGTATATTGAGGGAGTATAGAAGACTTCATGTTTGTGCTATTTGAGCTGTGCTTTGAAGCAATCTAGGGATTCCAAGGGTACAGGATTCTAAGCAAATAGGCCAGTTTAGCCAGACTAAAAAATATGTAAAGGGAGTAATGTTTAACAAAGGATAGAAAACTAGATTGAAACCAGGTGGTTAATGACATTAAATATCAATACAGGAGTCTGTATTTGATCTAAAAAAAATAAAGGGCCACTGGAATTTATGGAACAGCATAGTGACAAGGTCAAATCTACACTTTAGGAATATCACTTTATCAGCTATGTAGAGGATGGATTAAAGAGGGAAGAGATGGAATACCAAGAGTACAATTAGGAAGTTATTTCAATAATCAGTCAGTAACAGGTGATAAAGAAATAATAGTGGGAAGAAAGGGGCACCCTTACTTTCCTTCTTGTGATTATTAGGAAGTTTTCTAGTGTTACACCATTACAAATAATACTGATTTTTGTTTTACATATTATTGTATTAAAAATACCCCATTTACCCAGCAATATCTTTAGTAGGCCTAAACTCTAAAGAGATCAAACAAGAAGAAAAAGAATCCACATGTCCAAAAATATCAATAGTACTTATTTTAAGTGGAGCAAATAGGGTCCCAGTAAATTGGAGAATGACCAAACATATTATAGTATATTACCATAAGAAAATGTAAGACAGAAGATTTCAGAGAAAATTGGTAAGATATGTGACCTGATGCAAAGTGAAATGAGATCCAGTAGAAGAAAATATACAATACATTTGGACAGTAGCGACAGCATTGTAAAGAAAGACGAGTTTGAAACATTTAATGACTCATATCAATGCAATAACCAACCAGTTATGACTCCAAAAGCCTAATGATAAGCTACCTCCTGAGAAAAAGGTGATAGGCAAGTTAAAGAATAATTCATATAGTTTTGGATGTGATAAATATATGGATCTATTTTGTTTGATTATACTTATTTATTATGTGAATTATGCTTTTTTTTCTTTTGGGGGAGGAATATTTGGAGAAACTAGGATCCAATAATAGTTTCGCTAACAAAACAAAAAACAGAAGAAAATAAGGAGAAAAAAGGTCTGTAGAAGGATTTCAAAATGCAGAGAAGAGAATGAAACTAAGAAGGAAAATAAAACAAACAGGATAGTTTTGAAAGTAACATGTTGGATTTACTATATACCTCATATATACTATATACAATTCCATATTTTAAAAGCAAATTGAATATGAGAAGAGACTTGTAGTTTTAAATATTCTACTTTGCTTTGTATATGAAAATATTTCCTTTTTTGACATTGAAAGAAAAAATAAAAAAGGAAAACTTTAGTCAATTTTTTTTTACTTAAGCATAAATGTGTGTTGTAAATTTTTTTCAAAAGGCCTCTTCTGTGTGCATTAACATAACTATGTGTCAATTGTTATAAATTTTTTTAATATGATGAATTATCATGTTTTTGTAACTGAACTGTTCTGGAACACTTTTACTTGTTCATATTGATGAATTTTTGTCATATCTTTCTATGGTCTTTTTGTAAGAATTTTATTTAAAATTCCATCTTCATTAGTAATAATACTTATCTATAGTTTTCTTTTTTTTTCTTTGATCTTCTTAGAAGTCTTTTAATCACATTTGCCTCTTAAAAGAAATATTCTCAATTGTTGAGAATGAAGATAGCAGGCATTAATTTAAATATTTGACAGGATTCAGCTATATTAATTACAATAAAAGTAGGAGGGAACAATTTGTGGAAAGAGTGTAGATTCTTAAAAATATTGCAAAACTTCCAAAAAAATAAGTTAACTAACACTTTTTCTCCCATTTAATTCTGGGCTTAAATCATTGGCTATCCTCTGTGAGTGTTTACAGATATATTTATATCATGTTTCTCTTTCCTCTTTTTTGTCCCTGTCATATCTTTTGCATGTGTGGTCACATGTATACATGTATAATATACAATACATATAATATGACATTGTACAAGTGCAATAAGTAACATGTTATAGAAATGTAAATAGACACTACATATTATACAGTGTAATAAGTGACATCACACATTATAATTTGCAAATGTTATACAGACATTATATACAACCTATATGTGTGATATATTGCATGCAATATATTATATACATTTATACATCATGTACATTATATTCTGATAGTCTAATTCTTTGCATAGTCTGGGCATGTATAAGCATTTCAAGATCTTCCTTCATTCACTTTTTTTCCTCATTTGAATTGTTAGTCTGGATTCTTTTGATTCTCCATTGATCTCACTGAGGAAGCATGGTAACTTTATGGGGCTTTATGCAATCAACTGAGTGTCATCTTCAAATGCCATTGTGAGTAACCCAATGGGCAGATCTCTTTTAAGAAGCAATTATATTTTGCATGTAGTGAATGGCCTAGAGGAATATTTGAAAAATGATATTTTGTTGATGATGTAGTTCCTCTTCCAATGCAGCTAATAGCTTTTTCCTAACAATCAGTGAGACCAACAAAACATCTGAATTCATGTGACTATGAGATTCTATGAATATCCATTATTCCTCTGGGAGCTTACATCCTTTGCAAAATCTTTTGATAATGGCCTGCCAGATTTTATGTTTTACCGACCTTAACTTACATATATTTACCTGTATAATGTCAGAAATTGGAATAGACAGAAAAAGGAAAGTTTTTTAAAAGGGTAAATTTGGGTGAAAGATAATGAGTTCTGGCAAATTTACCCTTTTAAAATTCCTTTTTCTGTCTATTCCAATTTCTGACATTATACAGTTATCCAGGTTCTGTGTTTATTTTCATTCTCATTTCCTTACCCTTACCTATCCTAGATATCATATACCAAATCTTATATATTTATCACAATATCCCTTTCATTTACTACCTTTGCTGAGGTCTCATTATTTCTTACCTGTTTTATTGTAATAAGGGCTTCCTGTTTCAAGTTTTCTCCCCTCCAATCCATTTTCCAAAACTGTCAAAGGGATTGCCTAAAACATGTGTCTGATTTTATCAATAATCAATAAATCCTAGTGAATCCCTATTAGCACTAGGATAGAACGACTTTCTTAGTTTGGTCATCTCATTATATAATTGAAGGCTTATTGGAGAAAGCTTTCATTTAAAGAGATCATAGGCAGACCAAAGCATGCATAAGGTCTGCCTAACTACCACGTAGCTCATTGGACTGTCCATCTCACTGCATTTCAGGTGTCTCTCCCTGGGTTTCTTGTTTCTGCTTTGGGTAATTTTTATATTTGTTTTTTTGCTGACAGTGAAAAATTCACAGGAAATCTGGATACAACATATTTACTTCCTGTGCCCCCCAAACCAAAAAATAGAAGTAAAGTCATTTTCTTTTTGAAGTAATGATGAATCAGTCCTAGTAAGCTTGATTTTCACCAAAGAATCAATCTGATATTCACCCTGTACTAATTTTAATTGATCAGTAGGGAAGAGGTGTGTATGTAGACAGTGATAGATCTACATTTTTCTTGTGACTCTTCACTATGAAAATTCATAGTTCTTGATCCTTATCTAGTGAGACCCGTACTGATATTCACAAACTTTAAAGTTTGTAAAGCATCACCCATACTTTAGATTATTTTATCCTTATACCAACCAGGTAATTCTAATGATTCTTAAAATGTATGTTCTTTATGAGTAGATATTATTTAGTTCGTTGTTCATATATGTACATGTACTTGGCACAGTGCCTGGTACATAGGAAGAACTAAACAAATACTTGATTAATAATAAAAAAGTCAAAGAGTAGATAAAGTGGGTGGCCAAGTCATAAGAGTCAGCGAATGGAGTTGAATAACTTTTGACAATATTAATCTACTAATTATTTGAGTACTATTAACCTGTCTTTTCAGTATTTGATTTTATGAAACCTCTCTTTATAAGTACTTGCATACTTTGGTTGGATGGTATATTTTACTGAAGAAACTGATGGGATTCATTCTTTCCTGCATGAAAAAGCTTATAAACAATGGTTGATAATTAGGAAATTGGTCCCAATTCTGAAACAGTGTCATAGTCCACTAATCTATTTATAATACATTTATTAGTCTCTGGAAGAAAGGGAATAAGGAATTATTTCTCCTATGGTCTTATTCCCTAGTAATTAGATCTTGGAAACAGCATAAAAACAGCAAATGACATATTCCTTTTTTATAGATGGTCTCAGAAGTTTCTATTAATTTTCCTATATTTGTGCTATAAGAAATAACACTGTTGGACCCTAGATTGTGTGGTCATTTTCCAGTGGATTTTTGTGAAATGAGAATTCATTATGGGAAAGGACTAGAAAGAATGAAAAGTTCAGGACAGAATCTTAAGATTGGGTGACGGGGAGAATGGTGGTACTCTTGACATTATAGATTGAATAAGGATACAAAAGATAATGAAGATTTGGTGGGGCTATCTGATTCATCCTTTGTTTTTTTCTTCCTAATGGGCCACTTATGGTACCTGAAATTTGCAGGAAAACATCATCCAACTGATATATCAAGCTAGTGACAGTATGCATCTTTCAAGTCAAAAATAGCCTGTAAGATCCATTATTATCATTTTTAATATATTATGATCACTTAAAAATGCATTAAGCCTACCATGCATGATGTCTGCTATCTTTGCCTTGTATTGAAGAATAAATGCCAACTGAATATTGGATTTAATAGTAAGCTAAAAATATAATTATACCTTACATTTACATAGTTCTTTAAGGTTTGCAAAGTGCTCTTCTTACAACACCCCTGAAATTAGGTAGTTAAAGTGTTACTAACCCCACTTTATGGTTGAAGAAACTGAGACTCAGAGTGGCTTCTCATGATGGGTCATCAGAGGAAGCATCAGAGAAGAGATGCAAATTCATCTCTCTAATGACTCACCACTCTTTCCATTCTGCCTCTTTGCTTTTACTCTTTTCTTTCAGTTCTGGCTCTTTTAACTTTCCATGTGTTGCTTTGTCTGCTGATCCAATCAGTTAGATCATACTGTGTATGGGGGGGAGGGGAGAAAAACTCAAAAAGTAGGAAGAGCCCAGATTATGATTATGATTATGATTATGATTATTTGCTAAGGCAATTGGGGGGTTAAGTGACTTGCCCGGGGTTACACAGCTAGGAAGTGTTAAGTGTCTGAGACCAGATTTGCACTCAGGACCTCCTGACTTCAGGGCTGGTGCTCTATCCACTGCCCCACCTAGCTGCCCCGAGGCCAGATTATTTTTATAAAAAAATGGTTTTATATTTGGTCCTATATGCGAAGGGTATCATTGGAGGTTGTTGAATAGAGAGTGACATGATCACCTTCAGTTTAGGAAGGTCACTTTGACAGCTCAGTGGAAGATTGACTGGAAGGGGAGAGAGTTGAGGGAGGGAGATCAACCAGGAGTTTGTGCAGTCCAGAGGACTGCAATCCATAGGAAAATGACCACACAATCTAGGGTTCAACAGCATTACTTCCTATACCATAAATATAAGAAAATGAATATAATCTTCTCAGACCATCTATAAAAAAGGAATGTCATTTGCTGTTTTAATACTGTTTCTAAGATTTTTAGCAGAATAAAACTATAGGAGAAATAACTCCTTATTTTCTTAATAGTCAGCAGACTTTTGCAATAGTTCAACTATCAGGTAATGAGGGCCTGGACCAAAATGTTGTCAGTGCCCAGAACATAAAGGGGCATATATGAAAAATGTTACAAAGAGAGGAACAATACAACTTGATGAGGGACAGGATATTAGGGGCTAAGAAAGGATGAGGAGTTCAGGATAGAACCTTGAGATTGGGTAACTGGGAGTATGGTGGCATTTTTGACAGTAATAATTAGAGGAGGTGGGATGGGGATAATGACTTTAGTTTTGGACATGTTGAACTCAAGATGATTGTGAGCTATCCAGTTTGAGATGTCTACTAGGAAATTAATAAACTGGTTATTATTGAGGGGACAGGAACTAGAATTTTTGCTTAAAATTTGACTATATGGAGGTATGTTAAAGCAACAGGGTATGGTTAACCTGATACAGAGAAGACTTACAATAGGCCTGATAACTTTATTCAAGTATTTGAAATAGTAGTTTTGGGATGAAGGATTGAACTTGTTCTTTTTGGCCCAATAGGGCAGAACTAGAAAAAATGGGAAGAGGTTACAAAAAAGCAAATTTAGGTTTGATAAATGAAATAAAAATGCCTCCTAACAGAGATATCACAGAGTAGTATAGGTTACTCTGTATCAACTATTACCCCTATAAGAGTATTTTTGTGAAATACTTTAAGTAATCATAGTCTCAACACATTTAAATAGAGGTATGATGCCATTGATAACAACAGTAAGTTACTTGAGGTTTCTCTATATATACATATGTGTGTATACATACATACAAAATTTATAAATATGTTATACATATGTACCTATACATGTATATATTTCAAACAATTTTAGTTGTCCTACATAGACTGTAATATACCTTTTTTTTAAAAAACAGAAATCTCTACAACATTTGGACTTTATTTATACTTACTTGCCATAATAAATTTTCACGCTTTGCCAGTGACATTAGTTGGCTTCATTCTGTGGGGAATGACCACATGAAGAAAAGCTTTTCATTTGCAAGGATAGAAGCCTATTACTAACTGGGATTTCTCTGTTTCCCTTAGATATCAAAAGAAAAATAAACCAATTAGATGAAAAAAAGTTAGCCAAAAGTTAGCCATGTGGAGAAAAAAATTCATTTTGATGTGTAGAAAAAAGTCTTAAAAAAGTGTCTCAGAAAAATTTTTATGACAAGTTAAAAAATATCTTTTCCAGTTTCACAATCCATCTATCTATGAACAATTTGGGTTTATTTTTGTAGTACATCTACTTCTATGTTCAAACACAGCTTCTTTGTTTTGTCTCTTGAAAACTAGAGAAATTAGCATATATGGAAGTTTTAGCCAGGTTTCTTATTTATAGCTCACATTTATATGCTACTTTATGGTTAAAATATATTTCATATGCATGCTTCACTTAATCTTTACTATCATTTGATATAAAAAATAAGCATGTTTTAAGCAACTGTGTGCTGAGGATACATATACTAAGATGAAACAACCTTCAGTTGAAATGAGCTTATACTATGGGAGACAACATCATGCAGATAAAAGTCTAGGTACCAGGTAGTTAGGTAAGTTGGAGCATGAATAAAGAGATGAACTCTATAATGTAAAGGGAGAACATTAGTCATGAAAGTTGCTCCTCTTTGGGTGCTTTGGGTCTCTTGCTGTGAAGGAACAAGAAGGTCATTCTGAAATGACCTCTCTCCTGGAATTAGCTCCCTCTAACCCTGGCATGGAAGGCAGTGCCCAGACTTCTGCCAGCAGCTCTCTGCCACTCAAGGCTCACAAGCCTACCGTGATATTTGTTCACCTAAGAAGGCAAAGAGTGGACACAACAGAGAGAGGAGCCACAGTAGGGGTGCACTCGCAGGTCACAAGACAGAATCCCCAGTAGGAAGATAAAGGCTAGAGACCTCTCTCCTTTCTTGGAGTCTCAGAGCATTTCTTGCTCCTAGACATGAATGCAGCGGCCACATTATCTGATTAAGCTTGGCATCTGATAAAATGGTCAATGAAATCCAATCAAAAAGACTCCTCGTTTTTACATGCTAAACAGACCATAAGCAAAACCTGGGAATGCTGTGAAGTCCCTTAGGCGCTGTCATGAGGGAACTGGGCTTTTATTAGGCAGATCCAGTTTCCTATTAGAAAAACTAAGGAATGCCACAGTTCTATAAGAAATAATCTGGATTCCTAAAGCTCAAGATGAGCTGAGTCTGTCAGGAAAAATGATGGATAATGAAAAAATTAGAAATTTAAAAAAAAATTGAGTCAGATAGAAGAAAGACAAAGAAGGGATAGGACTACTGTGAGTGGATGAAACAATAATAATGGAAGACTGAGAGAAGGTATTAACGTTCAACTATTTTTTGTTTATGTTTTCTTTGCTAAGTAGAATGGTCTTTGAACAACACAGGAGAGAACAGAAATGGTTATCATTTATGTGCTCTTGTCTTAAATTCATTTATTCACTCATTCTATCCACACCCATCTGAGGAATAATAAATTCTTAAATTCTTCACTTTATTCCAAAAATCCTGAACAACTCATATATTATTTTCATTCATGAGAATTGCACCTGGTTTCTGTATCTCCTATTTTGACTCTTGTGGGATCTGTCCAAGGCCCCTCACTAACCCTGTTACTGGTCCTCCACTTTGAGCTTCAAGAACCAACCACTTCAAAATGGCACAGAGTAATTGTCCTAGCTTTTCACTCTTTCCATCAGTTTCCACTGGCTCCTCATTACCTGTTTCATTATATCTAAATTTGTTCTTATTTTCAGAGTTATTCTCTTCTCAGACACTGTTATTTTCCCCAAATTTACTTTCTATTTTTACTTTTCCCTTTGATTCTTAGATTCCAGGAATGCTCTCTTTTGCCATTCTTCAGATTTCCTCTTGACATAATGTCTTAATTTCCAGAGCTCAATCTGTATTTTTCCTAAGGATAACCAGGTGTAACCTAATCTTCATAATACTCAAATTATTGTGTATGTCCTCTTTATAACAATAGATATAACGATCAGACATGATATTTTGGGATGGATTGAGTGATATTTTGGAAGGACAATAAACTAGAGTCAGCAATCTAGTCTGGAGGCTACTGATATAATAAGTGCTTAATGTAATATATATGATATAATATAATATAATATGGGCTTAAACTAGGGTGGGATATGAAAACAACAGAAGGCAAGACATGAAGGAATAAATTCTGGAGACATTTCTACGGAAGAATAGAAATGACTTGGAAACTAAGTGCATGTAGCAAATGAGGAAAAAGAAGTTAAAGGTGATTGACATTTTGATCTTACATGACTGAAGGAATAATGTTACATTTTGATGTTGGGAAACCAAGGAAATTATGATGAAGAATTTGTTTGGTGGCAGAGAAGATGAATTTGGTTTTAGAAATGGTGAGCTTGAGACATTGGCTTCCAGGTGGAGATTTTCAATAGAAATTTGGAAACTATATGGGACTATATCTTGGGAGAAAGGTGATGGCCAGTGGTACAGATTTGGAAAGGGAGGAAAGAGTACTAAATATATAATAAATAATGATCCACCCTTAATATTTATTATCTAGCACAATACTTGGTAAATAGGAAGCACTTAATAAAAGCCTTTTCATTTGTTCCTTTGATTGCTGTTTCAATTCTATGTTTCTTCTTCTCTTTCCTCCCTATCCTTAGTCCTACGTTTTTTTTTCTTTACCCATTCCACTCACCACCTTATCTTCTATCAACCTTCCTCCCTTCTCTTACTTTTTTCCACCTGTGTTTATGCCCTCCCTTCTATCCTTCCCCTCCCTTTTCTCTTCCTCTTTCTTCACTTACTTCTTTATAGGGTTTGATAAATTTCTATACCCAACTAAATGATTAACTTTTTCCCTCTTAGAACCAACACTGATGAGATTAAGTTTCAGACAATGCTCATCCCCCTCCCTTTTTCCCCTTGATTGTAATAGATCTTTTGAGCCTCTTGGTGTGAACTAACTGTCCCATTATACCTCCCCTTTCCTCTTTTTCCAGTACAGACCCTTTCCTTTAATATCATCACATTAGAGACCATTCACAACCACACCCTCTGTCTGTTCCTGTGACAGGTACAGTTCCCATTTACTGTAGATATTGTTTTCCCATCTAGGGACATAAACAATTTAACCTTTAAATATATATTTTCCCCATTTACCTTTCTGTGCTTCTCTCGAGTCCTGTATTTATATATTAAATTCTGTTTTTTTCAATGGAAATGATTGAAAGTCTCTTACTTCAGTGAAGTTCCATATCCTTCCCTTAAATATGATGCTGAATCTTGATGAGTAGTTAATTCTTGTTGTAATCCCAGGTCCTTTGCCTTCTGGAATATGGTATTCCACTTCCTCCAGTCCTTTATTAGAGAAGCTTTCAGATCCTGGGTGATCCTAACTGTTGCTCTAATATTTGAATTGTTTTTGTCTGACAGCTTACACTATTTTTTTCTTGAGATTATAGTTCTGGAGCTTTGCAACAATGTTCTTTGGAGTTTCTTTGTGGGATCTCTTTGCAGAGATGATCAATGAATTCTTTCAACGAGTACTAGAAACTTCTGTTTTTAGAATATTGGTTCAATTTTCCTTAATGGTCTCTTATAGAATGCTATCAAAGCTTTTTTTTAGTCATGGCCTTCAGGTAGACCAAAAATTTTTAAATTGTCTCTTCTGGATCTATTTTCCAAGTCGACGGTTTTTCCAATGAGGTATTTCACATTTTCTTCCATTTTACATTCTTTTTAGTTTATTTGATTGATTCTTGATGTCTAACAAAGTCATTAATTTCCATTTCCCCGTTCTAGTTTTTAGTGTGTGATTTTCTTCAGTTATCTTTTGTATCTTTTTCCCCCAAATTTGGTTTATTCTACTGTTGAAGTAGTTGTTTTCTTCAGACAGTTTTTTTCCTTCCTTTTCCAGACTGTTGACTCTCTCATGCACACCTCTCATTTCCTTTCTCATTTTTTCTTCCACCTCTCTTATTTGCTTTTTGAAGAATTTTATGAGCTTCGACAAAAAACCTCTTTGGGCTTGAGACCAATTTATCTCACTCATTGAGATTTCTTCTGTAGACATTCTGTTCTCTTCTGAGTTTCTATTTTGGCCTTCCCTGTCACCATAGTAGCTTTCTATGATCGAAATTCTTTCTGTTTCTTGCTCATTTTCTTTCCTTTTCTTTTGATATTTCCTCTTTTTATACTTTTATGGTTGAGCTCTGCTCCTGGGATATAGGGGGCGCTGTCTCAAGTTTCCTGAGCAGCTCTGAGCCTTGGCTTTGAGCACAGCGCCCCCTTGTGTTTGCAGGGGGAAGCTTTGCCTGCTCTGTTCAGGACACAGCCTGGTTTCCCAGTTTGCCTTCTGAGCTGGGACTGGAGGCTGCTCCGGGCTGTGCTCCTCTGCTGAGCCAGGACTGAGGGTCTTAGTTGTGGACTTTTCGTGATTAAGACCCTCTTCACAGGATTTCCCAGAGTCTGTCTGACCTGGGCTGAACACCCTTTTGTCCCAATAAGACTGACTTTTCTTGAAGTTTTTCCAGTTTATCTTGAGCTGGAGAGTGATTTAATTCCATCAGACTGTTTTCTTGGTTTCATCTGGTTTTCAATGGAAACTGGGAGAGCTCAAGCAGCTTCCTGACTTTACTCCGCCATCTTGGTTCCATCCTCCCATGCCCTCTTGGCTCTACTTCTCAAAATTCCTGTAAGTTTCTTACTGACCCCATTTAGGGTTTTCTTGGAAAAAAAATTTGAATGGTTTTCCATTTTACCTTTGAGGAAATTGAGGCAAGTAAGGATAAGTGGCCTGCATAGGGTCACAAAACTAGTAAGCTGGTCCTCTGAAAAGAAAGGACAAAAAAAAAACCCCATTCATTTGGTTAGTACTGTGGGAATAGATTAGATCATGTGGAAAGAAGAAAAGAGTTTTAAGGGCATACTGGTTTTTTGGAGGACTATTTTAATCTCTATTTAGGATATCTTAAAATGAAAAGAAGATATTGAAGTTTGGAGATACTGTTCACTTTGGAGTGCTTGTACTTTGATCTTATTGACCCTTTTTACGAGAAACATTCACATTTTTTGTAATGTTAATAAAATAATTTTAAACTTTCCTCCTTATTCTTAATGTATATGCGAGTTATAGAGACAGGCATGATGATTACTGATTTACTGGAGAAAAAGGTGACCTATGCTCTTTTACTCATATTTTTATAATGAAAAGATAAGGGAAAAATTTTAAACGTATTTCTGAGGAACTAGAGCTTTATACAATGGTAATGCACTTAACCTAGAATTTCAGCTTCATAATGATACTGAATATGCTAATTAATACCATCAGAGTCCTCCTTCTTTTCTTCTATATAGTGCACATCTTTTTCCTAGCACCATGTTCCATCCGTGCATCTTGAGTACCTCTAGAGTATAAGATGTGGCTCTAGAGAGCACATGATCTCAACCCTCCAGGAGCTCAGTTCTGTGCATTTCTGGGCACTTTTGCAAATCTTACTTACATGTCTCATCAAAATGTATTTTAATTTACTCCTCAGCTGTTCAAAATGCTGATTTGAAGCAATGAGGCATTTCCATATGATGCTGACACCCGCATTTGTAATATGCTTATATCATCACTAGGGACAGGGTTAGAAACAGGTTGACTTTAGTAGCTTTGCCAAACAAACCACCCAGGTTGGAAAAACTACAATATCTCACCTCTATCTAGATTCTGAGAAAGTAAGATTTCCTTGGCATTTCTTGCCACTGTTTGGAAAATATACAATTTGTGACTCCTTTTTCTTCAAATTTGTTATGTTCATGATGATCAAAAGCCTTAGAGAACTGATAAGGGGAGTCAGACTCCTTTGGCTGAAACCAGAGTGACAAACTAATTCAGTCTGATGAGGTGCAAGGAGACTGATGTCAGCTGAAGGGAAAAGGAAAAGGAGATGTTTTAGACACTATTTAGAAACCATTTTAGTATCAGTGAGAGGGGCATTAAAGTAATTTTTCTTGCAAAAAATTTTGGATTCGAAGAACTCATTAAAAAAAATTAGCTGGACAATTGAATAAAAAGTAAAACAGTTGACCTTGATAGAACACTATTTCAAATTTTCAGTTGATATAATGTGACACAGAGTGTTAGAACTGCAAAGGATCTTAGAGCTCATCTAGTTTAAATTCCCTAATTTAACAGATTAGAAAACTGAGTTCCAGGGAAAAACATTGACCAGCTCAAGATCAAATGCTGAATATAAACTTCTTGAGTTTAAGGGCTGCTTTGTTTTTGTCTTTTTTAGCCATAGTTTTTTTTTTTCCTGTGAATCGCATTTTACTTTATTTTTCCCTATTTATGTGTAAAAACAATTTTTACATTATTTAAAAAAAAACTTTAAGTTCCACATTTTCTTCCTTCTTTCCCCTCCCTAAGATAGTCAGCAGTTTGATATAGATTATGCATGTCTAACCATGCAAAAAATTTCCATATTAGTCATGTGAAAGAAACGCAGACCAAAAACAAAACAAAAAAAAACCATGAAAAATTTTAAGTGAAAAATAGTATTCTTTGATCTGCAATTCACACTCCATCAGTTCTTTCTCTGGAGATGGATAGCATTTTTCATCATGAATCCTTTGAAACTCTCTTGGATCGTTGTATTGCTGAAAAGAGCTAAGTCATTCACAGTTGATTATTATGCAATATTGCTATTACTTTGTATAATGTTCTTCTTAGCAGTAACTTTTAATACAGTGTCTTCTATACCATGTGTGCCTAAATAGTGTTTGTTGAAGGAAGAAAAGAACAATTTAATAAGTACCTACTTTGTAATGGGTAAGTGGTTTATGGATAACATTTCATTGATTCTCAGGGACACTGGGAAGTGAGTGCCATTATAACTCCCATTTTACAGTTGAGGAATATGAAGCAAACTGGTTAAGTGACTTGTCCAGGGTCACACAACTAATAAGCACGTAAGGTTAAACCTAACGTTAGGTTCAAACCTGAACTCAGGTCTTCCTAAATCTGAATCTAGCATTCTACTTTCCTCCTTATAGCTACCTGCTACATAAAATTTTGAACTGATGATAGTTTCTCTTGATATTTCTTTTAAGGGAGAACTTTTTCCATAAGTCATCCCATAACATTTCCCACAATTTAAAAAACCTGAATTCAATTCCTTTTTTTAAACACACAATATCTATATGCTTCATGGAAAATTTCCTAAATGTCTCAATATCCCAGGCAACTCCCAAGATTGTTCAGAACCCTGCAAATTGCTGGTCTAGATCAAGGAAGGGATTTTTCATATCAAGAAGAATCTATAGCAACAAAATCAGAGTTCACTTCTCATTGTCATCATTGGCAGTTAAGGTCACTAAACTTCAACTTTGATTATACTGTGTCCTCTACTTGGCTTTTCTTTTTTATTCATCTCTCCTTATAAAAGCCAGTTCCAATATTTAGAGTGTAATTCAAATACCACCTCCTACATGAAGTTTTCTAAGATTTCTTGATTTCTCTAGATGAAATTTGTCTTTTAAATCTCTATAGCTCTGTTAAATCTCTTTCAAGACTCTCATTGTATTTTGCCCTAAATTGGAATAATTTGTCTATTAATCTTCTCTCTCTTGCCCCCAATTTCCCAGTCCCAATAACCTGAATTCCCTGATGTCAGGGCCCACATAATTTTTGTCATTAATCATCCACTTGCATGTATGGTCTTAAATATTCATTAAAATTTGTTGAATGAATGTACAATTTCATTTTCTATTTTTAAAGTAAGTGTCATGTTCACACAACAAAGACTAGTTTGACTCATTTATTATGTTATATTCATTGGGTGATTAGACGTCATATATGGATTAAACTTAGTTCCATTGATGTATAATTGGAGGCTTACTAAAGGTTATTTTAACATGTACCTTAATTTCCTTTCTATTTTTGCATTTTCCCTTTAGAAGGCAACCACATGCTGTTTTGCCTGGTACTTAAAAATATCATCAATCACTCCCTGTAATTAAGGCTTTCCTAGGTAGCTGAAAATAAGTGCAAGGAAAACATTGAAAGAGATTTCCTTTGCACAAGTGCAGTGAAATGAAAATTGTTGAGTTAAGGAGACCGACTTTTCTGGGTTAATGTTGGGTAAGTTACAATATATTCTCAAAACAGCCACAAGCAGAGCATATGGGATCTCTATTTATAAAATAAATTTCCTCAAAAATTTTTTTGGATTTAGATTAATGGTTTATTTGTGGGTAAAATTCAACTAAGAAGGGAAGTTCACATCTATTGGTTATTAAAAAGTTTGGCTTCTGTGACTAGGATAATGAATATGTTTGTGTTCAGGTTATTAAGAAATCATGGTCAATTACCATTAAGTTAGCATAGCTTTATAACTTTTCAGTGGCAAATATGGGAAATCTTATGAACTAATAATCAGGAGGATCACCATCAGAATGATTGTGGAATCGTACTTACATGTAACATGCAGCAGAAAAAGGTTTCTGCTTAAGTTGACTGTTTCTGTTTGGTTTTTGATAATTCTCCATAGAATGACTGATTTTTCACTAAATTACATCTGCTATTGATATGTAATTATTAAAAGATAGCCTTTAAGAATGTATAATTTGTCAGTGTGTTGGCCATCTTAAAACTAAATTGTCATGTAGGAACAATTTTCAAATAGACATTCATTTCATGATTTTGGACAGATTTAGTGAAACATTCTGTGAATGGAGTTATGAATTTTGTGATTTTGCTGAATGGTCTATCATTAAAAATAAGTATTAGTCAAACATACCACCAGACATTATTTTATTTCTCTCACATACTTCCAATGCCTTGTTATCAAGGCCAATTCTTATTGTTTGTTTATTCATTGTTTTGTTAAGAAGGAAACAGCTATAATCCCAATGCTTCCAAGAGACCTACTGAAAGTCCATTTGGTTTTAATTTTTTGTTACTCCCTGTCCTTCTTTCCCAGCCCTCCAGTTGACAACCTATAAGTCAAGGAACTCAGTGGTGACATTTAGCTTGGCTTGGAAATTAAAAGGTTAATAATGGAATTCTAAGAACCTGAAAAGATGGTATGCTTGGTGCCAGTAATAAAGAAGGTGGAAATGAAGATTCATAGAAGGAAAAGAAGAACTAAAGGTTAAAAAAAGCCTCACAACAAAACAGCTCAGTTTGGGACATATGTAGCTTTGTAGCATGTAAAATATTACCAACATTGAAGCAGGTTATTGAGACCTTTTTTTAAATTAAAATTAAAATTAAATTTGTTTTTAAAAGTAATAATTGAAAGTCATTTTTTTCCATTTTTTTTGCATTTAGACTTTAAAAAGTCTAAAAGTACTCATTAACTTTATGAGAAGTCTGTTTTAAGAAAAGTCATTTGTAAAGACTATTTTCAACCACACTTTTGCCATGCAAATTCATTAGAAACCCCCTTACTTACAGGACTATTCATTATTACATGGATTTGTGTAGAATAAAGGTTAAATTACATACTTCAAAATATAAGAGCTACATATTATTAAAGGTAGTTAATGGCTGCCTTAAGAGTCCAGATTCTGCCCAGCAACTTGGAGAGAGATAAGGAGTCACCTAATACCTAGGTAAAATAGATGACTGCCAATGTGATGAATCTTCTTGAGTTTTACAATGCCCCATCTGTATTTTTACTTTTTCATCATCTTTACCATATTAATTGCCGTGTCTCCCATTGTGATCACTCCTTTATACTCCTGCTAATTCAGTGATGTTACCTAGAAGTGGATTGATTTTACTTGGATATAAGAGATTGTCAGTAATCAGTGGGAATGGTGAAGGTCCTAAATATCAGAATGTTGTCTGGAGGAAGAGATTCTAGGGTGGGCTACTTTGGAGGGGACCACTAGATAAATTTCACATTCTCAATCTTGTTCAGGAATATCCTTCTCTTGGAAATAAGTAATACAAACTTATAAACTTACTGTATGCATTAAAATGGGGGAGCACTAGCCTGCTTTTCCCTTTTATCTCCCACAGAGCAAAATGAGACACAAATATTATTAGCCGGCCAACCATTTTGGCCAGTTATTCCCCCAAAAGGGGAAAGGAAATGATTATTTTCTGACTGGATGATAACCGTGGCTTCTTCAATGTCTGGATAAAAATAAGATCTATGACAAGACTAGATCAAGAAATTCTTGTAGCAGTCATTTATTATTTAGCTATGGGAGAACAGGTTCTTTTCTTTTTAATGATAGCAACTTTGAGAGAGGAGAATACAGAATAGATAGAAAGACAGGAATTGTATACATCCTACTCTTTTTGCTATCTTAAAAATTATCCTGTTTGATTGGCCTTTTAAATACCCTTTGGGATAGAGAGAAGAATGCACTATAAACAAGTGGAAAATTAGAAAGTATTGCACACAGGATAGGTATTAAAGATATTAAATATTTATTTGATTCTGGAAGCCTATGTCCAGATGAGATTTTTAGGGAGAAAAATTGGAATGTCTTAGTAGAATTTAGGTTATTCACCAGGGAGCAAGGAGGTATCATTGGTAATAGTCGTTCTTTACCTGAAATGCAGAAAGTTACAACGTCTATATCTTTACTTCTCCCTGGATCATTTCAGAAAGTGACAGGGGATATAAGTGATATCACTCAGATGACTGTTTCTAGATGTCTCAATTTCTGGAAGCCAGGATATGTCATTTTGATGAATGTTTCTCTTTTCTAACATACCAAAAAATAATAAGTTCTGGAAGGAAAAAAAGAGAGAGAGTTGTGTTAGAAGGTAGAAGAATTGATAGGTTTGGGATTTAGCATTGCATGTGTTCTGGGTCCACAATGGGCTCTTCTCACTTAGGGTGCCAACCATGATGCAAGTCCTATTTTAGGTAGCCATGTTAAGCAGATCTCCACAACAACAGAACGAGTGACAAAGATAGATATCAGATACTCAAACTATTTTTGGGTAGTTTGTTGGGTAGAGCCCAGTGAAATAATATAAGTGAAAGTACTTTAAAAGGATAAAGATATTCTGCAAAATGGGGATAGAACTGATTTCAGACGCTAGTACTCAGATGCATACTAGTTATGTGGCCACAGTTAAGTAATGGAATGAACCTTGCAGTGTCCCAGTCCTTCTCTTAAAAGATTAAGCATTACAAACAGGGTACTGTCCTGCTTTTATAGGGAAGGAGTTTTCACACCAGAAGTGGCAAGTGTATGACTAGTTTTGACTAAAACAAAACAGTCCAGGGATCATTAACATTTTAGAAACTAATACCTTATCATTTAATTTATAATACTTTCCCTCTATTTTAGATGTTCATAAGCATTAAGAATAATTTTAATCTGAGATTTTGAAAATCTGGGGTATGGAAAAATCAGACTGGACATTAAATAAAAAAAGCTTTTTTGTCTTATCACCTTAAGAAATATATATATTTTTTGATCATTTTTTTCCTCTGGAAGTCAATATGTTTTCAGAGAAGCTACTAAAAAAATTCTACAAATATGTCCCTAACAGGTAACCAAAGAAGAAGAAAATTCTTATCTCTGTCTTAACTAAATTCTATGACTTTACCTATACAAATCTTAGAGATCCTTTAATATCTGGCCTAAGCCCCTCTTATATTTTCTATGAAGTTTTACCTGATTACTTTAATTGAAATTAACTTTGCCTTTCTCTCTAGCACTTATAGTCTATGCCAGAGATATTAAACAATTGGCCTACAATGGTCCCAAATTGGCCTGAACCAGATTAAAGTATGATTATGAAATATTTAACAAGATAAATAAAAATACAATCAAGTATAAATAATATTAATATGTCATTTTCTAAGTCAATTTGTGACCCACTGGGATCCTTATATATCATTTAGTGACTTATTTTATTTGAGTTTCACACTATTGTTCTATGCCATATTTGTTATTTTATATTATTCACAATGATATTCCTGAAGTACAGATTGGTCCATATGAACTTCTCTTCAAGAAGTTTCATTGGCTCCATGTTGACTCTAGGATAAAATGCAAGTTCCTTGTAAAGCTCATTACAATGTGACTTCAGGTTATCTTTCAAAGCTAATTACATATGACTTCCCCTTACCAATCCAACTCTCCAGTCAAACTGGGTGACTTGTTTTTCCTCTTGCCTCTGGGTTTTGGTAAAGAAGCTGTATCTCCTGCTGTTCTGGGGTTCTGCCAATTCCTTTCTAGTACTGAACTAGATGCTCCTTCCAGTTTATGGTCTCTTCAGATTTTAGCTCATTATTCTTTTGAGGGTATGTTCAGCTTTTCACTTCTGATTCTTGTGACCAAGAATCTATTGGGGTCTTGAAACCTTAAGTGCAAATGCTTTTTTTTCTTCCTTTAGAAGTACTTCTGGCTATCAAGGAGGCAGTCATGATTTTCCTACAATAATAGTCTTTCTATTAACTTCAAAATCACAGGACTATAGAGTTAGTGCTAGAAGGGATCTTGGGGGCCATCAGATCCAATTCCCTCATTTTACAGATGAAGCAATTGAGGCACAAAGAATCCAAATGATTTATCCATAGTCATAGGGATAAGTTTCTAAGGCAGGATTTTAAACCCAGATCTTGGGTTAATCTGGCTCCAGGTTCACACACCTATCCACTCTACCATGTTGATTTGTGACAGCTCCCACCCAGGCTAAATTATACATGCCTTTTGTGTGTCAAAAGTCACAGTTCCCACTATAGTTTTTTTTTTTAATTTTCAGTAGAGAGTCTTTCTACATGTTGTTTTTAGATTCTTAGTCATTTGCAGGGATATGAACAAGCCTACCATAGACGCTGCACATGTGATTGATTGCCTCCACTGTTTAAACAAAAGGAGAGAAAGAAAATTGTATTTGAGTATGCTTCATTTGATCATATACATGTGAGAGTGCTGAATGCAGTACTTTGTGCTATTTAGAAGTAGATAGAAAGCTGGACTTGGAATCATGATGATGTGGTTTTTCTTCTGATTATTTTGCTAGGTCCAGGGAATGCACACCAAAAAAATCTGTATCCAGATAAGTCCTTTTTTGGAGGGGAAAGCCATGGGGATGAAGTCTGGACTTAGTCTTCAGCATTGGGAATAATAGGTGATGAGGGAACTTCTTATACCATAGTAGACTGGCTATTGTCCTGCAGTTTTTAGTCCAGAGACCTGCTTGGAACCCTATACATTTGAGGAACTTGCCTGGAGTCACACAGTCCAGGATTTATCAGAGGCTGGATCTGAAAAAAGGACTTCTAAATCCAAGACTTCTTTTCCATTATGCCACACAATTTCCCTAGATACAAAAGACCTGTAACAATAATACAAAGTATATTCAAAGGGGTATGGGGAGAGTACTAACAGTCAGATATTCATAGCCAAATGATGAAGAAGACCCTTTTTAAGAGGTAATAGTTGAACTGAATTTTGATGGGCAGTAAGATAGTCCAAGTCATATGACCTTGAACTTTTAAGATAGATTTTTTTTTTTTGTTTTGAGGTTACACTGGGGAGTTCAAGTCAACTTTCCTTGACCTCTAAGAGAATGCCAGTATACTTGCAGAGTACTTGTCTTTCTAACATCTGGCTGTACTCTGCACTTTGCACATTCTTGAGCTGTAATAGCCCTGCCTGACCTGTTGCTATCCCTTTGGGGTCACACCTGAGTTTGTTCATTGGCCTTAAGCCAATGGCTCAGCATTTCCAAGTGCTGAATATTTCTGTGTGTCTCATTACAATTTAATTTACCATAATATTGTCAAGGCTTAAATATGTTTTTACAGTTTAGTTGCCTCATCCTTTATATCTTCCCTATTCTTTAGGTTATAGAAACATTAAAAAGCTTCTATTTGCCAACAGTTATGACATGCATGCTGCGCGTGTGTGTTTGAATTTCCTAGGTTTTTCTGCTTCCAAAAATGAGTTCAAGGGCAATAGAATTAATTATTGGTTAAATAAAATGTGTTAATATATATATTCATTGCTAAAATTAATGGAACGCTGAAAATCAGGTTACCTTTTTATTTTTTTCTATCAGTATAACATGACATGCAAAGCTTGAAGAGCTGAAAGAGATCTCACAAACCATCTTGTCTTTCCTTTCAATTTAAAGATGGCTAAATGAAGGGCAAAGGAGATTATGATTGTCATAGAGAGACTTGAACCCATTTCCCCTGATTCTAGGATTAGTTATTTTTCAATTCTACTAAGCAGCTCTCTTTTTGATCAAAAAATATATGAGGGCCATTCATTTAATTATATGAATTCCTAAAAGACACCATTGGCCTAGACTTTAAAAAACTGATTTTCAAATTCAACTTTATTCAGTCACAATAATTACTTACTCCCATCTTTCCTATTCCTTCCATGATCATCCCTCCAGTGGGATTACAATTTACACAAATCCCACTAAAGATGTAATAGTCATTGTTATACAACAAGAGCTGTTTGCCAGTCTCTCTATACATATATGCTGCAGTTACTCTCAAAATACTCCCTAGGTTTGGAATCAGAAATAAACAGCAGCGACAACAAAAATGCTGGTGTTCTAAATGCTTTAGGACTTCAGAGATCCACGATTTTCATAGAATTGGGATACTGCTTTCTCTCCCTTCTTTCCCACACAAAAGACTGCAAATGTTCCACCCCTAAGTAGAGGTTTTCATGTACTGCTGTGCTTTTCTGTAAGTTGCTAAGAAATCTGAAAGACAACTGATGTATACAGTGATATCAGGGAAAATTGGAAAAGGTAGTGAGGCACTATGGAAACATACAGGCTTAGAGACTGGGACCTTATGGTTACTAGTATAAGTGAAAAAACAGCACTGAAGACAGAAAAGGGAGTAAAGGAAAATGAAAATAAATGGAGGTTTGGGTTAGGAATGCAGAGAAAATCAATGTGCAGAAGTAGTTATCAGTGGAGAGGAAAAGCAACTACCACATTTAAGAAACATAAGAACACATAAGAAACATAAATATATAGTTGTACCTCCTGCTGATTTTGGATTCTGCAGTGGGAAGATGCTGAAGAGATGTGCATAAAACAGTTATGTATGATGCAATTGGTGGTGTCATTATTTGCTTCCTGCAAAGAAATAAATTGCGAATACTCTGAAGAATTGAGTTGTCCAGTAGATTGACTGTGTTCTTTGAGGTAACCAGCTGTGCCAGAGAAAGAGATGATGATCTGTTAAATCGAGAATGACAAGGACTTTAGAAACATGTTGAAATAATGTGACTTTTGATATAACCCATAGGTTAGCTAACAGGCTGATGCAGCAAATTGGTAACTAGATGGGTGCTGAAAGTGGACACTTGGAAAGAAGAGAACCTTGGAAGAAAATAGTTCAGCAAACTCCAGACAAAGCTGGAAACTGAGTGTGGAGCTAAACCATTATTGTGGTTTAATAATAATCTTGTATTGCCATCCTTTCTTTTCTGCCAGGTAACAGTGGCAGATATTAGTGGCCTCTGGATTTAAATGTGGCATTTTGGGGTTGTGTTCTGAACTTACTTTTAGCTTCCCTCATTCTTACCTGTCTTCTCTTTCCTTCAATTTCTCCTGTCTGGATTCTAGATTTCCTTTCAGAATTACTGGTTGTTTTCTATTTATTTTTTTTTTGTGGGTGTGTGTGTGTCCACCTCTTGGTAAGACTTCTGTCTCTGAATTCTTCTGCTATATTCCTTCTCATATCTTTTAAAATTTTTGCAACCAAATAGGAAGGTGTATGGTAGAAGATTGTTCGGGAGGATGAAAGGTGTCAGTGATATCAGGTATGACCATTAGCTAGTTTCTCGCTGTAAGTGGATGATTCTATTTACACTGGATTTTTGGCACTCCTTTGCTCTTTTTTTTCCTAGGCATCCTGAAGACTGTTACTAGCCAATTTTGTTTTTATTTGAACCAATCTGTTATTTATTATGATAGGTTTTTTCTATTTTAACTTTTTTTCTCATCCATTTTGTGTTTTTTTATCAGTCAATAAGCATTTATTAAGCTCTTATTAAGGGACAGTCATTGAAAAGTACTAAACAAAGAGAGTCCTTGCTCTGAAGGAACTCACAGCTTGATGAGAGAAACAACATCCAAACAATTATGTGCATACAGGACATATAACAAAGTAAGTTTAGGTAAAGTTAGAGGAAAGGCAATGGACTTATGGGGGACCAAGAAAGGGTCTATCTGTTTGTCTTTCTCTTTTTAACTTCCAATTGTTTTTATTTTTGTTAATATAATTTAATGATTTCCCTTTCATTTCAGCAATTCTTCATTTCTCCTATTTCTTTTGTGAATTCATTCTTTACTCTCTTCAATGTTTTTTCTTCTTCCTCAGAGGCCATATATATCAATGTCCTCTTCCTTCTCCTCTTTCTGACTCTGAATCTTCTTTCTAAGGAATTTCTTTTCTATTCCTAGTTCTCTTTGGAGGTTTCTTTCTTAAGACTGTATTTTATTTTTACCTTCCTGAGAAATTTTTTGTCTTTATTTCTCTTAGAACTCTTCCATCTTACCACCTTTGACCTGTGAGTTAGAGGCACCTTCATGAGGTTACTGAAATAGGAAACAGTTAAGGAAGGAGTGGTCTTTCTCTGTTGCAAGCAGTAGGAGTAATAGTGTTATAGCAGGTTGTTGGGGTAGGATGAAATATAACATCTTCTCAAGAGTCTGTTCTTTTCTTCTGGGACACTTTCCCAGAAGGGCCTGCCACATCAACTAGCATTTGTCTGGGGAATGTGGATTTTATCCAGGAATGACTTAAGAAGGGCCCATTCAAATGGTTTATTTGAATTGGATAAGTTGTGTTTTTCCCATTATTAAAGGTTTTCATGAAAAGATAGGATGCTCATTTATTTGATATGTCATAGATGGATTTCTTGATCACATATGGATTGAACTTGAGATCTCTTCTAATGCTGAGATTCTGTGAAATGTTAGCTGATTATTGCTTTGTCTTAATTTTGGTCACAGTTACATTTTAGTAGCTCTCTACTAAATAAAGTATATTTACATGGACATCTTCCCTTATGCATTTTCAATGCCCCAGTTCTAAAGATGTTCAAGATGAACTGTTTCCTCCTTTCTCTTGTCCTGCTCAGTATGATTTCCCTTCTATGTGGATGAATGTGGGGATTTTTTTTAGAGCTATGCTAAAAATTATGTAGATTTAACAGTGATTTTAGGACCTAAAGGCATTTGGATAATTTATACAGGGCCTTGGACCTTAAGAAAAGGTTCATGACTGAAGATACAGACTTGGCAGGCAGTAATTGAAGCTGTGGGAATAGATATTCTTTATGAGGAAGAGAGCATAGACAGAAAAGGGAATGGAGAAAGAAAAAAACCTGAGAAGAATACCCTTCACTTAGGGAACAGAAAGAAAAAGAATGGACTGATAAGAGAATAAAATCAGATTAATTTAGTGTTATAGTGCCAAAGGAGGAGAGTGTTTCAAGAACAAACAGGTGGTCATTTGTGTCACATATTATCAAAGTTGAGAGTAGCAGGGAGAGACAAAAATAATTATGATATTTGGCAGTTAAGAGTTTATTGGTGATCTTAGAGTACAGGAAGAAGTGAAAACCCAGTTGCCTGGAAAGAGAGAGCTTTAATTATATTAGAAAGAACCCAGGTAAGGGGCACATGGATATAGATTCTGGCTTTGATATTAACTGCTTTTGCAACCTTGTGAAAGTAATTTCTCCTAAGATCATGTATAGAATCTCAGAGCTCATGTGTTCTAACTCATTTTACTGCCCAGAAATGCTACTTGACTTGCCTAAGGTAACATGGTTAGTACTGATGAATTCTCTGTGCTTCAGGTAACTTGTATTTTACAACAAAAAAGTTGGAATAAAGTCTCATTTAGCTTTGAATTATTTTGTTTAAAAGCAGAGTTAGAACTAGTAGGATTTTTACTTAGAGCATGTGGGATTTTCTCTGGGGTTCAGCCTGAAGAGAAGCAAGTTTACTCCAGGTTTCTACCTAACTTAAATGCCTGGAACACATCTGGACTGAGGAGGAAGTATCCCCCCCCCAACCCCCAATGCTTTTTGGCATCTTCTAATAGTCCTACTATGAAGCAGTCGTCTGATTCTTCTGTCCTAGTGCCTGATGTTAAATTAATGAGAGGTCAGTAAGTGTACACTACTTTTTTTTTTTCAAATAATTTAGCAAAGGACAAAAGGAGAGTGAGTAATGATAGCCCAAGAAGTTTAGTGGAGTGGAAGAAAGGTTTGTTTTTGTTTTGTTTCATTTTTTGTATAGGAAAGAGTGAATTGTGTTGAAAATCAGAAAAAGCCTATGAGTCAATGGCAAGGGTGGACTTGAAGATAGGAGGGAAAAATTATTTGATTGAGTGAATTCCTGAAGAGTTTAGGAGAGAAGAAAATCCAAAAATTCAGAGGGGATAATCTTTCTTCTTTTTTTTTCTTTTCTTTCTTTTTTTTTTTTTTTTTGCTAAGGCAATTGGGGTTAAGTGACTTGCCCAGGGTCACACAGCTGTTATGTGTCTGAGACCAGATTTGAACTCAGGTCCTCCTGACTTCAGGGCTGGTGCTCTATCCACTGCGCCACCTAGCTGCCCCTAAGGGGATAATCTTTCAAAGAGACAGCCACTTGGAGAGAAGAAAGGATTAGAAGATTGGTGAAGATACTGAAAAAAAAAATAGAAACAGGGACAAGCAAACTGTTTTATAAAAATCAAGACTAAGAAAAGGTTAGTCATTTATTCATTATTCTCAAATATAAGGAACAATGTACAAAGATATACTCAAGAAGGCAAGTATTTCAATGTAACTTGATTATATGCTGGATTACTTAGAATCTCCAGATAAGGGATCTTATTGAGAAATTAAAGAAAGGAATAAATAGAAAGCTCACTAAAATTTTCATTTATTAGTTTACTGTCTCCATAGGAATCCTTCTTTAAAGAAGCAACTTGCTATGCAGAACCAACTACAAACCTTCCCCAAAAGTGATTGAAATTGTCATTTTGAAAAGACTGATAATTGGTCTTTAGACTAACTATGAAAACTGATAGAGAACTGGCCACAGACTTAGGAAGAACTATGTTAAAGTCCAGTCTCAGACAAATATTGTCTGAGTAAATCTGGAAAAGTCACTTAGATAGCAAGCTCTTCCTTTGGAGCTCTTTGAGATTAGGGACTGTCTTTTGCTTCTTTTTATAACTTTAGAGCTTAGCACAATGCCTGGTACATAGTGATGCTTAATGAATGTTAACTGGTTAATTGATTGACAACTCAGTACCCCAGGAAATTATTTAGGAATGAAATTTGAAGAACAGTCCTAATCAGAAATAGGAGAGAGAATTTCCTAATGGGGAGTTAACTATAAAGATAAAATAAAAAGATCTGCTCCCCAAAATAGTGTTCATGGTATATATGTGTACCTGGTGATACGTACATGTTATACTTCATACCATTTGCCTGAGGAAAACCAATTATCAAATAGTTGACTGAAAATTGTGCAGTGAGGATGAATAACCAATCAGAATTCATTCAGCAATCAGATCACTGACAATGTAAACCATGTTTTGGGGGGCATTTTGCAGGTTAACTTTGTTAGTTCATTTTAAAGATTGAAAATCTTTAGGGCAGACTCTCAATATCCTATTTTAGGGACCTCAAAGATACCAGGTAACCATATTTAGTTCTTTTTTTTTTAGCTTGACTTAAATATCTTATCTAGTGAACATTTTGATAAATACAGGGCTTCAAGTCTTATGCTGAAGCTTTGTAAGTGATTGCCACTTACATTTGGTAAGCTTCTTGTGACTTTGGAAGTTGTGAAAGGAGTGAATTGCACTGTAACTTCATCCAAAAGGATTAAAATAAATATCAGGAGCCAATTTTCAAGTACTTCTGGTTGAATACCATTTATTTTGACTTGCGTGCTGGAGTTATAAAAATTGCTGGTAGTAATCTATGAAGAAGGGCCAGCTCATCAAAAATAAATAGAAGAGCATGACATATTGGGTGAATGCACATGTTCAATAAAGTCCATGAAAAACTATCCTCCTGATACTCCTATTATAGAATAATTCAAAGTGCTCTTCTCCATGGCTTAGTAAATAAACATATATTCCAAATACTCGAAGAGTAAGTCAGCTGACTTAATTTTCAAGGAATGTGATCAGGTACATCAGGGCTCATCAACTATTTGCTTTCTTTCCTGGCTCTTATCTCTGCCTAAATTTCTTGAGACTAAAGTATTGGCAACCAGTTCTGTGCCCAGCAGAAATGGGAAAACACTAAGAACAGAAGGCAAAAAGCAGGGAAGGCAGAAATATATTGGAAATACAACCCATAAACTCACAGAGAGACACTGCTTCTTCATAGAGGCCCAACAGATCAGATATTTATAGAAATATAGGCGCCTATATCTACTATTTTATCTACTAATTCCTAACATATATGAACTATAAGAAGCCCAAATTACACAACACATAACCAGAAATCACTTAGTAGATACTTGCTTCTGAATTCAACAGCAGCTTTAACTAATCCTACAATAAGATGAACACTACACAGCCCAAGGGTGTTTTATAATGAATACTCCATCTCTCTCTCTCTCTCTCTCTCTCTCTCTCTCTCTCTCTCTCTCTCTCCCTCTGTATTTGTCTCTCTCTCTTTTTTTTTTTTTTGCTGAGGCAATCGATGTTAAGTGACTTGCCCAGGGTCACGGGGCAGTGCTAAGTGTCTGAGACCAGATTTGAACTCCTGCTTCAGGACTAGTGCTCTATCTACTCCGCCATCTAGCTGTCCTCCCTCCTCCCTAATCTCTAGGTCTTAACATCCCAAAGCCAAAAAAAGAAAGTCCCTTAGAAGGGCCACTGAGGGAGATGAGTCTGGCATTAATCTCATTTAGATAATAACTGGAGGTGGGGAGTGGATGGAAGGTATATAGGACCCCTCAGCCTTTAATTTTTCTGGAAAAATAAGTATTTAGAAAAAGATTCTATTCTCTTTTCCGGCTATTGTATCCTTCCCACTCCTATCCCTTGTCTCTAATTCAGGGACTGAGAGGAGGACATTCTGCTTTGGGATGTACAAAGAATCTCTGGGGCCATAGTTATGTTCCTAATTCTAAACTATCAGTTTGGGGAATAAATGAGCAATGTACCCTTCCTTCTTCCTACACTTGGGAAGAGAAAAGGACAACAAGCACCCGGAATTACCCAGGTTTTTGATTAGCATTTGTATTGGCAGCAAAGCAGAAATAAAGCAGATGAATATGTCAAATTAAATAGAAATATTAGAAGTCTGGACATGTTGTGGAAACCAAATGGGCAAGTGGGAAGTAGGAGGATTAAGGGTTGATTGGATGGCTTAGAACTCAGAGAAATTTGAGGGCTATAAAGAAAATAACTCAAATATGTGTAAAAAAAAAATCAGGATCCAGGAGACTGATTTTATAGTAAATTCTGGTCCTGAGAAAACGTACACAGAGTGACAGAATTTTAGCATTGGAATGGATCTCAGTGGTCAACTTAACTCTGAAAAAGATTCTTTTCTCACACATATCCAACAAGCAATCAATTAACTTTTTCTTGAATTTCTACGATAAGAAAATCCCAGAATTATCAATAACAGCTCATCCTTCTTTGGGACAACACTAATTGTAGGAAGCTTTTTAAAAATTATGTCAAACATAAATCTAATGATATATGTATATGTGTGATATATATGTAAATGCACACATATATATATATATAGATAGATAGATATAGATATAGGTATAGATGTACACATGTTTTCAGCTGCTATCTATTTCTCCTAATTCTGACTTTTGGCAACAAGCAAACAGATTAAATCACCTTTCCATTACAGCCAGCAATCCTTCAAATATTTGAAAATAGCTATCATGTCTCCCAGAAATTTTTCTCTTCAGACTGAACATTCTTAATCATTCAACTAGGCCTGATGGAATATAAATTTGAGGCTCTTTTTAGCATCCTGCCTTTCTCTTCTTTGTACATTCTTCATGTCTTTCCTAAAATTATACATGTAGATCTGAAATGTTTTGACCAGGGCAAGGGACTACAAGACTATTCTTTTACTTCTTTATTCTTAGAAGATGCACCTCTCTTAATACAGTCTAAGATGACATTAATGTTGTTGGCTGCCATATTACACTATTGATTCAAATTGAGTTTGCATTTACCAACAATCTACATTTTTTATACTGTTTAGTCTGCTTTCTCCTTCTTATGTTTGTGAAATTCATTTCTTATGATTTAGAAAATCATCTTATGTGTTTTCTGGTAGGGTGGTTGCCATTTCAAAAGCTTGGTCTTTATAAAATTTCATTAATAATCTTATCCTTGAGCCTTGTAATGTTGTTGGCTTCCTACTTATTCTAGTGTTTTATTGGTATTTATCTAGGGAACTCTTCCCCTTGAATCCAAGGCTTTTTCCTTTTTTAATTTATGAGCCCCAACCCAAGATTTGAAATCTGGTAAATCCTGATCTCTGAATCACATAGAATCAAAGAATTCGAAAGTTTGAAAACTTTCAAAAGGCATATAATTCAATTTATTTCCTGAGAAGAGATCATTTGGAGATTCTTTAGAGAAGGGGAACCTAAAACTTTCTGAGACAATCTCAAATGAGTTGAAATTTTTAGGAAATATGATGATAAAATATAAGCTTCTTTAGGGCAAGGACTGCTTTGTTTTGTTTTTGTTATCCCTAGAGTTTTATGTGGTGCATGGACACATAGTGGGTGATTAATAAGTGTTTGATCATTAAGGACTGATTGATGTAAATCTAATCCATTTTTCAGATGATAGCTCTTCACATATTTCGAAGCCATATCTCCCCTGGATCCCAAGGCTAGAGAAGATATCAGCTTAAAATAGAGTTCCTATCTGATTTTAATGTGTAGATGTACTAAAGAAAAAGGAATACATAAATATGTGTGGTTTTCTAAGTTGATATGTAGCTGCAGGAATCCTTATGAGAACTACAATTTAGCAGTTCTCATTTCTATTTGAGTTGGACATCATAATGGTGAACCTTGAATACATTTTCTAGAGTTTATTTGATTACTGAGTGTTGCAAAGTGGACAAAAAGCTATCAGAGGTCTTAGAAAGCTATGGGCTCAAAATCTGCCTGTGGCATATATTGTCTCTGTGACTGTTGGCAAATCATTGGATATCTCTTGATCCAGGTAACTCTAAGATTCCAAGTTAGAGAATTCTTGACACTCTACGCTGGTAGATCAGAACTCTTCAAACCTGTCCTATTCAAGATCTGTCAAACTTCCTCCTTTAAAAAAGGGAAAACAGTTACATGAATTTGGAAATAACTCATGTAAGGCAATTAGAAGTATTTATAAAACGAAACTAATTCCAGTGGATAGGACCCGAATTCCCAAAGTACATTTTTCCCCCCTATTATTCCCCAATCCTAGCTTAAGCCATGGTATTCTAGAGAGTTGGAACATATTGCTCCCTGGTGGTCACAATAGATCATGGCTCCTTATGCCTCCAAATACTGTTACATCAATTCTGTTTACTATGGATTGTGGTCTTTGGTCCATTTTACTCTCTGAAGTCAGTCAGAAAACCTGGGTGTGATTCACAGGTTTTTTATATTCCATTTAAATTACCTTGTAATCATTTGGCCATCTTACATTTTTTTTTTCTAAAAAGAAGTGTGTGTGTGTGTGTGTGTGTGTGTGTGTGTGTGTGTGTGTGTGTGTGTGTGTGTGTGCCCTTGCTTGTGCAGGCATATGAATATGGAGGGAACGGGGATGAAGGATAGAGTGGGTGGAAGAGATATACTGAATTAGCCTATTCAATCTAAGTTTATTCTATAACCTCAGATTTAAATTTATTCTGTCATCTCTGTCACCCTTGTATATAGGCATTTACTAAATATTTAATTGAATTAAAAGCATCTTAAAAACAAATCTATCTGTTACTAGTTTGCAAATGGAAAGAGAGACTGATATGAATGAAAAAGAAGACTTGAACATTATGGAAATAGTCGCAAACATTTATAGCTTACAAATTTTAGTGTTTCTTTTTTAAATAACACTTAATAATTATCACTCCCATTTTATGGATAGGGTAAATATTCTGCCCAATTCACCCACTTAGTGAGTAGCAGATCTGAAATTGCATCCCAGATAGTTGTGTGCCAAATTTAGTGCTGTTTCCCCTCAGTTACAGTGCCTTATCATGAACTACAATTTATCCAGCCAAAATCCCACTAAAGGGTACCCACTTTACTTCTAGTATTTTGTTTTATGCAGCTATCACAAAAGATACTGCTAGGAATATTTTGGTTCATATGGAGCCTTTCTTTGAAATGGTTCAGAAAACAAATGCATTTATACTTTACTTTCATGAAAATGATAAATTTGTCCAAATTAGCTTGAACTTCACCAGCGTCAAGGTGGCTTACCTGTCAGCGGTAATGGTAATTTGATTTGGATTCATATATCATCCTAATGATCAGGAGCAGGGACTCTGGAGTAATCTCATTATTTGGAAGACTGGTTCATTTGTTGCTGACATTAATAAGCATCTTTTTTTTTTTCAGGTGGGGGTAGTGGTAATAGTGTAAGGTGTTCTCTTTCACCCTGTGACTAAGATCTAGTTTGTTTTAGGAGCTGAAAGTTATATTTCAATCAATAAATATTTATTGAATATCTATTCATTCATGCTTACTTAGGGCCAGCATTGTTTTTATTGTGGAGAATACTATTGAAGGAGAAAGGGGTATTTTCAAAATGGGCTTCTTTTGAAAATACCCCTTTCTCCTTCAATAGTATTTTATTTTTCCAATTACATGTGAAGATAGTTTTCAACATTCATTTTTTTGTAAGTTCCAATTTTTTTGAGTTCCAATTTTTTCTCCCTTCTTCCTTTATTTCCTCCCTTCCTAAGACAGCAGGCAAATTGATATAGGTTGTATATGTATATTCATTGTAAACATTTCTATATTCTTTGTGATGTGAAAAAAGAATCAGAACAAAAGGGAAAAAACTCTTAAGAGAAAGCAAAAAAGGTGAAAATAGTGTGTTGCTATCTGCATTCATTCTCATAGTTTTCTCTCTGAATGTGGATGACATTTTCCATCCCAAGTCTACTGAAATTATCTTGTATCAATATATTGTTGAGATGAGCTAAATCCATCATAGTTGATCATCACACAATCTTGCTAGTATTGTGTACAGTGTTCTCTTGTTCTGCTCACTTCACTCAGAATTGGTTCATGACTTTCCAAGCTTGAAAAAATTTTTTTTAAAAAGTTTGTTTTTGGGGTGTGTGTGTGTGTGTGTGTGTGTGTGTGTGTGTGTGTGTGTGTTTGTAATAGGATTAGAAATCAAGAAAACTAGGTTCTTTGCCTACTTCTGTTAATTCTGTGATCTTGGATAAGTCCCTTCTTTTAAAAAAATCTATAAAATTGAAATATCTGCTATATGAGATGTTTTGAAGCTGTAGTTAAGTAATGGATGCTTCAAAAGCACTTTCAAAAGCACCAGGAACTATTGTCTTCCTCAGCTTTTTGCTTTCTATTCAAGCTGTCATAAATCTTGTCTTTTTTACCTTCATTACATCTCTTGTACATCCCCTTTTCTCCACTCTTTCAGTCCCTACCTGACTTTAGATCTAGCATCTCTTCCTCATATTATGGCAGTTTTTTTTCTTACTGATCTCCCTTTATGATCCAGTTGCTGAGATGATTTTTCTTCAATCTGCTCATATCATTACTCTACTTCATGAGCTCCAGTGGCCTCCCTATTACTCCCAGGATCAAAGATAAAATTACTCTGTTATTTAAAGCACTTCATACCCTGGTCTCCCAAGACAATTCTAGTCTTCTTACATTTATTCCCCCTGGCTAGCCCAGCCACACTGGCTTACTGCCCTATCTCTCATCTCTATCCCTTTGTACTGGCTTTTCCTCATGCTTGGAGTACCCTTCACCTCTGTTTTTTAGTTTTTCTGACTTTCTTCAGTTCTGGTTCCAGTTTCAGCTTCTGTAAATGGTCTTTTTGGGTCTCTGTCAGCTAATAATGCCTTTCTCTCTCAGATATCTTTTCATAGTCTCCTTTGTGTGTATATACAAAACCATATGTGGTCACATACATATCACATACATATATACAAATATATATAACATCTTCATATATATAATTATATTATATATGTATGCATGTATATGTATTTATATATGTAATATATAATATATATTAGATATATACATGTATACACACATATATAGTCATATACATATTTGTATAAACCTGTATATATATATACATACATATACATACATACATATAAATGTCTCAGCCATTAGAATGTGAACTCCTTGAAAGAAGGTACTGTTTTGCCTTTGTATGATACGAACAGCATGTTTCATATATGTTTTTTCACTAACTGATCGACTCTTGTGCTCTGGACTTATTTTTCATTTCTTTCGTTATGAAAATATGTTTGTAGCTAGTTATCATCTGGTTAATATCTAATGAACAAATTCAAAGTTTCTTTTATTGGCCTATTATTAATAGCTTAATGATTATTTGAATTTTGTGGAAGCATTTGAATTTTATGGAAATAATGTATTCCAGAGGAATGACTTTCTAATGGAATTTCAAGCACCAGTGATAAGGAGAGGAGAAAAAAATATGGGGAGCTGGGAGTCCCTTCCTGTTTTCCCCTCAATTCATGCAACTATTTCTTCTTCCAGTTCATCAGACCAGCAGACTTTTCATTGAAAGAAAGGATTGTGATTGTCTTTAAGCAATGGGTAATTTAAAAAACAATTTGCTTTTTTTGGCTTAGGAATTTATTTTTGTGCTTAACTTTGGATGATCTGGGAATTCACTTCAAACAAAATAATCAAGGCATAATTTAAAGACAACTTAGTAGGATGGCAAAACTTGAGTTTCTCTGTTAACTTGAAGGTCAAATATAAAGTCCTTCATTTGGCATTTAAAGCTCATCACAATTTGGCCCTTTCATATCTTTCCAGTCTTTATACATTTCATTCACTTGCACACAATCTACAATCCAACCCTACTGGTTTTCTGCCATTTAAGGTGCTCTCCTTCCCATCTTAGCTGTTTTTAGCTATTCCTCCATGCTAAATATAATTTCCTCATATTCACCTTGAGGAAGATGCTCATCCATAAAATTTTTCAGCTTGGGAAGCAGTTCTTTTTATTGAGGGACCAGAATACCTCAGGCATGAGATTGTGTATTAGTAGTTCCTTGCTGCATAATTTCCCACGGCTGCTTTTCTCCAATAACCTTTCTGGCCACTATGAATGGAGGTGAGAACGCGAGATCACTCCTGTCAGTGTCATTTCTGTTGCTGATGGGAACTGTTTCCAAATAGGAGTGATGGCTAATAAATAGGATTATCTGGGTCCTGTGTAAGATTGTTTTTGACTGTCTACTACTTGTCTTCTTGCTTCTCACATGTGTCTCAGCTTCAATTGACATAGATAACTTGACATTTACTAATGGGTGTAGATGACTAGCCAAGGGGATTTCATAGTTTTATACTGTACTCTGGGCTACGTCCTTGAGCCCAAGCTGCCCCCAGGCTAACATGCACTTTTAGTGCTTCAGAATTTCTTTTCTTTGTTATTTACTTTTGTTTCCACCTGCTTAATTTTCTTCCACTCCACCCCCACCCCCTCAAAACTTTTTTTTCTTTATGACTTCCCTTATTTCATTTATATGTACTAGAAATTAATATGTTAAGAACAGGACCCTAGAGAATCCCTTTCATGAGAAGTTTCCATTTACTTGAATCAGAAAAGGATCTTGAAGCCCAATTCCAACTCTTCATTCAAACAGCAGGAATTCCTATTCCATCATATACTTTACAGCCTTTTGCATCGATCAGTGATATATAGCAGCTTTTCTGTCCTGGTATGGATGTAATCCTTGCCCAGTATCCTTTTGATTATGTTGTCTCACAGCTTGTGCCCCCGGATGTTCTGTGTCTGAAAAACATGGGTGGAGTTGTGCGTCTGGGAGGTAGGCAAGGGGAGCTGATTCTTGTGGTAGCTTTATTTGGCTTTTAGTTGTGATGTCAGGAGACACATCTGGATGATTAACAATCGATTGGAGCCAATTTAATGGTAGACCCTGTGTTCCTCAATTCATAAGGTCACAGTGTGACAGCAGCTTCATTCATTCAGAAAGCTGGTAGGAGAAAGAGAAAACAAATTATTCTTGTTAAGAGAATTGTAACTTTTATTTCAAATGACTCCTGAGAGTGATCATCGGAAACTCTAGAGACACCGATGAGTATGTTTTCCTTGAATGTCTGCTCTTGTGCTGATGGCATGAGCTATAAGTTATAAATAGGTAAGAAGTGTGACATAATCAGAAAAGAACTAAACTCATTCCTTAGGAATTTCTTGTGTAACTGTCCTTTTAGCCAGGTGTTGCTCCAGAATTCAGATAAATAGAAGAATTCCAGCGGCCCAGTAAATAAGACTTCTTTGCTTTCTATACTCTTATGCTAAGTGAGAATCAAGATTATTGTTTTTATATTAATATTCCTTAGCAAATTTAGAGAAGGCAGCATGGATCCCTTTGGCAGCCTGCTGAAGCTTATAAATCCCTCCTCACAATAACATTTTTAGATAATTAAAACTTAATACCTTGGATTACAAAGGACACTGATTTTATTGAAATAAAGTTGAAATACATATATTTTTAAAAAATTAACAAACCTCAAGTTAAGGACCCCTGTTCAAATGACTAGTTTAAGTAACCTAAAAACCTTGATTAGGCATTCGCTGTAGAAAAGTAGAAGAGGAAGGGATTGAAAAAGGAGATGAGAAAGAGGGGAAAAAAGAAAAAGGACGTATAGGTAAATGGAGATTGTAGAGTGCCATCAATAATGAATTTTGGTGCCATTTGTGACCCTCTGTGCTACGCATTGCTTATTCTGACATTATTATAATGTTTTCTATAGGGATTTCAATAGTCCTTTTAAAGATAAAAGGGATTTGTGACAAATATAGAATACTCTTTAGATATGTGGATTTAAGAATTTGGTATTGGTTAAAACTGTTTCATGCTTCTTGATGACTTTTCAACTGTTGTTTCTATCTTCTTCTATATCCATTTATTGCTTCCTTCACTCATCACCTCCCTCCCTCCCAATTTAATGTTGCCACTGGGTGTCCAGTAGAGAACCTGGCACATAAGGAGGCACTTAATGAATATTTGTTGATTGATGGCCAACAATCAATTTGTCAAAGAATTATTAACAAAGATTTAAGTGAGCTCTTAAAGCTGTTAGAACTTTATCGAAGTTTTCTTCTCAGTGTATCCAAAGAATGGCAAAAGTGTAGAAAGAAGAACTGTTGGGAACAAATATGCTCATCTTTTTCTCTCTGAGGGGGTATGTAGACCCTGTGGGAAGGGGATTGTGTATCCTGTACTATAAATTATTGTTAATTCATATAAATATACTTTATATTCCATATCTATAGTAAATTACAATTATTACAAAATATCTTGATATAGAATTATATATTTATGTATATATATGTATATATATATACATTATATATACATGTTCACACAAGAGACTTTTATGGTTTATTTACATAATGGATTTACCAATCAACCAAAATTTATTAAATGCTTACCTTGTGCTAAGCACAGGGTAAGAAAATGTATAGAGTATGTAATGATGGACTGAGTGAATTGAGACACATTTTCTGTCCTGACTTGTGATTTTTCCAATTTGTATTCAGAGGTCATGCTTTTAAAATTGAGCAATTTTCCCCTTCTCCTAAAAATAACAACAAAAAAAAATCCTCAAAACTTGCCAATTCTCTGGTTCTAACTGTTCCTGGCCCAACCCAGGAGTGGGTTGCAAGCCAGCTCACTGGGCAGAACTGGTAACAACCTGCTCTGCTATTTCTGACTCTTTAAAAAGCAAGAACCCAAATTTGAGACTATTTTGATTAATTTTGTCAAATAGTAGCTCATCCTTTGCTGGGTGCGTTTTGCACCTGTCCTGTCCCTCCCTGTCATACCTAAACCATGCTTTAGTTACATTGAAATATATATCCTCATACGGCACACCCATCTATGTATGTTTTTTGTCTCCTTTCCTCGAGTAATTGGCTTGTTAAACCTGATCCAAATACCTGCTGCTAGCATCCCGACTGGTACCAGATGGAAGGAGTTTGAGGCTCCACTGTGGCTGAAGCACGCTGGTTGCCAGTTTGCACACAGGAAGGCTTTAGAAGCAGAAGATTCTCTCAGAGTTTCCCAGCCCTGTGAAATTGCCTATGATTTAGCATATTAACCTCAAAGGGAGAATGAAATATGCCATAACTTCATTCCAGTTTGGAATTTAGTAAGTTGTACCCCATCCAAGAAATTTGCTGAAGTGCCATATGAGGTACCTCCTGTAGCATGGCCTGGAAAACCTGATAGTGAGATCCCAATGTGGGACAAATAGCAAGGAAATGTATGAAGTTGCCAGACACATTCTAGAGCACCTCATGTTTGCCTACAGAGATTCTCAAGGGGTGTGCTGAATGTTGTATTTTACTCCTTTCCCTGTACTCTATGATCCAGTGACACTGGCGTTCTTGCTGTTCTTTGCATCTGTCTCCCAGCTCTGGCCATCTTCTCTGACTGGAATTCTCTCTACCTTTTGACTTTCTTGACTTCCTTCAATTCCCCGCAAAAGTCCTTCCTTCTTTGAGAAGCCTTTCTTAATTCCCTTAATGTTAAGGTCTTGCCTCTGAGATGATCTTTTTATGTTGTATATATCTACTTTGTAATTATTTGTATTGTCTCCTTATTACACTGAGTTCTTGAAAGTAGGAATAGTCTTTTGCCTTTCCTTGTATCCCAATATCTGTCACAGAGCATTGATTGTTGATTTAACCATTAGATATATAAAAAAGAAACTCAAAAGTCTTTCAGGGTAAATAAAGGAACCTGTGTTAAGAGAAACAAAGATGGTGATCTACAATCCACCCAATTTGGTCTGAGGTCACAAGCTACAGAATTCAGTTATTTATAGGTCTCTTGATTTATATATGTCTTCAGCTGGTCAATCCATGTGCAAATGGTTAGCCATTTTACTCAAGAGGGTTAGTTCATGGTGCAGTTATAATCCTATGACTTAAGCAGGTTTTCGATTGCAGGTTTTACATTTGCAGGTCTATCTTTTGCATCATAGGTCAGGGCTACCTTTTACCCAATATATTTTAACAGAAAGATGATTAAAGTCA